>JAECWR010000227.1:0-600000 GCA_018150935.1 Drosophila pruinosa
CGTAGTGCGTAGTGCGTAAGTGCGTAGTGCGTAGTGCGTAGTGCGTAGATTGGTGCGTAGTGCGTAGTGCGTAAGTGCGTAGTGCGTCTAGTGCGTAGTGCGTAGTGCGTAGTGCGTAAGTGCGTAGTGCGTAGATGCGTAGGTGCGTAGTGCGTATGCGTAAGTGCGTAAATGCGTAAATAAATGCATAAATACATAAATACAAGTACGTAAATGCGTAAATGCGTAAATGCGTAGTGTGGGTGCGTAGATGCGTAGTGCGTAAATGCGTAGTGCGTAAGTGCGTAGATGCGTAGTGCGTAGTGCGTAAAGTGCGTAGTGCGTAAGTGCATAAGTGCGTAAATGCGTAGATGCGTAGTGCGTAGTGCGTAAGTGCGTAGTGCGTAGTGCGTAAGTGCGTAGTGCGTAGATGCGTAGTGCGTAGATGCGTAAGTGCGTAAGTGCGTAAGTGCGTAAATGCGTAAATGCGTAGTGCGTAGTGCGTAGTGCGTAGTGCGTAGTGCGTAGTGCGTAGATGCGTAAGTGCGTAAATGCGTAGTGCGTAAGTGCGTAGTGCGTAGTGCGTAGTGCGTAGTGCGTAAGTGCGTGAGTGCGTAGATGCGTAGAGTGCGTAGTGCGTAGATGCGTGGGTGCGTAGTGCGTAGTGCGTAGTGCGTAAGTGCGTAGTGCGTAGATGCGTAGTGGTGCGTAGTGCGTAGTGCGTAAGTGCGTAGATGCGTAAGTGCGTAGATGCGTGCGTAGTGCGTACATAAGTGCGTAAATGCGTAAATGCGTAAATGCGTAAGTGCGTAATGCGCAGTAAATGCGTAGTGCGTAGTGCATAAATGCATAGTGCGTACATAAATGCGTAATGCGTAAATGCATAAATACGTAAATGCATAAATACATAAATACATAAATACATAAATACATAAATGCATAAATGCATAAAATACATAAATACATAAATGCATAAATACATAAATACATAAATACATAAATAAATGCATAAATACATAAATGCATAAATGCATAAATGCATAAATACATGCGTAAATGCATAAATGCATAAATAGTGCATAGTGCATAAATGCATAAATGCATAAATACATAAATACATAAATACATAAAATATAATGCATAAATGCATGCATAAATGCGTAAATGCATAAATGCATAAGTGCATAAATACATAAATACATAAATGCGTAAATGCATAAATGCATAAGTACATAAATACATAAATACATAAATGCATAAATACATAAAATGCATAAATACATAAATATGCATAGTAAATACATAAATACATACATAAATACATAAATACATAAATACATAAATACATAAATACATAAATGCATAAATGCATAAATACATAAATACGTAAATGCATAAATACATAAATACATAAATACATAAAAATAAATGCATAAATACATAAATGCATAAATACATAAATACATAAAACATAAATGCATAAATACATAAATACATAAATACATAATATGCATAAATACATAAATACATAAATACATAAATGCATAAATACATAAATGCATAAATACATAAATGCATAAATACATAAATACATAAATATAAATGCATAAATACATAAATCATGCATAAATACATAAATACATAAATACATAAATACATAAATACATAAATACATAAATACATAAATGCATAAATGCATAAATACATAAATGCTACCATAAATACATAAATACATAAATACATAAATGCATAAATACATAAATACATAAATACATAAATGCATAAATACATAAATACATAAATGCATAAATACATAAATACATAAATACATAAATACATAAATACATAAATGCATAAATACATAAATACATAAATACATAAATGCATAAATACATAAATGCATAAATACATAAATACATAAATACATAAATACATAAATGCATAAATACATAAATGCATAAATACATAAATACATAAATACATAAATACATAAATACATAAATACATAAATGCATAAATGCATAAATACATAAATACATAAATACATAAATACATAAATGCATAAATACATAAATACATAAATACATAAATGCATAAATGCATAAATGCATAAATACATAAATACATAAATACATAAATACATAAATGCATAAATACATAAATGCATAAATACATAAATGCATAAATGCATAAATACATAAATACATAAATGCATAAATACATAAATACATAAATACATAAATGCATAAATACATAAATACATAAATACATAAATACATAAATACATAAATACATAAATGCATAAATACATAAATACATAAATACATAAATACATAAATGCATAAATACATAAATACATAAATACATAAATGCATAAATACATAAATACATAAATGCATAAATACATAAATACATAAATACATAAATACATAAATACATAAATACATAAATACATAAATGCATAAATGCATAAATGCATAAATACATAAATACATAAATACATAAATGCATAAATACATAAATACATAAATACATAAATACATAAATACATAAATACATAAATACATAAATGCATAAATACATAAATACATAAATGCATAAATGCATAAATACATAAATACATAAATGCATAAATACATAAATACATAAATACATAAATACATAAATACATAAATACATAAATACATAAATACATAAATGCATAAATACATAAATACATAAATACATAAATGCATAAATGCATAAATACATAAATACATAAATACATAAATACATAAATGCATAAATACATAAATACATAAATACATAAATACATACATAAATAAATACATAAATACATAAATGCATAAATACATAAATACATAAATACATAAATACATAAATACATAAATGCATAACATAAATGCATAAATACATAAATACATAAATGCATAAATAAATGCATAAATGCATAAATACATAAATACATAAATGCATAAATGCATAAATACATAAATACATAAATACATAAATACATAAATACATAAATGCATAAATGCATAAATGCATAAATACATAAATACATAAAAACATAAATGCATAAATAAATGCATAAATACATAAATGCATAATAAATGCATAAATGCATAAATACATAAATGCATAAATGCATAAATACATAAATGCATAAATGCATAAATACATAAATGCATAAATGCATAAATGCATAAATACATAAAATGCTATAAATACATAAATGCATAAATGCATAAATACATAAATGCATAAATGCATAAATACATAAATACATAAATGCATAAATGCATAAATACATAAATACATAAATGCATAAATGCATAAATACATAAATACATAAATACATAAATACATAAATGCATAAATGCATAAATGCATAAATGCATAAATACATAAATACATAAATGCATAAATACATAAATACATAAATGCATAAATACATAAATACATAAATACATAAATACATAAATACATAAATACATAAATGCATAAATGCATAAATGCATAAATACATAAATGCATAAATGCATAAATGCATAAATGCATAAATACATAAATACATAAATGCATAAATGCATAAATGCATAAGTCATAGTGCGTAAATACATAAATGCATAAATGCATAAATGCATAAATGCAGTGCGTAAATACATAAATACATAAATGCATAATTGCATAAATGCATAAATGCATAAATACATAAATACATAAATGCATAAATACATAAATACATAAATGCATAAATACATAAATGCATAAATGCATAAATACATAAATACATAAATACATAAATACATAAATACATAAATACATAAATACATAAATACATAAATACATAAATACATAAATACATAAATACATAAATACATAAATGCATAAATGCATAAATACATAAATACATAAATACATAAATACATAAATACATAAATACATAAATACATAAATGCATAAATACATAAATACATAAATACATAAATACATAAATACATAAATGCATAAATACATAAATACATAAATACATAAATACATAAATACATAAATGCATAAATGCATAACATAAATACATAAATGCATAAATGCATAAATGCATAAATGCATAAATGCATAAATGCATAAATGCATAAATGCATAAATGCATAAATACATAAATACGTAAATGCATAAATATCGTATAAATGCGTAAGTGCGTAAATACATAGTACGTAGTGCATGTACGTAGTACGTAGTGCGTAAATACGTAAATACGTAAATACATAAATACGTAAGTACGTAGTGCGTAAGTGCGTAAATGCATAATACATAAATACATAAATGCGTAAATGCGTAAATGCATAAATGCATAAATGCATAAATACATAAATACATAAATGCATAAATACATAAATGCATAAATACATAAATACATAAATACATAAATACATAAATGCATAAATACATAAATACATAAATACATAAATACATAAATACATAAATACATAAATACATAAATGCATAAATGCATAAATACATAAATACATAAATACATAAATACATAAATACATAAATGCATAAATACATAAATACATAAATACATAAATACATAAATACATAAATACATAAATGCGTAATAAATACATAAATACATAAATGCATAAATACATAAATACATAAATACATAAATACATAAATGCATAAATACATAAATACATAAATACATAAATACATAAATACATAAAATACATAAATGCATAAATATCATAAATGCATAAATACATAAATACATAAATGCATAAATACATAAATGCATAAATACATAAATACATAAATACATAAATACATAAATACATAAATACATAAATGCATAAATACATAAATGCATAAATGCATAAATACATAAATACATAAATGCATTAAATACATAAATACATAAATACATAAATACATAAATACATAAATACATAAATGCATAAATACATAAAATTGCATAAATGCATAAATACATAAATCATAAATGCATAAATACATAAATACATAAATACATAAATACATAAATACATAAATGCATAAATGCATAAATACATAAATGCATAAATACATAAATACATAAATACATAAATACATAAATCATAAATACATAAATACATAAATACATAAATACATAAATACATAAATACATAAATACATAAATACATAAATACATAAATGCATAAATACATAAATACATAAATACATAAATACATAAATACATAAATGCATAAATACATAAATACATAAATACATAAATAAATGCATAAATACATAATAATGCATAAATACATAAATACATAAATGCATAAATACATAAATGCATAAATGCATAAAATACATAAATACATAAATACATAAATACATAAATGCATAAATGCATAAATACATAAATACATAAATACATAAATACATAAATGCATAAATACATAAATACATAAATGCATAAATACATAAATGCATAAATGCATAAATACATAAATACATAAATGCATAAATGCATAAATAAATGCATAAATACATAAATACATAAATAAATGCTATAAATGCGTAAATGCTATAAATAGTCTAAATAATGCTAAATGCATAAGTGCGTAAATACATAAATACATAAATACATAAATGCATAAATACATAAATACATAAATACATAAATGCATAAATACATAAATACATAAATACATAAATACATAAATGCATAAATGCATAAATAAATACATAAATACATAAATGCATAAATGCATAAATACATAAATACATAAATACATAAATACATAAATGCATAAATACATAAATACATAAATACATAAATGCATAAATGCATAAATGCATAAATACATAAATACATAAATACATAAATGCATAAATACATAAATACATAAATACATAAATGCATAAATACATAAATACATAAATACATAAATACATAAATACATAAATGCATAAATACATAAATGCATAAATACATAAATACATAAATACATAAATACATAAATACATAAATACATAAATACATAAATACATAAATACATAAATACATAAATACATAAATACATAAATACATAAATACATAAATACATAAATACATAAATACATAAATACATAAATACATAAATACATAAATACATAAATACATAAATACATAAATACATAAATACATAAATACATAAATACATAAATACATAAATACATAAATACATAAATACATAAATACATAAATACATAAATGCATAAATACATAAATACATAAATGCATAAATACATAAATGCATAAATACATAAATACATAAATACATAAATACATAAATACATAAATACATAAATACATAAATACATAAATGCATAAATGCATAAATACATAAATACATAAATACATAAAATACATAAATACATAAATAAATACATAAATACATAAATACATAAATACATAAATACATAAATACATAAATACATAAATACATAAATACATAAATACATAAATACATAAATAAATACATAAATACATAAATACATAAATACATAAATACATAAATACATAAATACATAAATACATAAATACATAAATACATAAATACATAAATACATAAATACATAAATACATAAATACATAAATACATAAATACATAAATA
Source organism: Drosophila pruinosa (assembly GCA_018150935.1). NCBI lineage: Eukaryota > Metazoa > Arthropoda > Insecta > Diptera > Drosophilidae > Drosophila > Drosophila pruinosa. Next base: position 6,628 of record JAECWR010000227.1, read on the forward strand.
CATAAATACATAAATACATAAATACATAAATACATAACATAAACATAAATACATAAAAATACATAAATACATAAATACATAAATACATAAATACATAAATACATAAATACATAAATACATAAATACATAAATACATAAATACATAAATACATAAATACATAAATACATAAATACATAAATACATAAATACATAAATACATAAATACATAAATACATAAATACATAAATACATAAATACATAAATACATAAATACATAAATACATAAATACATAAATACATAAATACATAAATACATAAATACATAAATACATAAATACATAAATACATAAATACATAAATACATAAATACATAAATACATAAATACATAAATACATAAATACATAAATACATAAATACATAAATACATAAATACATAAATACATAAATACATAAATACATAAATACATAAATACATAAATACATAAATACATAAATACATAAATACATAAATACATAAATACATAAATACATAAATACATAAATACATAAATACATAAATACATAAATACATAAATACATAAATACATAAATACATAAATACATAAATGCATAAATACATAAATACATAAATGCATAAATGCATAAATACATAAATACATAAATAAATACATACATAAATACATAAATACATAAATACATAAATACATAAATACATAAATACATAAATACATAAATACATACATAAATATGCATAAATACATAAATACATAAATACATAAATATACATAAATACATAAATACATAAATACATAAATGCATAAATACATAAATACATAAATGCATAAATACATAAATACATAAATGCATAAATACATAAATGCATAAATACATAAATACATAAATACATAAATACATAAATACATAAATACATAAATACATAAATACATAAATACATAAATACATAAATACATAAATACATAAATACATAAATACATAAATACATAAATACATAAATACATAAATACATAAATACATAAATACATAAATACATAAATACATAAATACATAAATACATAAATACATAAATACATAAATACATAAATACATAAATACATAAATACATAAATACATAAATACATAAATACATAAATACATAAATACATAAATACATAAATACATAAATACATAAATACATAAATACATAAATACATAAATACATAAATGCATAAATACATAAATGCATAAATACATAAATACATAAATACATAAATACATAAATACATAAATACATAAATACATAAATACATAAATACATAAATACATAAATACATAAATACATAAATACATAAATACATAAATACATAAATACATAAATACATAAATACATAAATACATAAATACATAAATACATAAATACATAAATACATAAATACATAAATACATAAATACATAAATACATAAATACATAAATACATAAATACATAAATACATAAATACATAAATACATAAATACATAAATACATAAATACATAAATACATAAATACATAAATACATAAATACATAAATACATAAATACATAAATACATAAATACATAAATGCATAAATACATAAATACATAAATACATAAATACATAAATACATAAATACATAAATACATAAATACATAAATACATAAATACATAAATACATAAATACATAAATACATAAATACATAAATACATAAATACATAAATACATAAATACATAAATACATAAATACATAAATACATAAATACATAAATACATAAATACATAAATACATAAATACATAAATACATAAATACATAAATACATAAATACATAAATACATAAATACATAAATACATAAATACATAAATACATAAATACATAAATACATAAATACATAAATACATAAATACATAAATACATAAATACATAAATACATAAATACATAAATACATAAATACATAAATACATAAATACATAAATACATAAATACATAAATACATAAATACATAAATACATAAATACATAAATACATAAATACATAAATACATAAATACATAAATACATAAATACATAAATACATAAATACATAAATACATAAATACATAAATACATAAATACATAAATACATAAATACATAAATACATAAATACATAAATACATAAATACATAAATGCATAAATACATAAATACATAAATACATAAATACATAAATACATAAATACATAAATACATAAATACATAAATACATAAATACATAAATACATAAATACATAAATACATAAATACATAAATACATAAATACATAAATACATAAATACATAAATACATAAATACATAAATACATAAATACATAAATACATAAATACATAAATACATAAATACATAAATACATAAATACATAAATACATAAATACATAAATACATAAATACATAAATACATAAATACATAAATACATAAATACATAAATACATAAATACATAAATACATAAATACATAAATACATAAATACATAAATACATAAATACATAAATACATAAATACATAAATACATAAATGCATAAATACATAAATACATAAATGCATAAATACATAAATACATAAATACATAAATCATAAATACATAAATACATAAATACATAAATACATAAATGCATAAATACATAAATACATAAATACATAAATACATAAATACATAAATACATAAATACATAAATACATAAATACATAAATACATAAATACATAAATACATAAATACATAAATACATAAATACATAAATACATAAATACATAAATACATAAATACATAAATACATAAATGCATAAATACATAAATACATAAATACATAAATACATAAATACATAAATACATAAATACATAAATACATAAATACATAAATACATAAATACATAAATACATAAATACATAAATACATAAATACATAAATACATAAATACATAAATGCATAAATGCATAAATACATAAATACATAAATACATAAATACATAAATACATAAATACATAAATACATAAATACATAAATACATAAATACATAAATACATAAATACATAAATACATAAATACATAAATACATAAATACATAAATACATAAATACATAAATACATAAATACATAAATACATAAATACATAAATACATAAATACATAAATACATAAATACATAAATGCATAAATACATAAATACATAAATACATAAATACATAAATACATAAATACATAAATACATAAATACATAAATACATAAATACATAAATACATAAATACATAAATACATAAATACATAAATACATAAATACATAAATACATAAATACATAAATACATAAATACATAAATACATAAATACATAAATACATAAATACATAAATACATAAATACATAAATACATAAATACATAAATACATAAATACATAAATGCATAAATACATAAATACATAAATACATAAATACATAAATACATAAATACATAAATGCATAAATACATAAATACATAAATACATAAATACATAAATACATAAATCATAAATACATAAATACATAAATACATAAATACATAAATACATAAATACATAAATACATAAATACATAAATACATAAATACATAAATACATAAATGCATAAATACATAAATACATAAATACATAAATACATAAATACATAAATACATAAATACATAAATACATAAATACATAAATACATAAATACATAAATACATAAATACATAAATACATAAATACATAAATACATAAATACATAAATACATAAATACATAAATACATAAATACATAAATACATAAATACATAAATACATAAATACATAAATACATAAATACATAAATGCATAAATACATAAATACATAAATACATAAATACATAAATACATAAATACATAAATACATAAATACATAAATACATAAATACATAAATACATAAATACATAAATGCATAAATACATAAATACATAAATACATAAATACATAAATACATAAATACATAAATACATAAATACATAAATACATAAATACATAAATACATAAATACATAAATACATAAATACATAAATACATAAATACATAAATACATAAATGCATAAATACATAAATACATAAATACATAAATACATAAATACATAAATACATAAATACATAAATACATAAATGCATAAATACATAAATACATAAATACATAAATACATAAATACATAAATACATAAATACATAAATACATAAATGCATAAATACATAAATACATAAATACATAAATACATAAATACATAAATACATAAATACATAAATACATAAATACATAAATACATAAATACATAAATACATAAATACATAAATACATAAATACATAAATACATAAATACATAAATACATAAATACATAAATACATAAATACATAAATACATAAATACATAAATACATAAATCATAAATACATAAATACATAAATACATAAATGCATAAATACATAAATGCATAAATACATAAATACATAAATACATAAATACATAAATACATAAATACATAAATACATAAATACATAAATACATAAATACATAAATACATAAATGCATAAATACATAAATACATAAATACATAAATACATAAATACATAAATACATAAATACATAAATACATAAATACATAAATACATAAATACATAAATACATAAATACATAAATACATAAATACATAAATACATAAATACATAAATACATAAATACATAAATACATAAATACATAAATACATAAATACATAAATACATAAATACATAAATACATAAATACATAAATACATAAATACATAAATACATAAATACATAAATACATAAATACATAAATACATAAATACATAAATACATAAATACATAAATACATAAATACATAAATACATAAATACATAACATAAATGCATAAATACATAAATCATAAATACATAAATGCATAAATACATAAATACATAAATGCATAAATACATAAATGCATATACATAAATGCATAAATACATAAATACATAAATACATAAATACATAAATACATAAATACATAAATATCATAAAAAATAAACATAAATAAATGCATAAATACATAAATACATAAATACATAAATACATAAATGCATAAATACATAAATACATAAATACATAAATACATAAATGCATAAATACATAAATACATAAATACATAAATACATAAATACATAAATACATAAATACATAAATACATAAATACATAAATACATAAATACATAAATACATAAATACATAAATACATAAATACATAAATACATAAATACATAAATACATAAATACATAAATACATAAATACATAAATACATAAATACATAAATACATAAATACATAAATACTATAAATACATAAATACATAAATACATAAATACATAAATACATAAATACATAAATACATAAATACATAAATACATAAATACATAAATACATAAATACATAAATACATAAATACTAAATACATAAATACATAAATACATAAATACATAAATACATAAATACATAAATACATAAATACATAAATACATAAATACATAAATACATAAATACATAAATACATAAATACATAAATACATAAATACATAAATACATAAATACATAAATACATAAATACATAAATACATAAATACATAAATACATAAATACATAAATACATAAATACATAAATACATAAATACATAAATACATAAATACATAAATACATAAATACATAAATACATAAATACATAAATACATAAATACATAAATACATAAATACATAAATACATAAATACATAAATACATAAATACATAAATACATAAATACATAAATACATAAATACATAAATACATAAATACATAAATACATAAATACATAAATACATAAATGCATAAATACATAAATACATAAATGCATAAATACATAAATACATAAATACATAAATGCATAAATACATAAATACATAAATGCATAAATACATAAATACATAAATACATAAATACATAAATACATAAATACATAAATACATAAATACATAAATACATAAATACATAAATACATAAATACATAAATACATAAATGCATAAATACATAAATACATAAATACATAAATACATAAATACATAAATACATAAATACATAAATACATAAATACATAAATACATAAATACATAAATACATAAATACATAAATACATAAATACATAAATACATAAATGCATAAATACATAAATACATAAATACATAAATACATAAATACATAAATACATAAATACATAAATACATAAATACATAAATACATAAATACATAAATACATAAATACATAAATACATAAATACATAAATACATAAATACATAAATACATAAATACATAAATACATAAATACATAAATACATAAATACATAAATACATAAATACATAAATACATAAATACATAAATACATAAATACATAAATACATAAATACATAAATACATAAATACATAAATACATAAATACATAAATACATAAATACATAAATACATAAATACATAAATACATAAATACATAAATACATAAATACATAAATACATAAATACATAAATACATAAATACATAAATACATAAATACATAAATACATAAATACATAAATACATAAATACATAAATACATAAATACATAAATACATAAATGCATAAATACATAAATACATAAATACATAAATACATAAATACATAAATACATAAATACATAAATACATAAATACATAAATACATAAATACATAAATACATAAATACATAAATACATAAATACATAAATACATAAATACATAAATACATAAAATAAATACATAAATACATAAATACATAAATACATAAATGCATAAATACATAAATACATAAATACATAAATACATAAATACATAAATACATAAATACATAAATACATAAATACATAAATACATAAATACATAAATACATAAATACATAAATACATAAATACATAAATACATAAATACATAAATACATAAATACATAAATACATAAATACATAAATACATAAATACATAAATACATAAATACATAAATACATAAATACATAAATACATAAATACATAAATACATAAATACATAAATACATAAATACATAAATACATAAATACATAAATACATAAATACATAAATACATAAATACATAAATACATAAATACATAAATACATAAATACATAAATACATAAATACATAAATACATAAATACATAAATACATAAATACATAAATACATAAATACATAAATACATAAATACATAAATACATAAATACATAAATACATAAATACATAAATACATAAATACATAAATACATAAATACATAAATACATAAATACATAAATACATAAATACATAAATACATAAATACATAAATACATAAATACATAAATACATAAATACATAAATACATAAATACATAAATACATAAATACATAAATACATAAATACATAAATACATAAATACATAAATACATAAATACATAAATACATAAATACATAAATACATAAATGCATAAATACATAAATACATAAATACATAAATACATAAATACATAAATACATAAATACATAAATACATAAATACATAAATACATAAATACATAAATACATAAATACATAAATACATAAATACATAATATAAATACATAAATACATAAATACATAAATACATAAATGCATAAATACATAAATACATAAATACATAAATACATAAATACATAAATACATAAATACATAAATACATAAATACATAAATACATAAATACATAAATACATAAATACATAAATACATAAATACATAAATACATAAATACATAAATACATAAATACATAAATACATAAATACATAAATACATAAATACATAAATACATAAATACATAAATACATAAATACATAAATACATAAATACATAAATACATAAATACATAAATACATAAATACATAAATACATAAATACATAAATACATAAATACATAAATACATAAATACATAAATACATAAATACATAAATACATAAATACATAAATACATAAATACATAAATACATAAATACATAAATACATAAATACATAAATACATAAATACATAAATATAAATACATAAATACATAAATACATAAATACATAAATACATAAATACATAAATACATAAATACATAAATACATAAATACATAAATACATAAATACATAAATACATAAATACATAAATACATAAATACATAAATACATAAATACATAAATACATAAATACATAAATACATAAATACATAAATACATAAATACATAAATACATAAATACATAAATACATAAATACATAAATACATAAATACATAAATACATAAATACATAAATACATAAATACATAAATACATAAATACATAAATACATAAATACATAAATACATAAATACATAAATACATAAATACATAAATACATAAATACATAAATACATAAATACATAAATACATAAATACATAAATACATAAATACATAAATACATAAATACATAAATACATAAATACATAAATACATAAATACATAAATACATAAATACATAAATACATAAATAAATACATAAATACATAAATACATAAATACATAAATACATAAATACATAAATACATAAATACATAATATAAATACATAAATACATAAATACATAAATACATAAATACATAAATACATAAATACATAAATGCATAAATACATAAATACATAAATACATAAATACATAAATACATAAATACATAAATACATAAATACATAAATACATAAATACATAAATACATAAATACATAAATACATAAATACATAAATACATAAATACATAAATACATAAATACATAAATACATAAATACATAAATACATAAATACATAAATACATAAATACATAAATACATAAATACATAAATACATAAATACATAAATACATAAATACATACATAAATACATAAATACATAAATAAATACATAAATACATAAATACATAAATACATAAATACATAAATACATAAATAAAACATAAATACATAAATACATAAATACATAAATACATAAATACATAAATACATAAATACATAAATACATAAATACATAAATACATAAATACATAAATACATAAATGCATAAATACATAAATACATAAATACATAAATACATAAATACATAAATACATAAATACATAAATACATAAATACATAAATACATAAATACATAATAAATACATAAATACATAAATACATAAATACATAAATACATAAATACATAAATACATAAATACATAAATACATAAATACATAAATACATAAATACATAAATACATAAATACATAAATACATAAATACATAAATACATAAATACATAAATACATAAATACATAAATACATAAATACATAAATACATAAATACTAAATACATAAATACATAAATACATAAATACATAAATGCATAAATACATAAATACATAAATACATAAATACATAAATACATAAATACATAAATACATAAATACATAAATACATAAATACATAAATACATAAATACATAAATACATAAATACATAAATACATAAATACATAAATACATAAATACATAAATACATAAATACATAAATACATAAATACATAAATACATAAATACATAAATACATAAATACATAAATACATAAATACATAAATGCATAAATACATAAATACATAAATACATAAATACATAAATACATAAATACATAAATACATAAATACATAAATACATAAATACATAAATACATAAATACATAAATACATAAATACATAAATACATAAATACATAAATACATAAATACATAAATACATAAATACATAAATACATAAATACATAAATACATAAATACATAAATACATAAATACATAAAAATAAATACATAAATACATAAATACATAAATACATAAATACATAAATACATAAATACATAAATACATAAATACATAAATACATAAATACATAAATACATAAATACATAAATACATAAATACATAAATACATAAATACATAAATACATAAATACATAAATACATAAATACATAAATACATAAATACATAAATACATAAATACATAAATACATAAATACATAAATACATAAATACATAAATACATAAATACATAAATACATAAATACATAAATACATAAATACATAAATACATAAATACATAAATACATAAATACATAAATACATAAATACATAAATACATAAATACATAAATACATAAATACATAAATACATAAATACATAAATACATAAATACATAAATACATAAATACATAAATACATAAATACATAAATACATAAATACATAAATACATAAATACATAAATACATAAATACATAAATACATAAATACATAAATACATAAATACATAAATACATAAATACATAAATACATAAATACATAAATACATAAATACATAAATACATAAATACATAAATACATAAATACATAAATACATAAATACATAAATACATAAATACATAAATACATAAATACATAAATACATAAATACATAAATACATAAATACATAAATACATAAATACATAAATACATAAATACATAAATACATAAATACATAAATACATAAATACATAAATACATAAATACATAAATACATAAATACATAAATACATAAATACATAAATACATAAATACATAAATACATAAATACATAAATACATAAAATACATAAATACATAAATACATAAATACATAAATACATAAATACATAAATACATAAATACATAAATACATAAATACATAAATACATAAATGCATAAATACATAAATACATAAATACATAAATACATAAATACATAAATACATAAATACATAAATACATAAATACATAAATACATAAATACATAAATACATAAATACATAAATACATAAATACATAAATACATAAATACATAAATACATAAATACATAAATACATAAATACATAAATACATAAATACATAAATACATAAATACATAAATACATAAATACATAAATACATAAATACATAAATACATAAATACATAAATACATAAATACATAAATACATAAATACATAAATACATAAATACAATAAATACATAAATACATAAATACATAAATACATAAATACATAAATACATAAATACATAAATACATAAATACATAAATACATAAATACATAAATACATAAATACATAAATACATAAATACATAAATACATAAATACATAAATACATAAATACATAAATACATAAATACATAAATACATAAATACATAAATACATAAATACATAAATACATAAATACATAAATACATAAATACATAAATACATAAATACATAAATACATAAATACATAAATACATAAATACATAAATACATAAATACATAAATACATAAATACATAAATACATAAATACATAAATACATAAATACATAAATACATAAATACATAAATACATAAATACATAAATACATAAATACATAAATACATAAATACATAAATACATAAATACATAAATACATAAATACATAAATACATAAATACATAAATACATAAATACATAAATACATAAATACATAAATACATAAATACATAAATACATAAATACATAAATACATAAATACATAAATACATAAATACATAAATACATAAATACATAAATACATAAATACATAAATACATAAATACATAAATACATAAATACATAAATACATAAATACATAAATACATAAATACATAAATACATAAATACATAAATACATAAATACATAAATACATAAAATGCATAAACATAAATACATAAATACATAAATACATAAATACATAAATACATAAATACATAAATACATAAATACATAAAATACATAAATACATAAATACATAAATACATAAATACATAAATACATAAATACATAAATATAAATACAATAAATACATAAATACATAAATACATAAATACATAAATACATAAATACATAAATACATAAATACATAAATACATAAATACATAAATACATAAATACATAAATACATAAATACATAAATACATAAATACATAAATACATAAATACATAAATACATAAATACATAAATACATAAATACATAAATACATAAATACATAAATACATAAATACATAAATACATAAATACATAAATACATAAATACATAAATACATAAATACATAAATACATAAATACATAAATACATAAATACATAAATACATAAATACATAAATACATAAATACATAAATACATAAATACATAAATACATAAATACATAAATACATAAATACATAAATACATAAATACATAAATACATAAATACATAAATACATAAATACATAAATACATAAATACATAAATACATAAATACATAAATACATAAATACATAAATACATAAATACATAAATACATAAATACATAAATACATAAATACATAAATACATAAATACATAAATACATAAATACATAAATACATAAATACATAAATACATAAATACATAAATACATAAATACATAAATACATAAATACATAAATACATAAATACATAAATACATAAATACATAAATACATAAATACATAAATACATAAATACATAAATACATAAATACATAAATACATAAATACATAAATACATAAATACATAAATACATAAATACATAAATACATAAATACATAAATACATAAATACATAAATACATAAATACATAAATACATAAATACATAAATACATAAATACATAAATGCATAAATACATAAATACATAAATACATAAATACATAAATACATAAATACATAAATACATAAATACATAAATACATAAATACATAAATACATAAATACATAAATACATAAATACATAAATACATAAATACATAAATACATAAATACATAAATACATAAATACATAAATACATAAATACATAAATACATAAATACATAAATACATAAATACATAAATACATAAATACATAAATACATAAATACATAAATACATAAATACATAAATACATAAATACATAAATACATAAATACATAAATACATAAATACATAAATACATAAATACATAAATACATAAATGCATAAATACATAAATACATAAATACATAAATACATAAATACATAAATACATAAATACATAAATACATAAATACATAAATACATAAATACATAAATACATAAATACATAAATACATAAATATAAATACATAAATACATAAATACATAAATACATAAATACATAAATACATAAATACATAAATACATAAATACATAAATACATAAATACATAAATACATAAATACATAAATACATAAATACATAAATACATAAATACATAAATACATAAATACATAAATACATAAATACATAAATACATAAATACTATAAATACATAAATACATAAATACATAAATACATAAATACATAAATACATAAATACATAAATACATAAATACATAAATACATAAATACATAAATACATAAATACATAAATACATAAATACATAAATACATAAATACATAAATACATAAATACATAAATACATAAATACATAAATACATAAATACATAAATACATAAATACATAAATACATAAATACATAAATACATAAATACATAAATACATAAATACATAAATACATAAATACATAAATACATAAATACATAAATACATAAATACATAAATACATAAATACATAAAATACATAAATACATAAATACATAAATACATAAATACATAAATACATAAATACATAAATACATAAATACATAAAACATAAACATAAATACATAAATACATAAATACATAAATACATAAATACATAAATACATAAATACATAAATGCATAAATACATAAATACATAAATACATAAATACATAAATACATAAATACATAAATACATAAATACATAAATACATAAATGCATAAATACATAAATACATAAATACATAAATACATAAATACATAAATACATAAATACATAAATACATAAATACATAAATACATAAATACATAAATACATAAATACATAAATACATAAATACATAAATACATAAATACATAAATACATAAATACATAAATACATAAATACATAAATACATAAATACATAAATACATAAATACATAAATACATAAATACATAAATACATAAATACATAAATACATAAATACATAAATACATAAATACATAAATACATAAATACATAAATACATAAATACATAAATACATAAATACATAAATACATAAATACATAAATACATAAATACATAAATACATAAATACATAAATACATAAATACATAAATACATAAATAAATACATAAATACATAAATACATAAATACATAAATACATAAATACATAAATACATAAATACATAAATACATAAATACATAAATACATAAATACATAAATACATAAATACATAAATACATAAATACATAAATACATAAATACATAAATACATAAATACATAAATACATAAATACATAAATACATAAATACATAAATACATAAATACATAAATACATAAATACATAAATACATAAATACATAAATACATAAATACATAAATACATAAATACATAAATACATAAATACATAAATACATAAATACATAAATACATAAATACATAAATACATAAATACATAAATACATAAATACATAAATACATAAATACATAAATACATAAATACATAAATACATAAATACATAAATACATAAATACATAAATACATAAATACATAAATACATAAATACATAAATACATAAATACATAAATACTATAAATACATAAATACATAAATACATAAATACATAAATACATAAATACATAAATACATAAATACATAAATACATAAATACATAAATACATAAATACATAAATACATAAATACATAAATACATAAATACATAAATACATAAATACATAAATACATAAATACATAAATACATAAATACATAAATACATAAATACATAAATACATAAATACATAAATACATAAATACATAAATACATAAATACATAAATACATAAATACATAAATACATAAATACATAAATACATAAATACATAAATACATAAATACATAAATACATAAATACATAAATACATAAATACATAAATACATAAATACATAAATACATAAATACATAAATACATAAATACATAAATACATAAATACATAAATACATAAATACATAAATACATAAATACATAAATACATAAATACATAAATACATAAATACATAAATACATAAATACATAAATACATAAATACATAAATACATAAATACATAAATACATAAATACATAAATACATAAATACATAAATACATAAATACATAAATACATAAATACATAAATACATAAATACATAAATGCATAAATACATAAATACATAAATACATAAATACATAAATACATAAATACATAAATACATAAATACATAAATACATAAATACATAAATACATAAATACATAAATACATAAATACATAAATACATAAATACATAAATACATAAATACATAAATACATAAATACATAAATACATAAATACATAAATACATAAATACATAAATACATAAATACATAAATACATAAATACATAAATACATAAATACATATAAATACATAAATACATAAATACATAAATACATAAATACATAAATACATAAATACATAAATACATAAATACATAAATACATAAATACATAAATACATAAATACATAAATACATAAATACATAAATACATAAATACATAAATACATAAATACATAAATACATAAATACATAAATACATAAATACATAAATACATAAATACATAAATACATAAATACATAAATACATAAATACATAAATACATAAATACATAAATACATAAATACATAAATACATAAATACATAAATACATAAATACATAAATACATAAATACATAAATACATAAATACATAAATACATAAATACATAAATACATAAATACATAAATGCATAAATACATAAATACATAAATACATAAATACATAAATACATAAATACATAAATACATAAATACATAAATACATAAATACATAAATACATAAATACATAAATACATAAATGCATAAATACATAAATACATAAATACATAAATACATAAATACATAAATACATAAATACATAAATACATAAATACATAAATACATAAATACATAAATACATAAATACATAAATACATAAATACATAAATACATAAATACATAAATACATAAATACATAAATACATAAATACATAAATACATAAATACATAAATACATAAATACATAAATACATAAATACATAAATACATAAATACATAAATACATAAATACATAAATACATAAATACATAAATACATAAATACATAAATACATAAATACATAAATACATAAATACATAAATACATAAATACATAAATACATAAATACATAAATACATAAATACATAAATACATAAATACATAAATACATAAATACATAAATACATAAAATACATAAATACATAAATACATAAATACATAAATACATAAATACATAAATACATAAATACATAAATACATAAATACATAAATACATAAATACATAAATACATAAATACATAAATACATAAATACATAAATACATAAATACATAAATACATAAATACATAAATACATAAATACATAAATACATAAATACATAAATACACATAAATACATAAATACATAAATACATAAATACATAAATGCATACATAAATACATAAATACATAAATACATAAATACATAAATACATAAATACATAAATACATAAATACATAAATCACACATAAATACATAAATACATAAATACATAAATACATAAATACATAAATACATAAATACATAAATACATAAATACATAAATACATAAATACATAAATACATAAATACATAAATACATAAATACATAAATACATAAATACATAAATACATAATAAATACATAAATACATAAATACATAAATACATAAATACATAAATACATAAATACATAAATACATAAATACATAAATACATAAATACATAAATACATAAATACATAAATATACATAAATACATAAATACATAAATACATAAATACATAAATACATAAATACATAAATACATAAATACATAAATACATAAATACATAAATACATAAATACATAAATACATAAATACATAAATACATAAATACATAAATACATAAATACATAAATACATAAATACATAAATACATAAATACATAAATACATAAATACATAAATACATAAATACATAAATACATAAATACATAAATACATAAATACATAAATACATAAATACATAAATACATAAATACATAAATACATAAATACATAAATACATAAATACATAAATACATAAATACATAAATACATAAATACATAAATACATAAATACATAAATACATAAATACATAAATACATAAATACATAAATACATAAATACATAAATACATAAATACATAAATACATAAATACATAAATACATAAATACATAAATACATAAATACATAAATACATACATACATAAATACATAAATACATAAATACATAAATACATAAATACATAAATACATAAATACATAAATACATAAATACATAAATACATAAATACATAAATACATAAATACATAAATACATAAATACATAAATACATAAATACATAAATACATAAATACATAAATACATAAATACATAAATACATAAATACATAAATACATAAATACATAAATACATAAATACATAAATACATAAATACATAAATACATAAATACATAAATACATAAATACATAAATACATAAATACATAAATACATAAATACATAAATACATAAATACATAAATACATAAATACATAAATACATAAATACATAAATACATAAATACATAAATACATAAATACATAAATACATAAATACATAAATACATAAATACATAAAATACATAAATACATAAATACATAAATACATAAATACATAAATACATAAATACATAAATACATAAATACATAAATACATAAATACATAAATACATAAATACATAAATACATAAATACATAAATACATAAATACATAAATACATAAATACATAAATACATAAATACATAAATACATAAATACATAAATACATAAATACATAAATACATAAATACATAAATACATAAATGCATAAATACATAAATACATAAATACATAAATACATAAATACATAAATACATAAATACATAAATACATAAATACATAAATACATAAATACATAAATACATAAATACATAAATACATAAATACATAAATACATAAATACATAAATACATAAATACATAAATACATAAATACATAAATACATAAATACATAAATACATAAATACATAAATACATAAATACATAAATACATAAATACATAAATACATAAATACATAAATACATAAATACATAAATACATAAATACATAAATACATAAATACATAAATACATAAATACATAAATACATAAATACATAAATACATAAATACATAAATACATAAATACATAAATACATAAATACATAAATACATAAATACATAAATACATAAATACATAACACATAAATACATAAAATACATAAATACATAAATACATAAATACATATATACATAAATACATAAATACATAAATACATAAATACATAAATACATAAATACATAAATACATAAATACATAAAATACATAAATACATAAATACATAAATACATAAATACATAAATACATACATACATAAATACATAAATACATAAATACATAAATACATAAATACATAAATACATAAATACATAAATACATAAATACATAAATACATAAATACATAAATACATACATACATAAATACATACATACATAAATACATAAATACATAAATACATAAATACATAAATACATAAATACATAAATACATAAATACATAAATACATAAATACATAAATACATAAATACATAAATACATAAATACATAAATACATAAATACATAAATACATAAATACATAAATACATAAATACATAAATACATAAATACATAAATACATAAATACATAAATACATAAATACATAAATACATAAATACATAAATACATAAATACATAAATACATAAATACATAAATACATAAATACATAAATACATAAATACATAAATACATAAATACATAAATACATAAATACATAAATACATAAAATACATAAATACATAAATACATAAATACATAAATACATAAATACATAAATACATAAATACATAAATACATAAATACATAAATACATAAATACATAAATACATAAATACATAAATACATAAATACATAAAATACATAAATACATAAATACATAAATACATAAATACATAAATACATAAATACATAAATACATAAATACATAAATACATAAATACATAAATACATAAATACATAAATACATAAATACATAAATACATAAATACATAAATACATAAATACATAAATACATAAATACATAAATACATAAATACATAAATACATAAATACATAAATACATAAATACATAAATACATAAATACATAAATACATAAATACATAAATACATAAATACATAAATACATAAATACATAAATACATAAATACATAAATACATAAATACATAAATACATAAATTACATAAATACATAAATACATAAATACATAAATACATAAATACATAAATACATAAATACATAAATACATAAATACATAAATACATAAATACATAAATACATAAATACATAAATACATAAATACATAAATACATAAATACATAAATACATAAATACATAAATACATAAATACATAAATACATAAATACATAAATACATAAATACATAAATACATAAATACATAAATACATAAATACATAAATACATAAATACATAAATACATAAATACATACATACATACATAAATACAACGACCATGGAGGTCTTTTGTGCCTATAGGCACTCCCTAGCTAGACAAAACATGCTTCCCTAATGAAGCAGAGCAGATCCTTCGTCGAGGAACGCAAAATATGCTGGGACCTGCGGTATCCACGTGCAGATGTTTCCTCCTAGTCCACACCAAGGCTGGACAATAGCACAGATTGTGTTTGGTTGACTCGTCGTCCTCTTTGCAGAGTCTGCACTCAGCATCAGAAGACAGGCTCATTTTGGGGAGGTGGTAGTTCACCGTATGATGGCCACTAAGAAAGCCAACGAGGAGGTGAAGATCCCTCCTGGAAAGTAGGCTGGTTTTCCGGTCGACCACGGGATTGATAAGCTCCTTGGCTTGCCGCATCCCTGGTTGGACCGACCAGTATCGATCAGTCAACCTAACAGCCCAGGTCTTCACAATAGCTGAGATGGTTGACCAACCCACGTCACAGAAGGGCTCAGGGCCGGAAAAAGTAGCTGACGAACCGGCCCTCGCAAGTTCGTCCGCCAGCTCATTGCCCTGGATACCAGAGTGTCCAGGTACCCATAGAAGGTGTTGTGGATTTTAACGATATTCATCGTTAAAAAAGATATTTGAATTTAATAATTAGTTAAGTTTGGTAATCGATAAGCGATCTTTTAAGTTCACGAAACGAACTTCTTTTGTTATTCTTTTTTGATAACGGTTCATGTATCAAGAATCGATTCCTAGTTCAGCGCCTCGAGACGAAACACGTTTTAGCTTTGTCGCGAAAATTTAAAAGTCAACCAAATGAAATATGTGTTTTATTAATATTAATTTGCTAATAAACATAGTGTTAAAATAAGAAGAAAAGTGTGCTGGTGTTGTAATTTCTTTGGAAGTCCACAATTCGGTCATTCGTACCGGAACGGCACATGGAACGCTAAATTTGTAAAGAAATAAAATTTGCCTATTTCACAATTTCTCTGGAATTTCATCATCCACATGCATACACACACAAGCATATGACGACGCTTTATTTTGTGTATGTGTGGAACGAGACAAGAAGCAGACAGCTTATTCCTAGAAACTGAATGTGAATGTATTGACGGCAATTGCGTAACTGCAAAAATTAAATTATAGCACCACCAAAAAAAGGAACTAATCTAAGACAAATAGTGACCAGATCAGGAAAAAATATGGATACACCACGACCAGGCGTATCTAGCCAAAGTGTCATCCCGGAACATGAAAATACAATGCAGCCAACGGACGCCCTTGCCAAATCAACCCCAATGGCAAATATGGAAGAGCAGCAGTCTGAAACGAGCCGACCGATCACTTTAACTAAGACGCAACAGCTGGAATTAGAAATGGAGTACTTGAAGAAAAATCAGGAAATACAACTACAACGGGCGGCGCTAGAATTTCAAGAAAAGCAAATAAAACTGGAGCAGCAACTAAAGATGGCCAGAGCGGATTCTTGCAGGCAACAATCAAAAAATTAAGAACTTAACGAAAACTACATCACATCTGATACACGTGAGTGGGTAAACAATCAGCCAAAAGAATTAAACTTTGAAGAACGATGAACGTGCAACTGAAGGTAAGGACATTTACAAAATACAATCATAGAAACCTTTATAGCTAGGCAAACCAACAAACAGGAACTACCATCATTCTCAGGAGACCCTGTAGAATGGCCATTATTTTATAATGAGTTCATAAATAGTACGGAAGCTTGTGGTTTTACCAATTCGGAAAATATAAGTCGACTAAGAAATGCTTTACCTGGACAAGCTAAAGAATGTGTCCATGCACTTTTAGTACTTCCTGACAATGTCAACATCATTATTGACATTTTAAAAGATAGGTTTGGTGACTCCAGCCATTTAATTCACCAAATGATTGACAGAATTAGAAACATTCCAATAATTAAAGATAATAAATATGACCGACTCATAAAATTCCACGATATGTTAACAAATCTTATTCACACTCTAATTTCGTGTGATGATGTAGATCAATTAAGAAATCCACTGTTATTCGATGAAATAATAGCAAAACTTCCAGTATCGCAACGTATAGCCTTTATGAGACATTATCAAGATTCAAAATCAAAAGAACCATAAATTATTGTATTTCATGCTTGGTTAAATAAAACTATTAAGGCAGCTACCATGGTTATGGTCAAACTAAAAACAATGATACCACATTGATGACTTCAACTCAAAATTATAATTCAACAAACAAAGATACTAAAAATATGTATTGTAATTTCTGTAAGCTAACTAACCACTATATTACTACTTGCTCAAAATTTGAAGACTTACTTATTGACAAAAGATGGGAATATATTACTCAAAATGCCTTATGCATTTCATGTTTAGGAAAAAATCATCTTATGAAAAATTGCAAGCGTAAAAAAGTTTGTAACATTCACAATTGTAAAAGAACACATAACTCACTGTTACATAGAGATAATCAACAAAAATCAAACCAGGAAAACTTACCAACTCGTGAAGAATCAAATGAAGAAAGTAATATTAACTGCAACATAAATTTAAACAACACAAAAGTATTGAATCGGGATCAGACCGTTGAACGAGTTGGAGGCGTTTTTTTTAGTGCGAGGCTTCGTCGGTCGGTGTTCTCCGTCTTTGTCGGTGAAAATAAAAACTAACAAATCTAAAGTGGAGAAAAAGTAACGAATTTGAAATCAGTAGTCTAAACTATATGAATAACAATTGACAGGCAGCTTGCGCGAAGTAACGCCAAAGAAAAATATATATAATTATAACTGGTGTTATGATAGTTCAAGTGTATATTTGACTTAATTTAATAAGTGCCACGCGTAATAAGCTCGAAAAAAGAGCAGCGATCCAAAGAATGAGCGTAGAAGCTCCGTAAATCCAAGAAACGCTTGTTACTCATACTTCTCAACACGCGATATCGTTGAAGAAAGCAAGTCAACAAATTGCAACCCGGCTCTACTGACCATCGACAGCAAGAGAGCGAGCTCTTGCTTACCCACTCTGCTCACCCCAACTCCTACATCATGGAGCTATCAATGCCCAACCCCAGCACCGCCGGCTTCTACGGAAGAAGCTTCAACAACAAGCAGCGCTACAATTTCCGCAGTCGCAGCAAAAGCACCACCAACAACAAAACCAACTACCAATATTGCGAATTCGGTGCCAACGGCCGCAGAGCAAGTTGCAATGTCAACAAAAACCGTAAGCTTCGATAAGCAATAAGCAGTCCCGGCTATACAGACCGGTATGGATCGCTACATCCAGATTAAGCGTAAGCTTAGTTCAGTAAACACGGTTGGTAATAAACCAAAGATCAACCGTGTCAACAAAAGCAACGACCAAACTAGGAGTTCCAATGATAACCGTTTTTCCATCTTAGCAGAGGCGGAGAACAACCAAGCAGAGCTGGGGTAGAAGACCCAAAAGAAACCAAAGCCCCCACCTATTTATATAAGGGAAAAAAGCTCTAACGCCCTGGTCAACAAAATTGTTGCGCTGGTCGGGAACGATAATTTTCATGTTGTTCCGCTTATTAAAGGGAACATCCACAAAACTAAAGTTCAAACGAAGTCCGAAGAACACTTCCGAGCTGTGTCTAAGTACCTGGAGGAAACAAAAAGGAACTTCTACACCTACCAACTAAAAAGCAGCAAGGGACTGCAAGTTGTACTTAAAGGAATTGAACCCGACGTCGCCCCCTCTGAGATTCAAGAAGCCCTTAAAACCAAGGGCTTCTATGCCAAAAATGTCAGCAACATTATCAACAGGAATACAAAACCGCAACCACTCTTCCAGGTCGAGCTCGAACCAGATACCAAAGCCTTAAAGAAAAACGAAGTGCACCCAATCTACAAGCTGCAGCTCTTATTGCATCGAAGGATCACCGTGGAAGAACCACACAAACGCAACGGCCCTCTACAATGCACAAACTGCCAGAAGTATGGACACACAAAGACATACTGCACACTTCGGGCAGTCTGCGTTGTCTGCGGAGACTTCCACAACTCCGTAAACTGCCCCGCAAACAAAGAAGACCCCCTAAAGAAAAAATGTGGCAACTGTGGTGGAAACCATACGGCAAACTACAGAGGCTGTGTGGTCTACAAGGAGCTGAAGAGTCGCATGCAACGAGCGACAGCTACGCGTCAACAAAATACGCAAAATGCGTATTACAACTCAAAAAGTACGCCAGACGTATTTTTCGCCAAGGCAGCCAGATCATCATTCGGTCCGCTAAATACCACTAAGGGCTTCTCATACGCCGAAGCACTACGAACAGGCATGGAAAATCCACTTCAGCCACACTCAGAAAACACTCAGCAGGTCCCGATGCAGCCGCAAAGCAATTTGGAATCTATGATGTATACCATGCAACAAAGTATGATGGAACTCATGTCATTCATGAAAACAACTATGCAAACCCTTGTTCAGAATCAGAACATGGTGATTCAGTTGCTTGTAGCTCAACAGTTCAAATAATAAATGTCTAACCTACGTATATCCATGTGGAATGCCAACGGCATTTCACGGCATAATCTGGAAATAACGCAATTCCTAAGTATAAATCACATCGACGCCATGCTGCTGGTTGAAACGCACCTCACAGGGAGATATAACTTCCATATAAGAGGCTATACCTTCTACCGCACAGATCATCCGGATGGCAAAGCCCACGGTGGAACCGGCATCTTAATCAGAGAACGCATCAAACACCACTTTCACCAAAGGTTTGCAACAAATTACCTGCAAGCCACGTCCATAAATGTGCAGTCAGGAAACGGCAACCTTTGCATTGCCGCTGTCTACTGCCCACCTCGATTTACTATCTTTGAAGGTCAATTCATGGACTTCTACAACACACTGGGGGATCGCTTCATAGCTGCAGGAGACTACAATGCCAAACACACGCACTGGGGATGATGCCTCGTGACCCCCAAGGGAAGGCAACTGTATAACGCACTTATAAAAGTGAGCAATAAATTGGACTACGTTTCTCCTGGTAGCCCCACATATTGGCCTGCAGACCCCAGAAAGATCCCAGATCTAATTGATTTCGCGGTGACGAAAAACATCCCACGCGATCTTATAAGCGCCATGGCCCTGCCGGATCTCTCATCCGACCACTCGCCCTTGTTGTTAACCCTTCTTCAAAGCCCAGAAATTACGGACCACCCCCATAGGCTGACGTCGCACAACACCAACTGGATGAAATACAGAAAGTATGTGAGTTCCCACATTGAGCTAACTCCTCAACTAAATATCGAATCGGACATCAACTACTCTACCGCCGCGCTGGAAGAGGTACTCGTCACAGCAGCCAGGATCTCAACACCAAAAGTGAAGAATCTGAAAATTAAGACTTTCAAAACCAGCCTGCAAATTGAACAGCTGGTTCTGGATAAACGCGTCTACGACGGGCGTGGCAAACCAGCAGGTCACCATGCTCAAAGCAACGTCTTAATGAAGCCACCCGCAAACTAAGCCGGACTCTGAAGCAAGATGCTGAAAATGCACCACTAAAATATATAGAAAAACTCTCGCCATCTAGTACAAAGCATCCCTTGTGGAGGTCTCACCCAAATCTAAGCTCTCCGACTGAAACCGTCACCCCAATAAGAAATTCTTCAGGTTGCTGGGCCCGCAGCGACAAAGACAGAGCCGAAACATTTGCCTTACATCTCAGAGGCGTCTTCCAGTCGAACCCCGCAGCAAATGCATATGTTCTTCCACAAATTCACTCCGAAACGGAATTAACGCCAACTTCATTTCGGCCGAACGAGATTACAAAAGTCATTAGGGAGCTAAAACAAAAAAAGTCTCCAGGCCAGGACCTAATAACTACAAAAATGATAATGGAACTTCCGTACTGTGCTGTTGAGGTCATCTGTAACCTCTTCAATGGTATCATAAGTCTCGGCTACTACCCAAGTAAATGGAAAAAATCAATTACAATAATGATACCGAAGCCTGGAAAAGATCACACGATCCCGTCATCTTACAGACCAATAAGTTTATTATCATGCCTGTCCAAACTTTTCGAAAAATGCATTCCCACAAGTGACCGACTAACAACATCTACCTTTGCTGACGACACTGTGATCCTTAGCCGCTCCAGATGCCCAGTCCGTGCATCAACTCAACTCGCCAAACATCTCATGGTAAACGAACAAAAGTGTAAACACATAACGTTTACCCTTAACAGGCAAGCTTGCCCTCCGCTCTGCCTGAATAGCACGCAGATCCCCCAAGTCAATGAAGTTACGTATCTCGGTATCCATCTCGACAGACGTCTAACATGGCGTAGACATATCGAATGCAAGAAACTACACCTAAAGCTGAAAGCCAGCAGTCTCCACTGGATTATTAACGCCCGATCGCCCTTGTGTCTGGACTATAAGGTCCTGCTCTATAACTCCACTCTTAAGCCAATCTGGACGTATGGCTCCCAGCTTTGGGGGAACGCGAGCAGAACCAACATAGACATCATACAGCGCGCTCAATCAAAGATCCTGCGAACTATCACTGGGGCACCATGGTATATTCGAAACCAAAACATCCACAGAGACCTCGGCATTTTCGCAGTAAAAAATGAAATAGACAAGCAAAAAGCGTCCTATAATGAAAAACTCTCTGTCCACCCAAATCCCCTCGCAAGGGTCTTGACTCGGGATTCCAACCGATCCCACCTGCAACGTACCGACCTTCCAACCCAGCCATAATTTGTCAGGGTCATTTCTAATGTTCCAGTCTACATGACTGTTAGCTAGGTTATAGTATAAGATTTGATACACTTATTGTTAGTCTCAAAAATGAGAAGATTCTATAAATAAAAGCAAAGTATAAAAAAAAAAAAAAAAAAAGTAGTGTTGAAAGTTATTCCCATTTCAATTATCGGAAAAACAAAGACTATTGATATATTTGCATTGATGGATGAGGCCTCTACAGTATCGCTATTAGATCAGGATCTAGCAAAGGACTTAGAAATAGAAGGCCCTAATAGCCCTTTAAGAATAGACTTAGAAATAGAAAGCCCTTTAAGAATGCAATCGGCAAATAATGAGATTTACGAACAGCAAGATTCAAAAATTGTTAGCGTCCGTATTAAAGGAAAAAGTCAGTCATCAAGAAGCTTCACTTTAAGAAAAGTCAAAACAGTCTCAGACCTAAATCTACACAGTCTTTGGATTTTGGGGATCTAATCGATAAATGGACCTTTTTAAAACCATTTATAGATTGTTCTTACAATAAAGCACAACCAAAAATTCTTATAGGACAAGACAATTGGTTCGTTATTATATTTCGAAAAATCAAATATGAATCACCTGAGGGTCCAGTAGCTAGCAAGACATTATTGGGTTGGGTTATTCATGGTTTAAAGGAAACAAATATAGGAAGCAGATCTGCAGATTATTCGTTTTCAATAAAAGATGACGTTGACGACAAAGACGACTTAAATGTCTTACATGATCTAGTAAAATCGTACTGGACAATTGAAAACGAATTGACAACTGCTAAAGATAACCCAATTTCATTGGACGATAAAAAATGCATGAAGATCATAGAGAAAACTTTAAAGCGAAATGGCAGCCGATTCGAATGTGGTCTTTTTTGGAAGAATGATAATATAACACTGCCTGATAGTTATAATAATGCCTTTAGCAGACTTTTAAGTCTACAGAAGAAAATTAAAAATGACCCAGCTTATGGACAAAAATATAGAGAAGTAATTCATTCATACATAGTCAAAGGATATTTATGAATATTGGATCCGGACGAAGTTACAAACAAAACAAAATTAACTTATTATCTCCCTCACATCGGGGTGATAAATGCAAATAAACCAGACAAACTCAGGATAGTTTTTGATGCCGCCTCAAAAACCAATGGTGCTTGTCTAAATGATTTTTTGTTAACAGGTCCTGACCTTTACAATCAGCTAATTGCAGTTTTGATGAACTTTAGGGAATATAAAATAGCTTTTGTTGGGGACATTAAAGAAATGTTTTTACAAGTGGGAATTCGCAAAGAGGACAGACAGTCACAAAGAATTCTGTGGCAAGATACAAACAGCCAATTTAAACCAGACGAATATGAAATACAAGTATTGTTCTTTGGTGCAAAGTGTAGTCCAAGTATTGCACAGCAAACCAGAATTCATAATGCACAAGAATTTAGTGAGAAATACCCTAAGACAGCTGATGATATAAGTTAAGAACACACCTTATGAAAAACACCTTACGCAACATCCGTTCCCACACTTGCCAAACAAAAGACAAGTGCAGGCTCAAAATTCCTAAAAAATATCTTACGCAACAGACGTTCCCACACTTCCCAACTCCACGTGCCATGGAGTCAGCAAATTCCAACGGCACCACCGTGGGACACTTTGGGTGCAACCAGGCACCCAAAACTTAGATAACAAAGGCAGCAACGTCAACAGCGGCTGCAGCGACAACGGCAGCAGCAGCGAGCGGGCAGCAGTGGTCAGTAATAAGTAGGGAACTTTGAATAATTATATTTGCAGTCTTAAGAAACCCATTGTCAATGAAGGATTAAAATAAAGAATTATATTTTTTTTTAAAGGAAAACAAACCAAGTTTTCTAATTGGCACTCGAGCAGGGACCGGCCAGTAAAGTGAATAAACAAAGGTGAAATAAAAGTGATTGACTAAGTGCCTCAAGTAGCCACAACGTGACCGAGTCGAAATCGCAATTGAATTAAGTGAACAAAAAACCCGTCACAAAAGTTTGCCGCGATTATACAGAGTGCCTTAAGTAGCCACCACGCGACCAAGTCCGATCAATCGCAACCGTCAAAAACGCGCAAAGAAAAGTGCCTAAAATAGCCACACGCGCGCAAAAGACGAACTTTCGACCTTTCAACTTTAGTGAGCCGGTACACACCGCCGCCGACCAAGTCCGTCGTATCCGTTCGCGGACAACAGTGAAAAAAAAAAAGAGCTATCAGAGGATCCCGAGTAGCCTGTCGCTACGCCGCTAAGCCGCACCACCACAGGAGGAAAAGGAAGACATCCAAGAAGCCAAAACTGGAGAGTCGCCGGAATGCTGTTTTTATTGTAAGCAAAGAAAATTTGTTTTTATTGATAAATATTAAGAAAAATTAAGTGCAAATTTAAAGAAGAAAAGAAAAATTGATATGAAAAATTTTAAATTGAAAAAATAATAAAAGAAAATAATAAAGAAAAAATTTGTAAAGTGCAAATTTTAAAGAAGAAAAGAAAAATTGAAAAGGAAAAATTTTAAATTGAAAAAATAATAAAAGAAAATATTAAGAAAAATTTTTATGTGCAAATTTTAAAAAAGGAAAATTAAAAAAAAAAAAAAAAAAAAAATTCGAGGGTAAAATTTATCGAATAACTTTAAGAAAACAATATAATAAGAAAGAAAGAATTATTAATACACTGAAAATATTTATACTTAAGTCACCTTAACACATTTCAAATATTTACATATTTACACACATATTTTAAATATTTACATAAATATATTGAAAAGATTGTCCTTTACATTTGATTCACGTCCCCTCGACTCGAATATTTTTTTTAAATTCCTAAATAAGTTGTCCGAATAAAAAAACCATGCAAGAAGAAATAGCCGACGCCCTAGCGGGCCTAAGTCTTCATGGTAACCCACGTCCAACAACAAGTCGATCAGGTCGTCCAGTTACGAGCACCCCTAGAGCTAGCCCCGAACTCAAAAAAGTTATAGCCGACATGATAAAAGAGGTACTAGCGGGACAGGATAACAGGGATATGCTAGAAGATATTCCATTAGTGAGACCAGGTGGAGAAGAGAATCATAGCATTCCAGAAGTAGTAAAACTCATAAGAGATTTTTCTGGGGATAGAACTACGTTTGGGTCCTGGAAGAAAAATGTGGACAGAGTTATGAGCATATACGAAGGTCAAGAAAATACACAACTATTATTTAATTACACTGGCCATACGCAACAAAGTCATAGGAGAAGCAGATACTGTGCTGGAATCTTATAATACCCCCATGAATTGGAAGGCAATTACCAAATGTCTCACAGGACATTTCGCGGACAAGAGAGATTTGAAAACTCTAGAGTATCAACTCTTCTCTTTGCCACAAGGAAGGTTATCGGTAAACGAATTTTACCAAGCAGTGTATCATCAACTTTCATTGATACTTAATCAAATAAGTATCCAAGAGCATGCTCCGGAGAGTATACGCTCAATGACCACAAGTTATCGCGAAAAAGCCTTAGACACCTTTATTAGGGGTCTAAATGGCAATTTGCCTCGACTCTTGGCTATTAAAGAGCCAAGAGATCTGAGTCACGCGTTGCACCTGTGCGAGTTGGTTGAAAACCAAGAACACAGAAATTCGTTTACTGCGAGATTCAAACACCAGGCGCCTGCCTTGCCACCAAGACAGGTTCAGGGTAGTTTCGTTGCAAGATCAATTCCGAAACCAGCTAATAATAATAACAACACCAACTGGAGAAATTTCGATCCACGTTTATACTACCCACCGAACAACCAACAGCAAATGGTCCGACCCAATCAGTGGCCAACCAATTACCAAAGACCATTTAATCAACACCAGAATTATCAATCCCCTTTTGTCCCAAGACCAAACTTTGGAGGTAACCCAAATTTTAGAGCTCCACCAAGGCCATTCGCACCAAAACCTCAACCTAGGCCAGTCCCCATGGATATAGATCAGTAGGTTAGGACACGAAATATAAATTACATGAACAGACCGCAAGCTAATGATCTGGTTGGAAAACGCCCAACTCAATCAAACCACACTGGACCACCACAGAAGTTCCAGAGGCATTTTCATATTGCAACTGGAACGACTGAAGAACTACAACCCGAAGTTGTATTCGATGATGGTCAAGCTGGGGAAGTGAATGAACAGGCATACCTAGCTACATTAGCGGGAGAAGATGTTGCATATTTACCTGAAGCATACAATCAAGAATGCGAAAGCGATGCAGTGGATGCCTCAGATATCCATTTTTTAGGCTAAACGGTTCCTCGCTACCATACTTTCGTTGTAATGCGGGGAACGGTACATATTACAACATGCTAATCGCTACCGGTTCTGATCAGAATTATATTCAACCCCAACTGATCAAAAATCCAAAACAAAATGAGCACACCTTTTATGCAGCTTCGACAGGAGGAAACACCAAAGTAACGCACCATACCCATCTTGCCTTATTTGGCAATAAAAACTATCCAATTAAATTTTTTTGTTGTCCTCATTAAAAACTTTTCATGCTATTTTAGGGAACAATACAATGAAAGAGTTAAAAGCAATAATAGATTCAGGAAACGACATTATGACAATAGGAAATTATCGTATAAAAATACATCAGTTAAAAACAAGAGCAATAAATAATATAAACATTAGAACAGAACATATGAACGAAAGACAAATAGAATTGATGGAAAATATCATCAACAACCACAGAGAATTATTTGCTAACCCTGACAAAAAACTCACGTACACGACGAAAGTAATCGGACACATTAGAACTTCTTCCGACACACCCGTCTATAGCAAACACTATCCTTACCCAGCATCTTTAAGAGATGAAGTCGAGAGCCAAATACAAGAACTACTACGTGATGGTATTATCAGACCTTCACGTTCGCCTTATAACGCACCAGTATGGGTAGTACCGAAGAAACTGGATGTGTCAGGAAAAAAGAAGTATCGTATGGTCATAGACTATAGGAAACTCAATTCAGTCACAATTTCGGATAAATAGAAAATTCCAGAGATAGGCGAGATTCTTGCCCAACTAGGCAGAAATAAATATTTCTCCGTACTCGACCTTAAAAGTGGATTTCATCAGATACCCATAGCCGAAAAAGATATCGAGAAAACAGCATTTGCAGTAAACGGAGGGAAATTCGAATTCACCAGACTGTCATTTGGCTTAAAAAATTCCCCTGCTATTTTTCAAAGAGGATTAGACGATATTTTAAGAAAACACATTACCAAAAAATGTTACGTCTACATCGACGACATAATCGTGTTTAGTCCAACCGAAACACAACATGCCAGGGACTTAGAAGAAGTATTTGACACATTGGCAAAGGCCAATATGAAGATTCAGAAAGACAAATGCGAATTCTTTAAAACCGAAGTCGATTTCCTTGGGTTCACTATATCAGACAAGGGTGTAAAAACGAACGAAGATAAAGTTCGAGCCATCAAGAATTTTCCGATACCAAAAACTCTAAAAGACCTCCGCTCTTTCTTGGGAATGTCAAGCTATTACAGAAGATTTATTCGTGATTACGCGAAAATAGCCAAACCATTGACCAGTTTACTTCGGGGAGAAAACGGTCGAGTTTCTAAAAATATTTCGAATAAAATATTGATCAACTTTAATAAGGACACAATAGAAGGCTTCGAGAAAATAAAAAACACTCTTGCCTCACAAGATGTAATCCTAGCCTACCCAGATTTCGGAACCGAATTCCACTTAACAACCGATGCCTCAAACGTAGCCATCGGAGCAGTTTTAGAACAAAAGGCAGACCCATTACTTTCATATCGAGAACGCTTTCTAAAACGGAAGAAGGATATGCTACTAACGAGAAGGAGATGTTAGCCATAGTGTGGGCTTTACAAAGTCTCCGTATGTACCTTTACGGTAAATCTAAAGTAGTAATACATACAGACCATCAGCCACTTACGTTTGCATTAAGCAACAAAAATCACAACGGGAAATTAAAACGATGGAAAAGTTATTTGGAGGAGTACAATTATGAGCTTCGATACAAACCAGGAACAACAAATGTAGTTGCAGATACGCTCTCCAGAAACCCTCCAATGGCACAGATAAATAGTACATCCGCAACGGTCCATAGC
This sequence comes from Drosophila pruinosa, assembly GCA_018150935.1. Taxonomy (NCBI): domain Eukaryota; kingdom Metazoa; phylum Arthropoda; class Insecta; order Diptera; family Drosophilidae; genus Drosophila; species Drosophila pruinosa. The sequence continues at coordinate 39,574 of JAECWR010000227.1, forward strand.
GACGAGAGCTCGTCCCACAATCTTATTCCTGTTATGGAAGTACCAATAAATGTTTTCAAAAACCAATTTTTCCTACTCACAGCCGATCACGACTCATACGAATTTCAACTGCCATTCCCATCTTACCATAGACACGTAGTAAAAAAACGAGAGTACAATGAGGAAGATCTAATAAAGATTTTCAAAGAAAGACTCGACCCAAATCTCGTAAACGGTCCTTATACGACAGAAAGAATTATGGGAAAAATTCAGGAATTTTACACTGAATTTTCGCTAATTACAAAGTAAGGTACACCCAAAAGAAAGTAATAGACATAGCCTCAGAATCCGAACAGAACGACATAATTATCACAGAACACACAAGAGCGCACTGAAACCCGATAGAAAACAAAATTCAAATTCTCAGTAAATATTTTTTCCCAAAAATGATTAGGAAAATAGAGGCCATCACCAAAAGTTGTGAAACTTGTAAGGTAACAAAATACGACAGGCATCCACCGAAAGTGGATATTCAAGCGACACCTATTCCATCATACCCAGGACAAATAATCCATATTGACTTCTATACTACCCAGGGAGAATTAGTTCTCACAGCAATAGATAAATTCTCAAAGTACGCGCAAATAAGATTACTAAACTCTAAAGCTACAGAAGACCTTAAGTATCCATTACAAGAAATCATGATTGCGTTCGGAATGCCGAAACTAGTAGTAATGGATAACGAGAAATCCTTGAATTCGACATCCATAAAATTCCTTTTACAAAACAAACTGAAAGCAAAAACTTTCACAACTCCACCATACTCATCGACAAGCAACGGGCAAGTGGAAAGATTCCACTCTACCCTCACAGAAATTATGAGACGCTTAAAAAGGGACGAGGGAGACATAAATTTCAACGAATTAATATTAAGAGCAGTACAAGAATATAACCAATCCATTCATTCCACCATAAAGAAAAGGCCAATAGATGTCTTTTTTGCCCAAAAGAACATTAGCGACCCAACAGAGCTAGAAAAAGAAAGAAAAATAATAAGCGAATCAATAGAAAAAAAGCAAGCAGAAGATAGGGAGTACCATAACAAAAAGAAAAAGCCACCGGAAAAATACAACACAGGAGAGACAGTTTATGCAAAAATAAACAAAAGATTAGGTTCAAAACTCACACCGAAATATAAAAAGGAGATTGTAGCCGAAGATAGGAATACCACCATAAAAACACAATCAGGCAAAATTATTCACAAAAATAATTTAAAAAAACGACACTAATTTACAGACTACTGTTACCAACATGCTTGGGTTTATCAACTATACTGGACTACTCGCATTCCCAAATGGTATCAATGAAAACAGGAGTTGCAGCTGTCCAAAACGGATCATTTAAAATCATACACATTTTTGAACTAGAAGAATATAAAAATACACTTGATAAACTAGAGGAAGACCTAAATAATTTTAATAAGACACATTCCATGTATCCACTACTTAAATACGAGATAGAAAAAATTAAAAATGACTTGAGAAAATTACTAATAACCAGGAAAGCCAGGGCAATAAATGAATTAGGAACTATTTGGAAATGGATAGCCGGCACGCCGGACTATAACGATCACAATATTCTAATCGAGTAAACGAATGAACAACTGAAAAATAATAACAGATAATTAATAATAAATAAAATATTCAAAGAAAAAATTGACGAAATGAATGAAAAAACGAATCCGGTTTTAAAATATTCACAAAATGTCCAAAGAACAGAAAATGAAAAAAAAATTACCTTTAAGTATAAAATAGAACTATTAAGAGAAGAAATAAAAAATGTAATTCAAGCAATAGACTTTGCAAAAACAAGTACAATAAATTCAATTATATTATCAGAGAACGAAACAAAGATATTGGACAATATTTTAAGTAACGAAAAAATATTATTTTTTAATATCGAAGAACTTTTAGAATTTGCCAAGATAAAAATTGCTATCAATAAAAAGAATTTACTTTATATTATAGACGTTCCACTAATAGAGAACGAAATTTGCACAAAATTAATGCTAAAAGGCATAAAAAGAAAAAACAAAATAAATGAAATATTATATAAAGAAATAATTAAATGTAAAGAGAAACTATTCGCAATGGAAAACCCATGCGAATCACATAATGACAAAACAATTTGTAATAGAAATAAGTTAGGAGATCTAGAAAATGACACCTGCATAACGCCGCTCATGAGAAGCCAAGTGCCAAGCTGCAGAATCATCAACAGCCAGCACATCCCAGACCACGAAGAAATAATAGACGGAACATTGCTGCTAAACGACTTCGAAGGAGAAATACAGATCGATGAGAGATCAATACAGCTGAAGGGAACCTAACGAAAACTCTACAATCAAAATAAACAAAGATTTGTACCAATCTAAGATGACGACTTATGCGGAAGCGTTGCCACTACTGCTCCAGATTCTAAGAGAAGGAGCAAGAACCGAAGAAATTTTGTCGCTACAGATGCTGAAGGAGGTCAACATAAATAATACCAACCGAATAGAAGAACTTAAAGAAGACAATGAGACGACCACCACAATAAACTTCACTTTGACTGGAATACTGATGCTGATGCTGAGGCATAGCTCAAGTATTGAGAGAAAAATGTACCAGAAAAACTCGAGAAATAACAACGCCAGAAAACAGCCCAAAGACAAGAGCAACGGAGAAAGTTGCAACAACCAAACAGTTTTTCATCGCATCCGAGGACGTCTGCGTTTAAAGGGGGAGGAGTTAAGAACACAGCTTATGAAAAACACCTTACGCAACATCCGTTCCCACACTTGCCAAACCAAAGACAAGTGCAGGCTAAGAATTCATAAAAAACATCTTACGCAACAGACGTTCCCACACTTGCCAAAATCAACGGCCAAGTGCACCAACTCCACGTGCCATGGAGTCAGCAAATTCCAACGGCACCACCGTGGGACACTTTGGGTGCAACCAGGCACCCAAAACTTAGATAACAAAGGCAGCAACGTCAACAGCGGCTGCAGCGACAACGGCAGCAGCAGCGAGCGGGCAGCAGTGGTCAGTAATAAGTAGGGAACTTTGAATAATTATATTTGCAGTCTTAAGAAACCCATTGTCAATGAAGGATTAAAATAAAGAATTATATTTTCTAATTTTCTAATTTATACATAATTAAAAAACATTATATGGATGACTACTTGGGAGGAGAAAGTGATATCGATTGTGCAGTGAAACGAATTAAAGAAGTAATATTTATCCACAAACAAGCAGGATTTACGATGTGCAATTGGACATCAAATTCGAAAGAAGTTTTAAACACACTGGACCTTGAAAGTGTGGACACTAAAACAACAGATAAAAAACAATTTAATAACACCACAGAAGAACGCGTGTTAGGACTTATTTGGGATTTCAATAAAGATAGCATTGGTTTTAATCTAAAATTTAAAAAGGCATATGACGACATTATGAATTTATTACGACGACCAACAAAGAGAGAAGTACTCAAAATAACAATGTCGATTTTTGACCCTCTCGGGTTTTTGTCAAATATTTTAATTACAAATAAAATTTTGTTGCAGTCTATCTGGGATAGCGGAATTCATTGGGACGATTTCATAACCGATGATCATTTCGAAATTTGGAAAAACTTGGTTTCAAACATTTCAAAAATAAAGGAACTGTCCATTCCACGACTAATGACATCTCTACCTATTGACAAAAGTGATGTACAACTACACATATTTAGTGATGCTTCTAAGACTGCTTATGCTTCATGCGCATATCTGCATTTCAATTACGAAAATCACATTGAATGCTCACTTATATTAGCCAAGTCAAGAGTTTCGCCACTAAAACCAATGTCAATCCCAAGGTTGGAATACAGGCCGCACTTATGGGAGCTAGATTAAGTCGAACTATTAAAGACATTTTGAATATACCTATAAACAGGACATTTTTATGGACTGATTCAGAAATAGTTCTCTTTTGGCTAACATCTAGGAATAAACGCTTTAAAGTATTTGTAGCACAACGTCTAGGACAAATCCAAGAGCTTACAAACATGTGTGACTGGCGTTATGTTCCATCAAAATTAAACCCAGCAGACAAAGCAACAAAAATTATTAAGACAATCTTTTCTAATGATGACATTTGGTTTAAAGGGCCACCATTTTTATATAAACCATATTCTGAATGGCCTCTAGGGAAAAGTTACCAAATTAGTCAGGAACATAATAACGAAGTAGAAAAAGAATGTGTTAATGTTATTATTGAGTCAAAAATTAATATAATTTTACCTGATATTTCAAGGATCTCAAACTGGATGCGATACTTACGGTGTACTGCATGGACTATGAGATACATAAACAATTTAAAATCGAACAAGGAACGAAAACTTAAGGGCGAACTGACAGCGAATGAATTAGATAGAGCTGAGCATTTAATTTACCTAAAGGTACAATTTGACTCACATAAGAAGGACATTGAAAATCTCTTAAAGTCAAATTCACTAGACAGATCTAGTTCTTTGAAAACACTACCTGTATATCTGGCTGAACATGGATTAATAAGACCACGAGGACGGCTTAATAATATTACGGAAGAATACTTTGATTTTAAGAACCCGATAATCCTAGACAAAAAACATGTCGTTACAGAATTAATAGTCAAATATTATCATGTGCAGAACTGTCATATCTGCACCGAAACCATGATAGCCAACTTACGTCAAAAGTACTGGATAATAAAATGTCGAAGTCTTGTAAAGAAAGTAGCCAGGAATTGTCAGTACTGCAGAAATAAAAATTCAAAACCTCTTATACCCATAATGGGTCAGTTACCTTTATGTAGAATTGAACAGATCGAAAGAATGTTTTTAAAAACGGGAGTAGACTATTTTGGCCCATTTGAAATCTTAGTTAATCGAAGCCATGTCAAACGATACGGCGTTATATTTACATGTATGTCATCCCGAGCCGTTCATTTGGAGATTGCCGAACTTATCTTCTAATGCATTTATGCATGTTTCCCGACAATTTGGAAGCCATAGAGGTTTTCCTACAGAGCTTTATTCGGATAATGGGACAAATTTTGTTAAGGCCAGTAAAAATTTAAAAGAAATTATGGAAAATTGGCCAAAAGATGAAATCATCCAGTTGATGACAACAAAAAAATGTACATGGTTTTTTAACCCCCCCTTATCCCCACATATGGGAGGAGCCTGGGAACTCATTCAGTCAACAAAAAAATATTTAATGTATCTTTTAAAAGAGAGATTTCCAAAGGAATATGTATTAAGAACAATATTTTGTGAAATTAAATTAATGTTGAACAGTAGACCACTTTTGTATATACCCTCTGAATTGATTGAATCAGAACCTTTAACTCCCAATAATGTACTAATTGGTCCTAATTATAGAGACTCATTTTACTCAGATGCCACTTGCAATGATCTCAAAATGTTAAACATGTGGAAAGCTGCGCAAAAAATATCAGACTTATTTTGGCATAAGTGGAAAAGAGATTATAGACAATATTTATTAGGTAATCGAAAATGGATAAAAGATAATAAGCCATTAAACGAAGGAGACATTGTATTAATAAGCGATTCAAATCTTCCCAGAAACTCCTGGCCAATGGGCAAAATTGTAAACACTTATCCATCTACTGATGGTAAAGTTAGAGTGGTGGATGTAAAATCAAATAATGGAATATGCAAAAGACCCGTTCTAAAATTAATAAAGTTAAATGTAATTACACCATCTGAAAGTATTGATAAATGAATTCCAATACTTTGGGAGGAGTGTAGTGGATTTTAACGATATTCATCGTTAAAAAATATATTTGAATTTAATAATTAGTTAAGTTTGGTAATCGATAAGCGATCTTTTAAGTTCACGAAACGAACTCCTTTTGTTATTCTTTTTTGATAACGGTTCATGTATCAAGAATCGATTCCTAGTTCAGCGCCTCGAGACGAAACACGTTTTAGCTTTGTCGCGAAAATTTAAAAGTCAACCAAATGAAATATGTATTTTATTAATATTAATTTGCTAATAAACATAGTGTTAAAATAAGAAGAAAAGTGTGCTGGTGTTGTAATTTCTTTGGAAGTCCACAATTCGGACATTCGTACCGGATTAAAGTATATTAATTACAGGTTGGTAACAACAAAGGGTGACATTGTTAATAAGAGACAGTCTCTGGAGGCAGTTATAGCAATCGGCCACCAGTCGAGAGCTTACTATTTAGGAGGAGAGGGCTAAGATGACGGCTTGACTGTCAGAGAAGTTGTAGATGTTCGCTCCTCTAATCCCCTTCTCTAGGATCAGACGGCAGTAGAACTCGATGGCATGAACCTCAGATTGGAAGACTGTGGGCCATTTGCCCATAGCAATTAAGGTTTTGGAATTGGGTCCAAAGATCCCAGCTCCAACCCCCTGATCAGTTTTTGACCCGTCTGTATACCAATGAATACCGTAGGGGTCGCTGATGGGGTTGCCAGTGTCCCAGTCCTTCCGGTCCGGGATGACGGTCCTGAATTTAGCACCAAAGAAAAGTTCCTTAGTCATAGTATCTGATCTAGTGCAGATATCTATGCCAGGAATGTCTTTGATCAGGCTAGCATGGCCTGATTCGGTAGCTAGAAGCCCTGATTGGAGCTTGATTCTAAAAAGGCTCATAGCAGCGACTTCTTTAATTTGGATATGCATATCGATTTCATTGCTGCGGTGGGACAGGTGCAAAGTGCACCTGTCAGTGAGAGGCACAGCAGCCTGTGCAATTTACTGCATTTGCTGATGGCAGTGACCTGCGTAACCTTTGGCCACCACACAAAAGCAGCATAGGTGATGAGCGGTCTAGCCATCATGGCAAAAAGCCACCGGATGGTGCAGGAGTTAAGACCCCAGATTCTACCAAACAATCTCCTTCAGGCCCACATGGCATGGGTCGCCTTTGTGAGGGTGTTGCTGAGGTGGGATTTCTAATTTAATCTTTTATCAAGGGTTACTCCTAGATATTTGACTTCGTTGGATAGCCCCACAGGGGAGCCGCTGATATAAAGTTGACCAATGTCAACGGAATAGCGCCTAGTGAACGGAACTATTATAGCTTTTTGTGGATTGATGCTAAGACCAACATCTGCGCACTATCTACTTACCGTGTTCAGAGGTGATTGCATCAACTCTGTCACGGTGCTGGTATAGTTCCCGGTCACTATTAGAGCCAAGTCGTCAGCATAGCCGATCGCTTCAACGCCCTGCTCGGAGAGTAAGACTAGTAGTTCGTCAACTACTAGGGACCAGAGTAGGGAGGAGAGAGCCGTTCCCTGGGGACAGCCTTTGACTGCATTAATGCATGCAGTCGTGGAGTCCAGGGTGGAAGTGATAATCCGGTGCTTGAGCATAGCTTCAATCCACCGGATCAAGGGACGGGCAGTTCCTCTATGTTCTAGAGCAGTAGAGATTGACCCGTAGCCGGTATTATCAAAAGCACCTTCTATATCCAGATGTTGTAGTTTATGTATTTATGTTCCTATAAATAATAAGTCAAGTTTTACGTTTTCAATTTTAAATATATTTTTGATTGCAACACCAGCACCACGACTTGCTTTCAGGAGTAAGAAACGAACAAGAAGAACTAAACTTAAATATGTGACCATACATGTCAATTATAAGACAGTGTTGTTAAACGTTATTTTTGTATGTTGAATGGGGTATTCCAACACGCCCCCTCAAAAATAACGTCTATAATTAAAAAAAAATAACAAATTATTCATTAGTAACTATCATATGTGGGTGGTGTGCATTCTGGGAAGTGTTAAATGATCCAGCATTCGCTGCAAGGATACGGGGAAAACCCAGAAAAACCCGATCAGATCAATGTTATAAAAGCTTAAAGAAATTAAATTTAAGAAATTAACTGATTTAACAATATATAGAATATAAAACCTCCTTGGTTATTAGTAATCAAAGTAACAAAAACTTACAAAAAAAAATTAAATTTAAGAAATTTACTAATTTAACAATATCAAATAAACATAACAAAAATTATTCCTATAGAATATAAAACCTCCTTGGTTATTAGTAATTTTATTTTTTTTTTAAATCAACGGTGAGCAATCGATTGGTCATCTTGCAGTAAGCCCAATTTGTCTCTTAGTTCCACAAATCTTACAGCAGGCAGCGGCTTCGTAAATATGTCAGCAAGTTGATTCTCTGTTGAAATATACTCAAGAAAAATTACATTATTCTGAACTTGCTCTCTGGCAAAATGATATTTAATATCAATATGTTTTGCTCGTTTATGACATGAGGGGTTGTTTGCTATGCTAATACAGCCTTGATTGTCTTCGTAAATTTTAATGGGGTTTTCTAGTTTAATATTAATACTAGTTAATAGAGACTTAAGCCATAAAGCTTCTCTCACAGCTTCAAATAAGGCCATGTACTCAGCTTCAGTTGATGAGGCTGCTACTGAGTTCTGTCTCTTTGTGTTCCAACAAATAAGATTAAAATCAAACATTTTGAATAAGTACCCTGTTGTACTTTTTCTATCAATTTCACTACCACCCCAATCAGAATCCACATAACCTATTAATTTATTTTCAAATGCCAAGTTCCTTTTAAAAGTCAATTTCATATCAATAGTGCCCTTCAAATATCTAAGAACTCTTTTTAAGTTCTGCCATAGCTCGGAGTTATTTTTGCTACTATATCTACTCAAGATATTTACTGCAGTAGTTAAATCTGGACGTGTACAAAGCATTATGTACATTAAACATCCTATAAGGTTACGGCATGGAGCATTACAATTTTCATCTGAATTAAGTAATTCATAATTTATTTTGCTAGGTAAAGGAGTACTAACTGCATTACAATTTTCCATATTAAATTTATTTAAAATTCTCTTAATATATGCGGCTTGGCTTAAATAAATTTTATCTGCATGCATTTCTATCCTAATGGCAATGAAATGTCTTATTTCGTTTAGGTCGGTCATTCTGAACTTTTCCATTAAGTACCTTTTGAAGTTATTCATTCTTGTCATATCCCCTGTAGCAATAACCACATCATCTACATATAATAACACATATATGTTTTCATTGATGTTACCTTTGTCTAAAATATATATACAGCGATCTACTGGAGATTTTACAAACTCACATTCTTTCAATGCTTGCTCAAACACTTCAAACCAGCATCTAGCGGCTTGTTTGAGTCCGTAAATTGCCTTATTCAATTTACACACATTGTTATCATTGCACGGTATACCTTGAGGAAGTCTCATATATATTTCCTCTTTCAATGTGCCATTTAAGAAAGCTGTTTTTACATCCATTTGATGGACTTTCAAGTTGTACTGTATTGCCAATGATAATATAAATCGAAAACTTGAAATTCTAGCTACAGGGGCAAATGTCTCTTCATAGTCAACTTGGTACTTTTGAGTGAATCCTCGTGCAACCAATCTAGCTTTGTATCTGATTGGATTTCCAAGTTCATCATGTTTAACAGAAAATACCCATCTGCTATCTACAATATTTTTGTTTTCAGGCCTTTACGTAATTGTCCAAGTATTATTAATTTTATGAGCATTTAACTCTGTATTGATGGCTTCTTCCCAAAAAGATTTATCATTCCTATATTGAATTTCATCGAATGTATTTGGGACATCATTAAATATAGTGTGAGCATTTAGAACAAATCTATTCAAATTATTATCTTCCTCATTATAGGATATCTGGGACTTAGCCTTTAATCTCTCACTTCTTCTATTTATAATTTCTATGCCATCATTTCTAATTGAATCCTTGCCTGTTCCAATTTGATTTAAGTGCTCTGCTATTTCATTTTCCCTACTTTCATTCGGGTTGTTTGATTCCTTACTTTCATTCAGGATATCATCTCGCTTTCTTTTCTTACTTTCATTCAGATAATATTTATTTCTTTCCCTACTATCGTTCGGGAATTGTATGTTGTCGCATTCCTTACTCTCATTCGGGAATTCTGTTTGTTTTATTTCCCTACTATCGTTCGGGAATTGTATATTGTCGCATTCCTTACTCTCATTCGGGAATTCTGTTTGTTTTATTTCCCTACTATCATTCGGGATTTGTATGTTATCGCATTCCTTACTCTCATTCGGGAACACTGTTTCAAATTTAACAGCCCTAGAATTAACCATATTGGTTTCATCGACAACTACATCTCTTGCAACAATAAATTTTTCTTTGATAGCATCCCACAACTTTAAACCATTTGGTTCGTAGCCCACAAGAATACTTTTAAATGATTTATCATTAAACTTTCCTTGTTTGTTCTTAATATGCACATAAACAGTTGCACCGAACACTCTCAAATGTTTTAGATTTGGCTTCTTATTGTGCCACATCTCATATGGGGTCTTTGAACTATCAACAAGTGCCCTGCTAGGAATTCTGTTGATTAAATAAGTTGCAGTTAATACTGCTTCACCCCAAAAGCTTTTGTCTAGTTTTGCACCACTAACCATGGCCCGAGCTTTCTCGGTAATGGTCCTTATCATTCTCTCAGAAACACCATTTAACTGAGGTGTATGTGGCACTGTTAAGTGATAAGAAATTCCTTTCTTAACACAAAACTGCCTCATTTCATTTGAAAGATATTCTCTACCATTGTCAATGTATAAATTAACAATCTTTAAATTAAAATGAGCTTCACTCTTAGCTACGAAATCTTGAAACATACTGAACACATCAGATTTGTGCTTAATTAAATAAGTTACACAATAATGTGTAAACTGATCAACAAAGATCACAAAATAATTTTTATCATTTAAGGTAACTGGAGTTATTGGCCCACAGACATCCGAGTGAACTACAAAGAGTGGCCTCTTAATATGAGTCTTATCTTTCACTTGTTCAAAAGGGAGTCTTGCCTGTTTACCGTTTAAACAGGGTTCACAAATTTCACTAGATAACTCTAAATTATTTAGAAGACCTTGATCGCTAAACATATTCTTTCGTTTTATTTCCAATAATTTGCCATTGCTGATATGGCCAAACCTCTAATGCCATAAACGAAAATTATTTTTATGTTTAGCATCAATAGAATATGCTTGAAAATTTATCATAGGTACATTGTTCAACATACCTGAATTTTTAACAATCGTTAATCCATTTTTCGAAATGGTTATACCACTTTTGTCAAACTCGATTGACATTCCTGCCTCTTGCAAGCGTTTGACTGACATCAGATTGCCAGCAGCTTCCTTACAGAAGAGTACATCCTCAAGCGTAATTTCACAGTCACTTCGCAGTCGAACAATACCACGCTTAGTAGCATAAATATACTCTCCTTGCTTAGCCACTGCGATCTTAAGTGGAGGCACCAACTTTACATAGTCGATATATAGCGACTCATCGTTTATAAGATGGTCACTAGCACCGGAATCAAGGATAAACCCGCAGTTATCCATCACTGAGGTGTTATTCATTTTATTTACCATAAAAGCAATGCCGTGTGCTGTTGCAGTTTGAGCCTGTTTTTCACTTTCTTTCTTTTTATTATTTAATGATTTTTTTATAATGAAAACAATTTTTTTTAATATGTCCCTCTCTGCCACAGTGGTGACATTTAATATTATTCTTGAAATGTCCCTTGAATGTTTTATTTTCTTTGGTTTTCCGATTTTTAAACATATTATTTTTATAGCTTTTATTTTTGCTTTGCACATTTGCGTTCATCACTTTCTTACTAGTATCATTTTGGTCATTCTTTATTTTAATTTCCTGATCTAATAATCTATTTTTCACAAACGCAAGCGTCAAATTTTGCTCAGATAACGTCTCTATTGCCGTAATGACGCCGTCATAAGACGAAGGCAATGTGATCAGCAAATGGGATATTCTATCCATTTCTTCTATTTTTGCACCGGCTGCTAACAATTCGCTTACAAGTTCATCAAAAATATTGAAATGATTTAATAGTGACATCTCACTTGATAATTTTAAAGAAAGCAAACGTTTTCGCAGTGCCAGTTGCGAAGCCAGACTTTTTCGTTCGTAAACGGCGTCCAAATTCTTGAGAATTTGACGTGCCGTTATGTCGCTTGTTGCGAAGTTTAAAAATGAGTCGCTTAGATATTCTATTAGTGTACTTTTTGCACGACGCTCTGCTTTTTGCCAGCCATCATCTACCTCGTTAGGCATTATATCATCAACTACCTTAAGTACATCTAACTCGGCCAAAAGAGCCCTAATTCTAAACTTCCATATCGCGTACTTCTCGCCATCGAACGGTTTAATATTGCGTTTTGTCTTGTCCATTCTACCGCTTACACATACACAGCTATATATGAAAAAAAACGAGGCGCACGTGGAATTCAAAAATTCTCAGTAAAAATTATTTCACACTTTAATTGTTTATTAGGCATGGACTGGGCCCATAACCTGTTGTAGTTTATGTATTTATGTTCCTATAAATAATAAGTCAAGTTTTACGTTTTCAATTTTAAATATATTTTTGATTGCAACACCAGCACCACGACTTGCTTTCAGGAGTAAGAAACGAACAAGAAGAACTAAACTTAAATATGTGACCATACATGTCAATTATAAGACAGTGTTGTTAAACGTTATTTTTGTATGTTGAATGGGGTATTCCAACACCAGAAAAGAGCACAAAGCAATGTTCTTGGATACGAAGGCTCTTTCAATTTTTCCCACTAACCTGTGGAGAGCGACCTCCGTCGATCTGCCGGCTATGTACGCAAACTGCGTGGGATGCAGAGGTGTCGACGTCTGCAGAGAGCACCGAATGTGCATATCTATCAGCTTTTCCGCCGTCTTAAGCAGAAAGGAGGTAAGACTGATCAGCCGATACGACTTAGGCTGGTCAAGCGGACGATTCCCTTGCTTGGGGATGACTACCACATTTACTCTCCTCCAAAATATGGTTATGTATCCCCAAGTAAAACTAGCTCTACGAAGGCCGACCAGTGGATCAAGAATATGAGCCATGCTGTTTTGAATAAGGGCTGGGAAGATTTTGTCACCCCCTGGGGCTTTGAAGGGAGCGAAAGAATCTACAGCCCATTTGACCTTTTCGGGGTCGAAGATGGATCCAGATAGGCTAAATCCGCGTGAGTCCAGTGACAAAGTGGCGTCATCGCGACCGGAGAGATCTGTGTTCGCCACAGAACCCGGGAAGTGGACATGAAGTAGAAGCTCAAGTGTTTCCCTGCGATCTTGAATGAAACAGCCATCTGCTCTTTTAAGAAGCCCTATTCCATTAGACGGCCCTTTAGCCAATACTTTATGAAGCCTCGCTGCCTCTGGCAGCGATTCTAAGCTACCACAGTAGCTGCGCCATGTATCGCGTTTAGCTCGTCTAATGCTTTTGTTGTAGTTGGTAAGAGCGTCCCTATAGACGTCTCAACCAGCACGGTTAGATTTAGCCTTATTAAAAAGGCTTCTAACCCTCCTTCTAAGGACAGCCAGTTCCTCATTCCACCACGGAATTTTTCGATTGACCCTTAGGGTCTTCTGGACTGAGCTGTCTTCGAAGGATGAGATAAGCACATCTTGGAGCAGATTGGCAGCGAGATCTATCTCACTGATAGAGTTAGGATTGCTGACCAATAGGTCTGCTTTGAAAGCTACAGAGGCTTTAAAAAGCTCCCAATTTGTCTTTTTCGGACAGAAGGAGTTTTGGCGAATTTAGACTTGGCCAGGAAGGTCAAACCTGATGTGCTGATGGTCTGACAAAGTGGCTTCGTTTGTAACCCGCCAATTAACAAGCGAACTCGCTATCGAGTTGCTGATTAGGGTGAGATCTAAACCCTCTTCCCTAATAGCATTAATAAAAGTGGGTTTGCACCCACTATTTTATTAGCTACATCTAATTGACAACACAATAAGTAGTCTAAGAGGGACTCACCACGTTTGTTGATGTCGCTGCTCCCCCAGATCGTATGATGTGCATTGGCATCACAGCCGATCACGAGCGGCTTGTTGTTGCGGCGACAGAATTCCACCAGCCGCTGGACCTCTGCTGGAGGTACATCATCCACATCGCACGTCTGCAGTGGCTACCTCAATAGCCGTTGCTACCAGGTCTCTGTGGATGAAGTTAGTTAGTGGGAAATGTCTGACACTGTTATCCAAAAGTATAGCAGTGCGCAGGGCACCTCCCATACGGTCATATAACAACTTACAAAATCCACATGAAAGTCCACGTATTTGGCCACCGATCAACCATGGTTCTTGGACGAGAGCCAGGTTGATTTGATCATCACAGATGACCCTGCACAGTGTGGCCGACGCTCCTCTAGCGTGGTGCAGGTTCGCCTGGAGCACTTTAAGTTTGCTCATTTTCCCTCCTGATGGCGGTCAAGACAAGGCCACTTGCCTTGCCCCCCCGAGAGTCGTTACCGCGAATGCCCTTCGGCGGTCGGGACGAGCCACTCGGGGGAGGTCGCCTTCCGACCCCGCTCACGGGAGGTGCCCTTGCGGGTGGGTTGCGGCCTGAGGTACTGGCAGTGGGCCTGACCGAGGCACCTCTGACGGTTGTCGAACGGTGACTACATGTCACACGTCTAGTTGGGCCCTTCGGGGCCGTGACCACGGGTACCGATCCGGCCGCAGCGCTCGTGGAGGCCACAGGGTCAGCCAATGCTGAAGTCTCTGAGGGAACCACTGGCGCCGTTGCCGGAGGGGCACTGGCAGCAGAGGGAGCGGGTGAGGATGAGGATGGAGCAGGGGTGGCGGAGGAGGTTTTGCGACCTGAATTCTTAAGGATCAATTTGACCCTGCCAAAGCAGAATTTCACCCTCCCTTGGCACTCCGTCAGAGCCCTGTACGACTCCTCGTCAACCAACATTGCGAAGTGAATCGTTGTGCCGTTCAGGTTGTGCTGCACCACTCGCCACAGCTTCGTGGAGAAACCCAATAAATTCCAGGATGGTTGCAGGAGTATTCTCAGCACTACTGGGAAAGTAACCTCTGATGAGGTGAGCCTTGGGGAACTCCGTTTCTTCCAACAATTTGACGTCAAGGGCGCTGATGGACCTGATGTGTCCAACAGCTCCCCTGACCCAATTGGCAGTGCTGCTATCCTCGCACACCAGAAGCAGCCACTCATTTCGGGGCCCTTAAGCCTGGGCTAACATCTGGTGTAGAGTGCAACAGCAACGCTTTTAATATACTGGATTTCAACGTAGCCAACCGCTCCGCTGAGAGGGGCTTAGTTGAATCAGCCGAAGTGAAGCCCTGTTTCACGATGCTAACCACTTGGCTGAAGAGTGGTTTCGTGGACTCCTTATGAGCCTTTTTGGGCCTCTTTGAAGAGCTAGTGGGCTCGACGATGGTATCGTCAGCGCGCGTCCCTTTAGCCTTGGTGTTAACGGGGGACGCAGTGGCGATAGCTAGAGCCTCCTCTCTGTTAGAACCCTTTGCGAGTGCAGCATTAAAAAGCTTCTCGCGGCTCTTCAGTTTAATAAAGGCGTCCTTAGATTCCAGCCGCAGCAACTGGATCTGAGAGCCTGCTTCCGTAAGGCCTGACCTCTGAGAGGCCACGGAAGCGTCGTCAGCAAAGCTGATTCGGTCGCAGTCAGCTTCCTCGTCCGAGTACAATACCTCGACGGGTTGCTGACGGACTGAACCGCTACTGGACGGAAGTTCAGCACTAGCGAACCCTGTGTCCAAGGGAGTTCGTGGCATATCCGGGTCCCCTAGAATACTAGAGTCGAGACCCGTAGTATTGGGGGTGGAAGCCAACAGCCCACTGGCTGCAATGCTGGTGTAGGGGTCAGCCGCGAAGCCATCGCCCAGGGATGATACTTTTCAAGCCGTATCAGACTTATCTGTTTTTAAATTTTGATCCATGATTAAAGATCCCACGAGTAGGCGGGAAGGGAAGGTCATCCACGGCATAGCCCGAATACCGTGGAAAGTCTAAATGAAACTGGAGGGCGACAGGTATCCAGAGTCCGCATACAAGAGACCGGGCTACCCCCCGGCCATGCATCCATCAGCGCATGCTGTTCCACCTTGGATTGGGGTGATTTATAGATTCACGATCTTCTCCCGACTACAATTAGTCAGCACCTCTAGCAGAGACATGACCGTGCTAGGGGTCTGTTTCCAGCCGCCCTCGCGTGGAGAGTATAGTCGCACTTTCGACAGTAGGAGCAAAGACGGCACGTGCTCCTGCCAATACTGAGATTACATGTTGGTCCCTTGCTTCCTCTGATGGCTGACGGCCACAAAAATACATAAATACATAAGTACATAAATACATAAATACATAAATACATAAATACATAAATACATAAATACATAAATACATAAATACATAAATACATAAATACATAAATACATAAATACATAAATACATAAATACATAAATACATAAATACATAAATACATAAATACATAAATACATAAATACATAAATACATAAATACATAAATACATAAATACATAAATACATAAATACATAAATACATAAATACATAAATACATAAATACATAAATACATAAATACATAAATACATAAATACATAAATACATAAATACATAAATACATAAATACATAAATACATAAATACATAAATACATAAATACATAAATACATAAATACATAAATACATAAATACATAAATACATAAATACATAAATACATAAATACATAAATACATAAATACATAAATACATAAATACATAAATACATAAATACATAAATACATAAATACATAAATACATAAATACATAAATACATAAACACATAAATACATAAATACATAAATACATAAATACATAAATACATAAATACATAAATACATAAATACATAAATACATAAATACATAAATACATGTAGGAATTAAGAATTAACATAGATGTAAGAGAAATGAATTAACATAGAATAAAAAGCGAACGAACTAGATGAGCGAGTGGATCAGTAAAGTTAACAAGCTAGTGAGCGAATTGGAACAAAGGGGGTAGAAGTTGAAACTTAAGTGAAGACAGACGCGTGTGATCGCAGCAAAAAGTGAAAAGTAAATTGAAAGAACAGAAACAATTAGTCAAATGAATATGACTTAATAAGACTATAAGTTTTTTTTTTTTTTTTTTCATATATCTTGGACGTTGACGTACTAACGGCAGTACGATCAAGTGGTCCAGCGAAACCAAGCTCGGGCTTGTTAACGCGCGGACCTAGGTAGACACGACCACCCGCCCATCCGACCGAGGGGCAACCGCATAACGTGCGGGAACGGAGGTCGCGAACACTTAACACAGACAAAACAATCAAATTGTAATAACAAAAGAATAAAATAATAATAATAATACTATTACTACTAATAATAATAATTAGAACTATTCTTAAATACGAGCTAATGTATCTAGGAGTAATGTTTTAATTTCTAAGGTACTGTTAGTATTATTAATTAGACTAGAAAAGTTATTATAATTTACACATAAAATACGGAAAGGATTGTGACTGGCATAGTTAGTACTACAACGGGAAAGTGAAGGAAATTTCTAGTCGTTCTGACCGGAACGGCAAAGCTAATCTGACTTGTCAACTGCAATGAGTCAATTTCGCCAATGATTAGTCTATGTAGAAACACTACACCTAGCATAGTTCTACGGTCAGAAAGAGAAGGAAGGTTTAGTAATAAAAGTCTACTACGATAAGAAGGCAATCTAATTGTGGGATTCCAGCTAAGACTACGAAGAGCAAAAAGAAGAAATTGTTTCTGCACTGATTCAAGCCTATCTTGATGAACCCTATACTGGGGGAACCAGATATTAGATCCATACTCAAGAATAGGACGAACCAGTGAGATGTACAAGTGTTTAGTAATGTAGGGATCGTTAAATTCTTTTGACCAACGTTTAATAAATCCAAGGACACCCATGGCTCTATTAGAAGCAGCCAAAATATGCTTATCAAACTTTAATTTTGAATCAAGAAGGATACCTAAATCAGTTACTGACTCTATTCGCTCAAGTGGAGTATCATTAAGATGATAATTATTTAAATGGAGAATACCCCTAAAAAATGTCATAAGTTTACATTTATTGCAATTAAGATTTAATAAATTTATAGCACACCACGATTGAAAACAATCAAGGTCAGATTGCAATCTGAGGCTATTTATGGGATCATTAAAAGTCAGACAAATCTTCACATCATCTGCATACATAAGTATGCGAGAGTATGATATAACGGACGGTAGATCATTTATAAATAATGTAAACAGTAATGGGCCTAAATGACTTCCTTGGGGTGCGCCGGAAGTGACTTGGACAGTCTTGGAAACAGAGCCCTTGTAAAATACTCTTTGAATTCTAAATGAAAGATATGAAGATATCCACAAAATTAAGTTCTGTGGAAATCCAAGAAGATTGAGCTTCTATAATAAGAGACTATGGTTGACAGAATCAAAAGCCTTACTGAAATCAGTGTAAATGACATCCGTTTGCATTTTTGATTGGAACCCTTCAATAAAAATTGATGAGAATTCTAATAAGTTAGTGGTAGTAGACCTACATTTCACAAACCCATGCTGGTAGGGTGAAATTATAGATTTACAGCAGTGTTGCAGTTGAGAAGTTATTAGTTTCTCAAATGCTTTGGGAATAGCAGACAACTTGGAGATACCTCTATAGTTTTGAACGTTGGATTTATTTCCTTTTTCAAGAGAGGAATAATGTAAGACTCTTTCCAAAGATTAGGGAAAGAGCACAACTCTACAGACAATTCAAATAATTTTAAAAGTGGTTTACAAACTTCCCCCTCTGCACAGAACCTAAGCATGCAACTAGGAACGCCGTCAGGGCCAGGAGAAAAAACTGGTTTACATGACTTAAGTTCACGTAAGAGTAAACTTTCAGACAGTAAGGGACCAAAAATACAATTCGCTTGATTTACTTGATACGGATAAGACTGGGCTCTATAAAAAGTTGATGTGGAATAGGTCGTTTGAAAAAAATCAGCAAACAGATCGGCAATGCCACGATCATTAAAAGCTGTCTTTTTTCATAAAATAATGTTGTTGGAAGTATTGACGTCTTTCGCTTCGAATTAACGAAGTCATAGAAGCGTTTCGGGTCACGCTGAAACGTAAGTCTGCACTTTCTCAAATAATCCTTGTAGCAAAGATTATTTAGCGTGGAGAAATCGGAACGAGCAACAGTGTAGCGAGAAAAATATAAGAGAGAGCCAGTTTCCTTATATTTTTTATAAAGCTTTGATTTTTTATTCTTTAACTTTGTTAGTTCTTTGGTAAACCATAACGGTCTATTAGACAATTGTGGAGTACCAAAGGGAACACAAGCATCAAACAGAGAGTTTAATGTAGAATAAAAAATTTCAACTGCCTTGTCCAGGTCAATACACGAAGAAAGTTGGGACCAGTCAGTACGTGAAAGAAGCAAAGAAAGTTTTTTAAAATCGGTCTTCCGAAAACAACGAACTCGCTTCTCCGGTAAAACACCTGCAACCGAAACACTTGCTGGTAAGTCAATCAGCACCTCCAGAGTAGGGTGGTAGGGATCCTCAGGTGAGGAAATAGGATTTAATCTGGACACCGTGCAGGTATTGGGATCCAAAACAAAAATCAGATCAAGCATTTTGCCTAGACAATTTGGTATAGAATTGGTTTGAGACAAAGCTATATCAAAAAGGCTATCAACAAAGACATGAGTTGACGAAGGATTCAATACGTTGGACTCACTTGACGAAAGCCACGAAATTCCAGAAATATTAAAATCTCCAAGAACTATTAAGAAATCACGATCGGAAAGCTTTTCAGAAATACTATTGATTACAGAAAAATGGGATAAATACAGAGAGTTATCTGAGGCAGGAGGTATATATGAGCAGGTGATAAAAATACTAAAACTACAATAAATTAGTTTTACAGCTACAAATTCGATATCTAAATCACTACCTAAATCTACATGCTCAGAAGAGATATCAGCATCGACAGCAATAAGTACACCACCACCACGACGCTGCATGCGATCACGTCTATAGACAGAAAATTTGTTAGTAAAGACTTCAGTATTCAGAATATCATGCCTTAACCAAGTTTCAGTGAAGGCAATGACATGAAAAGGAAAATTTAAGCTATCTAAATAAACATTATTAAGTTTACTACAAAGGCCTCTTACATTTTGATAGCCAAGCAGGAGAGAAGTTAGTTTTTTGAGCTATCAGATGGAGTTTGAGGCTTAGAGGAATTAGTGGTAACATTTGGAAGTAAAATCGGTGGCCGATTTTTCTTTTTATTTACATACTCTTTAATAATTAAGTATTCCGGCCAGAAGTCTTTTGAGCAAACTTTACTAAAATGCTCGGCAGGAACACTTATTTTGAATGATGCGATTTCCCGTTCATATGAGAAGTTAAATTTTTCCACCTTTAATGATGCTTGAATTTTGGACCGAATAAAGGTCCTAATGTCGTCAGATGACGTATTAGGGGCAAGCCTAGAAACAAAAATTTGTTTCATAGGTGGGACACCTACTATAGTGTTCTGAGCAACTGTAGCAGAACTCGGGATAGGAGCATCTGTACTAGCTGGTAGAACGTTAGGTACAGCAGAAGGTTGATCATGTTGAGTTTCTGCAACATTAACAACTACTGCAGGTACCGAGACTGAAACGGGATCAGAACAAATGACATCCATGGGAACAATGTCATTGTTGGCAATCATTGACGCTGACGAGTGTCGAGGGGTGGGAGACGTAAATGACATTAGATTATTCGGAACAGACGAGTTGTTGACCAGTTCAGGAACATCAAGTTCGTTTGGGCCAATGGACAAACGAGTATTAGCTTTTTTACGCTTTGGAGACTCAGTTAAAAGCTTCATGCCCTTAAACCCAGAGTCCAAAGTTGCGAAACTATCCGCAAGTTTTTTGAAACCTGCGAATAGATCACCAAAGCCTTGCTTCGTCTGACGTATGAATCCCGCAACATCCCTTTCAACATCCCTGCATGACTCACATGTCCATCTTAAACCAGATTTTGAGCCAATTAGGTCGACTATACGGCCGGTGAAGCCAGCACATTTTTCATGTGAAACATTGTCACAGAGCCAGCAGCAAACGAAACCCATTTTTGCGCTTGCTGGTATACGGCATTTTTTATTATAGCAGACAAACATACTGCAGGTTTTTGATGCAAATAAAAATTTAATGAAACCAAAAATTGAAATAAGAATAAAAAAAAAAATTTGTGTTAATAACAGGGTATTAGTACGCTGATATCTACTTACAGAAAAAACAGCAAGCACAAAATCACAATCGCGGGCGCGACGAAAGCAGAGAAAAGAATAGCCAAAACGGCCAACAACAAAACACAGCACAAAGAGCGCGAGAGCGGAAAGTGCCCGAGATCGGAAAGAGCGCGATATGCAATGATATACCAACAATGTGCCGTGGCAGTTCAAAACAAAACACAAATTTACTGTAAGCTCTCACAAACAGAAAATTAGGCCTCACAAATTGTTGATATATTAAAACACAGAATTAATTGTAAATTATTAAATATTATTACACTGTGACTAAACACTACGACGTATAGCACAGGTATTGTTAGTTTGCAAACAAAATTATTTAATAACAAGGCGCAGGAAGGGTAAAATAACAAATGTTAGTTGACAGCAAAAAAAAACACGTCCGAATGCGAATACGAGCGAAGTTAATTTGTAAAAGTTGAGTTAAATAAACATGTTATCATAAGTTGATTAAATAAACATTTACAATACTTCATATATGTACAATATAAAAAATGGAATGAACCAGAGTGTTTTTAATTTAAAACGAAAGACCTAATTCTACTCCTACATACATAAATACATAAATACATAAATACATAAATACATAAATACATAAATACATAAATACATAAATACATAAATACATAAATATGTCGAAGCGTCTATTGCTTCAGTATTCTTAGTACCTCGAGCAGTGAGCCCAGTTCCCTTCGTCGGCGCCATCTTTCCACTTGTCGTCGTTTCACAAAATAATATCGTCTGTGTACCACGAATATTCTAGCAAGACTGACTTCTCTCTTTTCATCCTTGCTCGCTCGTCGCCAAAATCTATTGCGCCGCGTGCTTATGACACACTTGCCATCCTGCTCATTCGCACACACAGCAAATAGCCAGTCCAGTCTTGCTCACACTATTCTTCAAGTGACGTACGCAGGACGAACCAACGGAAGAGGCAACACACCGAACACGTAGGCACGGGTCACACTCAGTGAGAGAATTTGCAGTTAGTCCTCTCACCGACTCTCAGTAATATAAAGAACACAAGACAGCAATGACAGTTGTTCTGTTTTCTCTATTCTTCTTTATTACAATTTTGACACATACAATATTCATGTTGCTGTACTAAATTCAAATAATGCTACCAATTGTCCGACACGGCCAATCCTGACTTTTACACGTCCTCGTGTATAATTTTAGCAATCCATGTTGATATGCCCTGCTCAAGTATTTCTTCCTCTTTCTTAAAATCAATTTTAAACATAATCTTTACAACTAATTTGTTATTCAAATCATACAGATGAATGTCCAGATAGCGCACCAAGTCTACCTATGTTTCTCGAAGAGGCCTTTTGGATCATGACGTTACACCTTTATGCGTCTGTTTCAACGCCAGTACCCTCTCTGGCACTGTCTCTTGCGTATGTTTCAACGCCACTTGTACCCTCATTGGTACCAATTGCGTCTGTTTCAACGCCAGTACCCTCACTGGCACTGTCTCTTGCGTATGTTTCAACGCCACCATTTGCGTCTGTTTCAACGCCACCACTCATCATATCCTCATCCATCTCCGCAGAAACTGTCACGACCGGTAGCGCCCTCAAACACTCATGAGGATACTTGTAGGTTCGCTTGCTTGTTAATGACTTCAAGCAATATCGGTCTCCTTCAAGTAACTCGGTTATAACAAACGGGCCTTTAAATTTGGGATCTAGTTTGGTCTGATTTCTTTCTTCGCACTTGAGCAGAACATGATCACCCACTTTATGCTTTACAACGTTTGCCTTATTTTTATCGCTTCTTTCCTTCTCATAATTAGCATTACTTTCTATATTAACTTTTGCTTGTGCTCTTAGATTCTGTAGATTATCATATTTTTCTTCAACAATATTCGATAGCATCCCTAATGGTCTTACGTCTTTTCCAATTAAAAGCTGTAACGAACTAAACTTAGTGACCCGATTGAATGTGCAATTTATTGCTAACTGAACCTCTTTTAATGCCTCTTGCCACGAACGTTGGCCTGTCTCCACCGCCGTTAGTAAACTTTTAAGGGTACTCATTACACGCTCGACCTGTCCATTCGCTCGACTAGCTCCTGTGGCAATTAAATGCAACTCGATATTATGCACAAAGCAAAACTCCTTAAACTCAGATCCCGCAAAGCATCGTCCCTGGTCTGCTATGATACGGGATGGAACACCAAATAAGGAAATAAGTGCCTTCACTGATACTATACAATTGGCTGCATCTATCTTCAGAGTATGGTGTAAATAAACGTATTTTGTAAACGCATCTATAAGGACAATGATATACTCTTTTTGGTCGTTCTTGCCACTCAGTTTACCCGTGATGTCCACATGTACCGTATGAAAGGGTATTTCGATTTTAGGAATCGGATGCATTTCTTGTTGAATTTTCCCAGATTGTGGTTTCGATAGTTTGCACGTGATGCAATTGTCAATGAACTTTCGTACGTATTTCCTCATTCCTACAAACCAGTAACAGCTATACACTTTGTCAAGAGTCTTTTCCCAACCAAGGTGCATTATAGCCTCGTGAATGTGGTGAATGACAGCCCACCTATAAGACCTTGGAACTACAGGTAACCAACGGGTTCTACCATTCCTCTGAATTTAACGATACAGCAAACCAGCTCTCAACTCATACGTACTAGCAAGACTCTCGTTCAATTCATGGTTTTGTAGTTTAGAGATTAAAGATGTTATTTCGAGATCTCGCTGCTGTTCAGCTATAAGCCAGGTGTCACTCAATTCAGTTAAATTTACACGCATTTCAGGAGATTTGGCAGCAAACGTAACTTTTTCGATATCGGGTTTCTTGAGAAGAAGTCCACATGCGCCATGCGTTTTCCCTTCCTATACACAATATCGAATTCAAATGATTGTAAACACAACCACCATCGATATACCTTATCATCTAACTCAATTTTTTGTTGACTTGTCTTTAAAGAGTTACAGTCGGTAAATACTGTAAACTTGATACCTTTCAAATAATGTTGATAATATTTCACTGCGTTAAATACTGCCAGAGTTTCCAAAAGATATGAATTATACCTTGACTCTGCTGGGGTTGTACATTTACTGTAGTACTCAATAACATGGTTTTTATCGTTTATCTTGTGCATGAGTATCGCACCATAACCCACAGAGCTAGCATCTGTATGAAGCTCAACCGGATACTGTGGATCGAAAATTGTTAACACCGGGCTACGGGTCAATGCAAAGATTATCTCCTTTCTCACTGCTTCATGGTTTTCCTTCCAATCAAAACTATTATTGTCTTTAGAAGTAAGACAAAATAGAGGCTTTAACGTTTCAGAGAATTTTGGCACGAATTGTCGAAAGTATGATGCTAATCCAATAAACTGTCTTAGCTGCGTGACCGTTTGCGGAGGTGGCAATTCAACTAATGCCTGCAACTTTCGAGGATTAGGTCTAAGCTCACCTGCCTCTACTTCGTAACCGAGATACTCAATTTTTGATTTTAAAAATGTACATTTTTCGAAATTAAATGAAAATCCATCTTTAATGAGAGTTTCTATGACTGTCTGTAATCTTGAAATTGCCTCCATTTTCGTTTCGGCCACAACCAATATATCATCTATGTAAACCACAACATACGAATACGAAAGTGGCCCCAACGCTTTTATTATTGCCCGCTGAAACACTGACGGAGCATTCTTTAAACCAAACGGCATTGCCAGAAACTCGAACTGCCCTTCCGGTGTAACAAATGCCGTACGCTCTACTGAATCTGGGTGAATAGGTATTTGGTAGAATCCGCTGGCCATGTCCAGACAAGAAAAATACCTTCCCCCACGCAACCTTGCAATTTGATCCGAGATAAGAGGCAATGGGAATTTATCCGACACTGTATTAGCATTTAGCTCTCTATAGTCGACGCATAAGCGATCAGTTCCGTTTTTCTTTCTTACCAATAAAATTGGACTCGCAAATGGGGAACAGCTCGGTCTTATAATATTTGCCGCCAACAATTCGTCAATCTTTGCACGAACAGTTTGCTTCTCATCTACACTAAGCCTATATGGTCGCCTTTGTACCGTTTTGTTTGGATCTATTAAGCGAATTTCTAACTGACCTGTGTTAACTTGTGTTTTTGGAACTCCTGAGATAAAGTGTTCCATGTATGTTTTCAAGACGTTTATTAAACGGCTCTTGTCAGCTTCATTCAATTCTACATTTTCGTTAATACATTCTTCATATGTTTTTGGTTCAGTTACAACATTAATCAGTTTTACTTTATAAATGCAGAATCTGTCTGACTCAATCGTCACTCCGAAACCTTGACTTAAAATCTCTCTGCCTATCATGATATCGTGTTTCAAGTACTTGTCCATAATGACATGAAATAACATTTCCAGGATAAAGTCATTAATGGTAACATTGGTCAAAATTTGCGTAGAGCTACATACAGAATCGTTTCCAATACCCTTAAGCATTACTACATTATGAAGTCTTTTTCCAGAGAATTTTCCAGAAGCGCTTTCCTTAATAAGTGAACACTCGGCTCCGGAAACAAAGCAAAAATCAACGAACTCACCAGAATGAACGAGCACACCTTTTGGTTCCATTAGTGAACATATGTTAACTCTCTTTTCAGTGCTTTGTCCAATCAAAGGGCATCCAGTAGAAATATGTCCAGCCCGTCCACACTTATAGCATATTACGTTCGACTTTTGCTCTTTTGGCTACATACCAACGCCTCCAGCATGCCCGCTTCCCGATGATTGTGACTCCCGATTTTTCTTCTGGCGGCAGTCTGCGATTTTGTGCCCTGACTTTCCACAATAATGGCAAATGACGTTTGAAAATTTCTACTTCTTCCTTTCTGGCCCCAAAGTTGTGTCTGCCTTCGAAGTTTCTTGACGCTGCCCGATTTCGTATACCTGCAACTGTTGCTGCAATTCGCTACGCGACTTGATGTTTGTGGTGCACACAAGCTTTTTCAGTCTGCTGTCCAGTCGCGCAGTATGCGCAAGTACAACTGACACCAACAATTCCTCGCGCTCCATATTTCTCATTTTCGTCATTAGCGAAGTGACGAGTCGGCTTGCGTACGACGACATGCACTCTCCAATCCCTGGGCGTCCTTCTAGCAGCTTGAGAAGTGTTGCTGCAGCTGTTTCTACACCGACAAATCTTTGCTTAAATAGTTGCTTGAATTCAACCCAAGTCATGCCAGGAAAACAGATCTGTGAAAGCCATTGCGATGCACTGCCCTCCAAAGCTTTGCTGAGAGCAATCACAAGTGCACTACCCTCAAGTGGGTTTTCAATAAAAATCATGTCGGCCGTAATACTCCAAGCACATGGAGCGGCGCCAGTAGCTTCGGGATTGTATTTTGGTAAAAACACCGTCTTTGGCTCACGAGGCGCTGCGCTAGCTTGCATTGTTCGCAGCATCTCCATAAAATTTCTATTTTGTTGCTCCAAAATTTGGCGCAACTCAGAGTTAGGAGGGTCGAATCCCACTTCGGATGTCGAAGCGTCTATTGCTTCAGTATTCTTAGCACCTCGAGCAGTGAGCCCCGTTCCCTTCGTCGGCGCCATCGTTCCACTTGTCGTCGTTTCACAAAATAATATCGTCTGTGTACCACGAATATTCTAGCAAGACTGACTTCTCTCTTTTCATCCTTGCTCGCTCGTCGCCAAAATCTATTGCGCCGCGTGCTTATGACACACTTGCCATCCTGCTCATTCGCACACACAGCAAATAGCCAGTCCAGTCTTGCTCACACTATTCTTCAAGTGACGTACGCAGGACGAACCAACGGAAGAGGCAACACACCGAACACGTAGGCACGGGTCACACTCAGTGAGAGAATTTGCAGTTAGTCCTCTCACCGACTCTCAGTGATATAAAGAACACAAGACAGCAATGACAGTTGTTCTGTTTTCTCTATTCTTCTTTATTACAATTTTGACACATACAATATTCATGTTGCTGTACTAAATTCAAATAATGCTACCAATTGTCCGACAGATACATAAATACATAAATACATAAATACATAAATACATAAATACATAAATACATAAATACATAAATACATAAATACATAAATACATAAATACATAAATACATAAATACATAAATACATAAATACATAAATACATAAATACATAAATACATAAATACATAAATACATAAATACATAAATACATAAATACATAAATACATAAATACATAAATACATAAATACATAAATACATAAATACATAAATACATAAATACATAAATACATAAATACATAAATACATAAATACATAAATACATAAATACATAAATACATAAATACATAAATACATAAATACATAAATATATAAATAAAATAAATAAATCTATATAAATAAAATAAAGTTGGTAAATGCTTAAAAACTTATAACTCGACTTCCGATTTGGTGGGAAAGTTCGCAAAAGCGGAAAAAACAATGTCATAAGTTTACATTTATTGCAATTAAGATTTAATAAATTTATAGCACACCACGATTGAAAACAATCAAGATCAGATTGCAATCTGAGACTATACTCGTATATGGGATCATTAAAAGTCAGACAAATCTTAACATCATCTGCATACATAACTATGCGAGAGTATGATATAACAGACAGTAGATCATTTATGAACAATGTAAACAGCAATGGGCCTAAATGACTTCCTTGAGGTACTCCGTCAGGACCAGAAGAAACAAGTAAGAAAGCTACTGTCGAGTGTGCTCGACAGTGAGACACCCGCCACCCAATTTCACCATCGAAATATTATATTTTTCAAAAATATACTGAAAAATATACTGAACAAGTAAGAAAGCTACTGTCGAGTGTGCTCAACAGTGAGATAGCCGCCACCCAATTTTACCATCGAAATATTATATTTTTCAAAAATATACTGAGAAATATACTGAAAAATTATACTAAAAATATACCAAAATTATTTACCAAAATTTTCTTTCGAAATTTTTAGCTTTGCGGCACTTTAGTAGGTTTATTGAACACCATTATTATGTCACGGAGTGTCATAGCAACTAACTAGGTGCAGCTGCACATGGTAACGCCTTAAAAAAATATTTTCTTAATAACTTCTGTGTTTTTTATCCGATTGTAACCAAATTTTCAGAGATCGTTAAGATGGTGATTAGTATTGTGAGTACCAAAAATGAACATTCTAAATGACGCCTGAAATTTATTAGATTTACGGGAGCGGAAGGGGGCGTGGCAAAAATCTAAAACAAACTTGATCTGCGTGCAACAATAAGACATACTGTCCCGAAAAATTTGTTGCTCTATCTCTTATAGAGTCTGAGAACTAGGTGTTCATACGGACGGACAGACGGATATGGCTATATCGTCTCGGCTGTTGACGCTGATCAAGAATATATGTACTTTATGGGGTCGGAGATGCTTCCTTCTGCCTGTTACATACATTTTCGGTAGGCACAAAGCCATAATACCCTTCTACCCTAATAAGACACAGTATCCCGAAAACTTGGTTGCTCTATCTCTTATAGTCTCTGAGATCCGTGTGTTCATACGGACAGACGGACATGGCTATATCGTTTCGGCTGTTGACGCTGATCAAGAATATATATAATTTATGGGGTCGGAGATGCTTCCTTCTGCCTGTTATATACATTTTCGGTCGGCACAAAGCCATAATACCCTTCTACCCTTTGGGTAAGCGGGTATAAAAATTTGTTTCATAGGTGGGACACCTACTATAGTGTTCTGAGCAACTGTAACAGAAGTCGAGATAAGATCATCTTTACTAGCTAGTAGAATATTTGGTACATCAGAAGGTTGATCATGTTGAGTTTCTGCAACATTAACAACTACTGCGGGTACCGAGACTGAAACGGGATCAGAACAAATGACATGGGAACCATGTCATTGTCGGCAATCATTGACGCTGAGGAGTGTCGAGGGGTGGGAGATGTAAATGGCATGAGATTACTGAGGACGGACGAGTTGTTGACCAATTCAAGGTCATCAAGTTCGTTTGGGCCAATGGACAAACGAGTATTAACTTTTTTACGCTTTGAAGACTCGGTTAAATGCTTCATGCCCTTAAACCCAGAATCCAAAGTTGCGAAACTATTCGCAATTTTTTTGAAACCTGCGAATAGATCACCAAAGCCTTGCTTCGTCTGACGTATGAATCCCGCAACATCCCTTTCAACATCCCTGCATGACTCACATGTTCATCTTAAACCAGATTTTGAGCCAATTAGGTCGACTATACGGCTGGTGAAGCCAGCACATTTTTCATGTGAAACATTGTGTCACACAGCCAGCAGCAAACGAAACAAATTTTTGCACTTGCTGGTACACGGCATTTTTTATTATAGCAGACAAACATACTGCAGGTTTTAGTTGAAAATAAAAATGTAATGAAACCAAAAATTGAAATAAGTATAAAATTTGTGTTAATACAGGGTATAAGGACGCTGATATCTATTTACAGAAGCAAGCACGAAATCATAATCGCGGACGCGACGAAAATATAGGAAAGAATAACGGAAATAGCGCGGTATGTACTAATACACCAACTATGTGCTGTAGCTGTTCAAAACAGAAAACACATTTACTGTTAGCTCTCGCAAACAGAAAATGAAGCCTCACTAATTGTTGATATATTAAACCAAAATTATTGTAAAATATTAAATATTATTACACTGTGACAAAACACACCGACGTCTAGCACAGGTATTGTTAGTTTGCAATAAATATTTTTTAATAAAAAGGCGCAGGAAAGGTGAAATCACAAATGTTAGTTCAACAGCAAAAAAAAACACTTCCGAATGCGAAAGCGAGCGAATTGAATAATGGGTGAACAAATCACAGCGTGCGATCAAGTTCCTGGCCGTACAGCTGGATAAGCGCCTCTACTTTATGGACCACCTTACGTATGCTCAAGCCAAGGTCATATAGATCCCTCGCTCACAAACATCCGCAGACCCGGCTAAACCTTCGAGTGCTACTCAAAGGTGTATTCAGTTCAATTTTTCACTATGAAATACTCGTGTGGTCTTTGACAGCACTATATCGTCTCAATGCTATTAGGATGTGCTGTGCTTTCGGCACTGTGTCCAACGATGCTGCTTTAATTATAGCAGGGAAGCTACCATTGGCATTGTTGGAAGCGGAAAATGAGCAAATGACGGTGCACATGGTGTCAAGGAGGTATTCAGATGCGGTCGCTTCGCGCAATATAAAAACAAACTGCACACAACTATATTTAAACTCAAGGCAAGGAGGCGGTACTAGCGATGCCTGGGCGTCGAGTGCGAGTGGCTACAAAAACGACATAAATCGCACGGATTGTTGCCTTCGCTGTGAACAAAAGGACACAAGGCGGCTAGCTGCTTCTTGGAAGCTAAATGCTTCGTCTGCCTTGCGTAGAGTAGGAAGGACGTCGCGCACCATACAGGCAGCAGAATATGTCCCCTGGCAGTACGCCCAGCAGTGCCCAAGGCCCAAAGGTGATAACTTTACTCCAACTCAACCTGAAACACTGCGCTGCCGTTCACAACCTACTCTACTAAGCAGAGCGTAAACTCCCAGTGGAGGTGGCACTTCTGAGCGAGCCCTTCAAGCCAAAGCAGGGAGTACGTGCGGCGATTTGGTTATGTGTAGCTCTAATCAGCCTCAGCTTGTAGAGCTGCGCTCCTCGAGACGCTTCGTACTAGGTAAACTGGGTGAGCTCTGGCATGACAGTTGCTATCTAGCTCCCAGCCTGCCATTATCTGAATTCATCGAGGCGTTGCAGGACCACGTGGACGATGAAAGAGGCAGACCTCATGTTATTATAGGTGATGACTTCAACGTTTGGTCATAGGAATAGGGCAGCGCGACAACAA
Source organism: Drosophila pruinosa (assembly GCA_018150935.1). Classification (NCBI taxonomy): domain Eukaryota; kingdom Metazoa; phylum Arthropoda; class Insecta; order Diptera; family Drosophilidae; genus Drosophila; species Drosophila pruinosa. The sequence continues at coordinate 70,757 of JAECWR010000227.1, forward strand.
ATGCCAGGGGCCTGGCACTGTTAGAAGTATTCACCTCACTTGATGTGATCCTGTTAAACAGTGGCTCCCAGCGCACTTAACCAGAGCAGGAGGATCAATCATTGACCTAACATTCATCAGCTCCTCTCTATGGCACAAAACAGAGTGGGCAGTCTGCGAGTGTTATACGGCGAGTGAACACAACGCAATTGTCGTTAAGCTACGTCAATTGTGGTTAAGCTCGATCGGTCCATCCTCCAGGAGCCAAGCCTTTAGGATGTACAAGATAAAGACCCTAAGCCCGACATTGTTCGCGGAATCTTTTGGCAGCTTGATACAAACTAGAAGCGCAGAGCTGAATGTTGTATCACTTCTGGAGTTGAGCATCTCAGCTTGCAATGCAAGCATGGAACAGAGGAGACCGCCAAAGTAGCTCAAGGAGCCAGTCTACTGGTGGACGGATGGAATCGCAGAGCTACGATGGAAATGCATAAGCGCAAGGAGGCTTATATAACTCTCCAGAGGAAAAATGGATTTCGAAGCCAGGAGGCTGATATATGGCAGGAGGCGACGCGAGTTGAAGATGGCAATCATGAGCGCTCCTAGAGCTATGCGGTGATACGGAAAACGCCACTTGGGGCTTAGCATACAGGATTAAGGTCAAGAAATTCACTACACTTAAAGCTGCAGGATTGAAGTACGATGCCAGTATGAAGGAAATCGTCGAGGGTCTCGTTCTGGGTTCACCTCACCCGTAATAGATGGATAAACACCTCTCACCTCAATCGTTTGACGGCGTACCAGATGTCTCAGTATCAGAGATTATCAGTTCAGCAGCAGCAATGCTGGATGTCAAAGCCCCTAGCCATCACGGAATACCAAACAGAGCCATAAGGTTGGCAATTAATCTTCGGCCAGATGTTTTTCCAGGAGTTTTTGAGCACTGCATTAAGGAAGGAATATTCCCAAAGAGATGGAAACGCAGAGCTTGGTGCATATACCCAAGTCAAGTAAGTCGCCGGAGCTCCCATCATCGTATAGGCCAATCTGCCTTATTGACTCACTGGGCAAAATTCTGAAGCGCACAGTTTGCAACAGGCTTGAAGAGGAATTTAACACGCTGCAGACCTTTTACCCAGGCAAATTGGATTTCGTATGGCAAGATCAACGGTGGACGCAATAAAAATGCTGACGGACATAGCTATTGATGCTATCGAGGGCAGTAGATGGAAAGGTGGCAGCAGGAAGAACTCCATTGTGATGACACTGGACACGCGTTCAACTCGTCGAAGTGGTAGCATATCATAGAGGCTTCGAAACTCCCACCTACCTGCTAAGCATAGTTTAAAACTATTTTTGGAATCGGATCCTGCAATATAGCACTACATCCGGCATGAGGACGGATGTTTGGAAACGAGCGCGAGGTTGCAGAGCGAGGTGAAGGCCATCATCCTTTATGGAGCTCTTATTTGGTCTCACGCGTTGCGGACAAAGTCGCATTGTAGAGGAATCCAATCTATGTACAGACTTGGATCACTTCTAGCTTGCAGCGGAATTAAGAAGACGCGGTACTGGTAATCGCAGGAATGATCCCTATCGATATTTAAGCATCGGAGAGGACATGCAACTACCAGGACAGCTTCAGGAGCTACCTTCACAGATTTGGACACGAAAGGGACCTGTGAGGCCTGTGGTGCTACTCGTCCACAGAGGAGACTTACAGATTGGCATCGTTCTGCAAGTGCGAGAGCTTAAATGGAAGCACTTTTTGGTTTTCGATGAAACATCGACGTTTTAAAAAATTTTTTTTTAATTTTTTAAATTAGTGAAATTCACTTTTATTGTTGTATTAAAAATTAAAAAACAAATATTTTTTTTGCATGAACCTAAAAAACTAATAAATGAACTTAAAAATGGAACTTCATGAACTTCCGGCGAAGAGGACTTTCTAATAGCAAAAACTAGCAAGCCTGTTCGGCATTGCTCCGAGTGCAAAAACCCAGCTTTTTAAATCTGGGGTCTATAATAGTGGCAATCCGTGACACGGTACGGGTTTCATAATGCGCGAAGAGTTCCGTAAATCGGCCATCAATGGCATCAAAGGCTAAAATCACTTCTGCAAAAGAATAACTTTAAAAATATAATTCAAAAACAAACAAGTAAGAAAGCTACAGTCGAGTTTGCTCGACTGTGAGATACCCGCCACTCAATTTTACCATCAAAATATTATATTTATATAATAGTATAAAAATATACTGAAAAAATACTAAAAAAATATACTAAAAATACCAAAATAATATATCTAAATTTTCTTTGTTCGAATTTATTAGCTTGGCGGCACTTTATTTGGTTTATTGAACACCATTATTATGTCGCGGAGTGTCATAGCAACTACTAGGTGCAGCTGCACTTGGTAACGCCTTATAAAAATAATATCTTAATAACTTCTGTGTTATTTATCCGATTGTAACCAAATTCGCAGAGATCATTAAGATAGTGATTAGTATTGTGCGTACCAAAATTGAAATTCTAGGTTATAAAGGACGCTTGCAATTCAGTTTTTTTCAATTTGCATGGGCGGAAGGGGGCGTGGCCAAAATCAAAAACAAACTTGATCTGCGTGCAACAATAAGACATACTGTCCCGAAAAATTTGTTGCTCTATCTCTTATAGTCTCTGAGATCTAGGTGTTCATGCGGACGGACAGACGGACAGACGGACATGGCTATATCGTCTCGACTGTTGACGCTGATCAAGAATATATATACTTTATGGGGTCGGAGATGCTTCCTTCTGCCTGTTACATACATTTTCGGTCGGCACAAAGCCATAATACCCTTCTACCCTTTGGGTAGGCGGGTATAAAAATATCTGCTCGTTTACGTACCTCTCCTTTGTTATACCCGCCTACCCAAAGGGTAGAAGGGTATTATGGCTTTGTGCCGACCGAAAATGTATGTAACAGGCAGAAGGAAGCATCTCCGACCCCATAAAGTATATATATTCTTGATCAGCGTCAACAGCCGAGACGATATAGCCATGTCCGTCTGTCCGTTTGTCCGTCTGTCCGTATGAACACCTAGATCTCAGAGACTATAAGAGATAGAGCAACAAATTTTTCGCGACAGTATGTCTTATTGTTGCACGCAGATCAAGTTTGTTTTTGATTTTGGCCACGCCCCCTCCCGCCCCCGTAAATCGAATAAAACCGAATTGCAAGCGTCGTTTTAAACCTAGAACGTTCAATTTTGGTACGCACAATATTAATCACCATCTTAATGATCTCTGCGAATTTGGTTACAATCGGATAAAAAACACAGAAGTTATTAAGATATTACTTTTATAAGGCGTTACCACGTGCAACTGCTAGTGCTGCCTAGCTAGTTGCTATGACACTCCGCGACATAATAATGGTGTTCAATAAACCAACTAAAGTGCCACCAAGCTAATAATTTCGAACAAAGAAAATGTTGATATATTATTTTGGTATTTTTAGTATATTTTTTTTTGTATTTTTTCAGTATATTTTTATACTATTATATAAATATGATATTTTGATGGTAAAATTGGGTGGCGGGTATCTCACAGTCGAGCAAACTCGACTGTAGCTTTCTTACTTGTTTTTTCTTTTGATAGTGACGACACAGAAACATCGATGGTCCAAAAAAACATCGATGTTTTAAAAAATTCGAAAAACATCGATGCATCGATGTTTTCATCGATGTTTCTGCACCTCTAATACAAACATAATCCAGTTTGCCCCGCTTGCACGCCTGCGTGCTGAGTGCCAAAGAGAGAGATCAAGCGGACAGAATCGTTTATTGGGTGAACATGGCCCAGCCTCCATTGAACGATTACGAAATCGTTAAAGACAAACCCCTGTGTAGGGGTATAGCGTGACATAGAAAACACAAGATAATGGATATAGGTAAAGAATCACTTGATTAATATAGGAAGCAGGGAGACGATCTATCACGGATCAAACAGATTTTAAGCGAAACAGATAAGCGGGGTGTCCATACTCTTGAGTATCAGGTAGGCCAACTGACTCAAGAGGCAAAAACCTTTCGTTTTATCTAAACAAGCTTAAAAGTGGCCAGGCTCCCAACGTAATTGATGCCATGACCTCCAACTCTGAAACAAAGCTTTAAATGTCTTTGTAAGGGGGCTTGAAAATGATTTATCCAGGTTATTGGTGATACATAAACCCAGAAATTTGCCAAAAACTTACTGCTTTTTCCTAGAACTAAAAGAACAAAAATGTCACGCTAAAGGAAAACACATATCATATCCTAGACCGTATCTTAACATTAAACCTTCTAACAGCCGCTATAATTTCCCAATTCTGGTCATCGCAAAAAAAAACTTTAGTCTGATGGAGCGAGCCAATATCGTATGGTGATTGATTTCAAACGCTGCCATGATATCAGAAGCCTAACCCATTCCAGATTACTAGCTCGGCAAGGTTAAATATTTTACCACCCTTGTTCTGAGACAGCGCTTTCACCAAATTCACATGAAACAGCTTCCTTTTGGATTGAAGACTGCCCAAGAGACTGATTATGCTAAGAAAGCAAATTGAAAAAATTTGCTACATTGATGACATAATATCCAATAGTGTGGACTGCGAATATCATTGAAAAGACCTGCATTTGGTGTTTGACTGTTTTTAAAAGGGCAGGGCTCCAAATGAACTTGTAACGCAATAGAACTGATAAGTTTTCTCGTAAAGACCTCATAGTACAGAATATTTATTCAAGATTACGCCATGGTTTCCAAACACTTTCAAATTCAACAAGGGGAGACTTCGCCAGAGTCAAGTCATCTTAGTCAAAACGAATTCTTCATCGAACTCGATGAGGAATCCTTGCATATATTTAACTTGAAAACTAATCTGTTCTCATCTGAAGTGCTAACATTCACTGAGCTTAGCAAGCCATACCACGCTATTGGAGTACTGCTTTTTAGGACGATAGAGGTAGGGATCAATCAATTGCTTACATTTCATGATCTCTCTATGAAGCCGAAGTAAATTATGCTAACATCGGAAAGAAAATGTTTTAAATTGTTTGGCCACTAAACAATGTCCGGTCATAGTTGTATGGGGTCAATCAGAATTTATAATGACCACCGTTCGCACTCGGTGGCAGAACTTTCAACGCAATGCTGAAGTGTTGGAAATCAAGAATATAAGTGTGCTAGTCTGCATGCTATGAAAATCAAATTTAGTCAACGATGTTCTATCACACCTACCGCCTCATGCATTTCAACTATTTGTGTTCCGACTTGGCTATTGATAAGAAAAATATGCGAAATATAATGAAAAAGACCAGTGTATTTTTGAGAATACTGCAAGCTATCGACATTTTCACATTGGAGAAAAAAATGTACATGAGTTGCATAGAGATATTCACTATGATCGCTTATCGAAACTATTCGAAAAATGCCTGCTGATCCGCCTTAATCTACATCTGAGTACACACAACATAATCCCAGTCCATCAATTTGGATTTCGCGAAAGCCACGGAACCATTAAACAGGTGAATCGAATAACAATGGAAATTCGAACTGCATTTGAAAATCGAGAATACTGTACAGCAGTATTTTTAGACGTATCCCAAGCATTCGACAGAGTCTGGCTTGACGGCCTAATGTTTAAAGTTAAAACAGTCTTTCCCGAGAGCACACACAAACTTCTAAAGTCTTACCTCTTACCTGACAGAAAGTTTGCAGTGCGGTGCAACACTGCCACTTCCACTGATCATAAAATTGAGGCTGGAGTTCCTCAAGGCAACGTTCTTGGGCCTACTTTATACCTCATCTATACAGCCGACATTCCTACAAATAGTCGTCTAACGGTATCCACTTTTGCCGACGATACAGCTATTCTTAGCCGTTCAAGGTCCCTAATCCAAGCTACAGCACAGCTGGCATTGCACCTCATAGACATTGAGAAGTGGCTCTCTGACTGGCGAACAAAAGTAAACGAGCAAAAATGCAAGCACGTGACGTTTACGCTAAGCAGATAAGATTGCCCACCACTCTTGTTGAACAACATAACACTCTTGAAAGCAGATGAGGAGTACACTTTGACAAAAGACTCACAATGCGCAGGCACATTGAAGCCAAAAAAACTCATCTTAAACTCAAAGCCAACAACTTACACTGGCTCATCAACGCTGGTTCTCCGCTCATCAACGCTGGTTCTCCGCTCAGCAATATTGACATCATACAGCGAGCACAATCAAAGATTCTGAGAACCATCGCTGGGGCACCGTGGTACGTTTGGAATGAAAACATCCAAAGAGACCTAAATATTCCACCACTTATCAATGCAATTACAGAACTTAAGGAAAAATACCATAGCAAGTTTTCCTCGCACCCCAACCACCTGGCGAGAGGTCTAACTCAGCACAGCAGTTCCCGTCTCCGATGAAAGGACCTACCAACCCAGCGAAGAAACTTTTGGGGACGTCTAATCATAGAACAGTTGGGAAAATAATACAACTGTTCAGAAAAAATTTGTCATCGTTAAGATTTTCAAACTTATTGTTGGTTATTACACAAGAAGATTCAATAAATAAAAGCAAAGCGAAAAAAAAAACTATGATCGCTGAACTGTTCCCACTGGAATCTTAGTAGTCAATCCATTTGCGGGATTGACCGTATTGACTTCACTATCTAACTGTCCCAAAAATTGTAGTGTGAGAGGGGTCTCTTAGAGGAGCAGAGTAAGCGGACAGGCAAAATGTTTTCACTCCACAATTTTTTAAATCTATAGATGCTTTGAGATAGAGTATTCCACCTTCAAGAGCACCGAGTTGATCCCAATAGCGGAGGATGGATACAATAACTTTATTCACTTTGTGACCAATAGGAAACTGGTTGTTTTTTTTTTTCTTCGACCTTTTCCACAAATTAGCTGGATTTTAAACAACAGACTCTAGAGGACTTTTGTTGACAATAAATAAATTAAATGTAAAGGCAATGCCCATAAGCAAATTATACCTGAAGACAACCCACAGATTCGACCAGAGTTGGTGCAGGAAGATGAAAGGGTCAAAATATAGCCCAAAACAGACAAGGTATTTCACAAATCAGACTTCAGAAGTTGATAAGAAACCGAAAATCGAAAACAGCAAGATCACAATAAAGAAAAAAAATAAATACAAAACAAACAAAAAATGCTATTAAAATAAACAAAATTTACTCATAGGCTTAAGAACCATTTACATTAGCAACATCGATATCATTTGTCGCATAACATAGATAGTCTACCGCACAGTGCTGATGGGCCAAACGGTTCCGGTACTGGTTGCTTAATAAATTATTGAATTAATTTATATATAAGTGGAATAGTGCAAGTTGGTCACACTGATTCGACCAGATCAAGAAGAAGCAGAAATATAGCGAACTCGATCAGGAGCGAATTGGGTATTTCATGCTCGGCATGTGAAGTGTATGCTTGTGAAGCGTAAACTTGACGACGTATGTATATGATTAACCCCTTTGAAGTCACGTCGAATCCAATTTCTAAATTCAGTTTAATTAAAATATGTATTTTCATCATCTAATGAACAATATCATCATACTAATTAATAAAAAGTAGGAACAGCTTGGACTGTACGAGGTCATGGATTTTAAGTGTACATTCGTATTTTAGAGCATAAAAAAAGATATTAAATGCACAAAAATTATAATAATTATTGAGTAAAACGAAATTGATTTTTAACATCGCACCACCCAGGAATCCGTGGTCTACTGAATATCGAATGGCACAACTCCTCTATGAACCACTCAAACATCTTGATCAATGACCACAAAAATTGTGTTATTAAGTAAAATTATCATATTCGTATGACATTTATGTGTTATGTTATGAAGTGTGGTACAACAACATACTTTTAAAAATGTATATTTATGTACATTATAAATATTTGGAGCAATTAAAAAAAAATCGAGTTTCAAATTCGCCCCGAGCGGGGTTCGAACCGCCAACATTCGATCAACGATCCGCTACTCAACCAATCACGCCACCACCAGCACTATGAGACAATTCTAATTACGAGTATGTTATATTAAAATAATAACCGCCAAAATTCGTTTAACTCCGATACTAAACCACCATCTCATTTTGATGAACGTGCGTAAAAATGCATTACGACACTATTGTAATCACGAGAAATAATTTAAAATATTGAAATAATAATTGTAAGAAAAAAAAGTCTGAGCTGAACTGCTCGGTATTTGAACTCGAGACCCTTGCTTTTTGCTAGTGTATTACTATTTCTTACTGAATTACTACTTCTATATCTTCCATGTTTATCGTCCGATTTTAATGAAATTTTCACCAAACGTCCGCGCTAGGATTCTTCACAAACGCTGTACATCTATAATTGTGGCTATGGATGTGTTTTTAGTGTTTTACAGGGGCGGAAAAGGGCGTGGCCAACATCTAAAATAAACTTCATGTGAATACCGAGTTTGTACATGTTGTCTCCAAATTTGATAGCTCTAGCTTTTATAGTCTCAGAGATCTCAATGCTCATACAGACAGACAGACAGGGCTATATCGACTCGGCTGTTGATGATGATCGCTGACGTCGCCTTCTGACACAAACATGCTCTGTCGCAGGACGTTGCTGTCCACCGACAAATAACTGCATAAAACCGGTTTTGGTTGCGACGGCCTAAGCCACATTCGAACGTGCATACGTTTGATGTTAGTCGAAGCGCTAGAATGTATGTGTTAAAATATGTATATGCACAAATTGATTGTGTGTGAAGAGCTGCCGGCATTTTGCGAATATTGCCCAGCTTTTCACATTTTAGATTTTTTGACTTCACAACTTCTTCTTTATTATTCTTTTAATTCCTTGTAGCTGCGCCAATTACACCTTTTTAAGTGTTACGCACATTGATATTATTTTAAAATAATTACTATAGACATATTGTATTTAAATTTTAGCAAATTTTATTGCGATTTAGAAAGTGTTCTGAAAATTATTATAATTATTTATTTAATAAATAAAATAAAACTAACTAATTTACAATTTTTTTGTTAGATAGCTTAAATTAGAATTAAAATGGAAAAAGAAAATACATATATATGTACATATATACATATTTTTTTTATGTATTTTCAGCAGTGTTTAAAATTTACCAAATTGATTCTATCTTACATATATGTATGTATGTACAAATGTACATTCATATTAGAGGTCTGCATGAGTACAGTCAAAATTTTCGGCTATTTGAGTACCACAAGCCTGAGTCGGAATTCGGCGTGCCGAAACGGTTTCAAAAAAGTAAATTGCGCATTGGTAAATGTTGTTCTCGTTGTATGCGAAATGAGTGAAAATCAAACCAATGCGTAATTGATAAAATGAGTAAATTCAGAGTAAGTGTTGCGAGTACTCGGATAAAATTTGGCATTCTCGTCGTTCATTGCTTGCAGAGCAGAAGTAGCAGAAAAGAAAAAAACGTTATATTAATATTTTTATTTTTAATTTTTTTTTTTTTTAATTGCCTTGAATGGTGGCATATAAACAAAAATATTTTCCCATTATTATACAAAACTAGCTGCACAATTTTTTGTATTCCTGCAAGCAGCTCGGCATCTGAAAGAGCATTTTCAGATGCTAGAAAATTAATTGCTGAAAAACGTTGTACTATTGCTAACAATGCAGATATTATAAACAAAATTATGTTTCTGCATTCAGCCATTAAAAAATAAAATAAATAAACTACATACTTATATATAATAATAAATCCATGTCTTTCTATTTTTCTATGTCTTGCATTGAAAAGCAAAACCAAAACGAAAACGAAAAAACAAACACGCAATAAATTTGACGGCGCACAGCTAACCGAGTACTCGGTCGCGAAACTCATTCGTGCATTGCTTCGCCGTTTTGATATGATAAATTTTCTACTCATGCCTGCACCACATTTGCCAAATCCGTTTTACTCAATGTCTCACTCAGTCAGTCAGAATTTGAGTGAGAGTACCAAACGCTGCTTTGACTGTATTCATGCAGACCTCTAATACACACATATCAAAACAGCGTAGTTCTACGACTGAATTGATGCTCGGTTCTCTGTGTTCACTTTTTCAAGTTTCGATATGCGGACTCTATTATATTCATTGCTTAGTGGTTCTACTTAGCTTTACATTTTTGTTTATCGGATCATTAAGCTTGTTACCGTTAAGCGTTTGGTGTCTTGGGAGAATGTTATCTATGAAGCTTTTGAAGAGTGAAGCTTTCCAAAAGATCGACTTTAGCTTTTTATATGAAGAATGAATATGTCTCTCCCCACCTTTTAGATATTAGTTTGTTCTCAAGCGATTATTTCTGGATATAATTGTGGTACTGGATTTTCAATTTCAACTATTTCTGTTTTTGGTTGTGTTTCTTTTTCAATATTTTTGTTAGTGGGGTTTCTTGGTTTTAGGTAAGAAATAATAATATTGTGTGGCGGTGTTTTACATTTCATATAAAAGTAAAATATGTAAATTAAAACTAAATCAAATATGAAGATTATTAGTATGTTTCTGTAAATTATGTTATTATTATTGTTTAACAAAATCATTTCCTTAATTTCTATGTGTGACATTGGTTCGACTTTGGTTTCGTTGTATTCAGTAAATATTAAATTTGTGTATTGTTGAATACTACATATTACGTATTGTAAATTGTTTAAATTCTGCTGTGCAGTTGGATATTTTTATAATTTTATTATTTTCAATATAAATCTCTTGACCGTTACAATTGTAATAAAGTTTTTCTCTTGTCATATTCAAGGTTATAATTATATTTGGTTTAATGTATTAAATAAAAGATTGTTTACGATATTTTTAAAAAGTACAAGTTGGTGTTTCGTGTTTTATTATGTTAGCTAGCAATGGTCTTTGACAATATTCTTTGTTAGTGTATTTAGAACATAGTTGTTATGTAAATAGAATTTGTTCAATAAGGTGCAATTATGAAAGTTGGTTGTTCAATTGTATTCATGGGAATGTGGGACATTACGAATATTTCATTAGTAGCTACGTTATACCAAACGGAAGTTTTTATATTTATCAGATCTTTGTAGTTAACGTTGTCGTGTTTTAGTAGTTTGCGATTAAATATTCCTAGTCGTGTTAGTTGTGAACCCATTTCAATATCATCGATATTTTCGGTAAAATGTTCAATGTTAAATATTAATAGATTAATTTTTTGTTCTTTTTTAAAGAAATGGACTGTGTATTAATTATTTCTATGCCATTATTAAGACTGTCAATAACGTGGTTTAGAGTGCTGACCTGTACTGTGTTTTGTGATAGAGTCGAAAATTGTTGTTCAATATGTTTTCTGTCGTCTTCGTCTAGTGTGCCAAAAAGATATTTTAATGTGAAACCTACAAAGTTAACCAGTCCTCGTTTGTTTCGTTTTGAGATGCGTATGCCATTCATTTCTCTTTCCATTTTTTCGGTTAAATATTGAATTTGTGTAACGTTTTTAAATTCTTAACATTGTTTAATTATTTTATTAAATGTTTCTTCAACTTCCGTAATATTTATTGAGACAGTGATGCATAAAGGTGATGGGGATTTGTATTGTTCCAGATTCGAACAAGATAAATTCTTGATTGTTTTCTATTGGGTTGATTTCGAATACGTCTATACAAGATAAATACTGTTCGTTGTCAATTGCATAAAAATCAATAACATAAATTTCTCGTGGGTTATTTGTCTTTGGAGTTATTTCGAAAACTAGTTTTGTTGGTCTATGTTCTGTCTTTACAAAGTTGCAGATTTCGTAATCATTGATAATTTTTAAATTAGTTTATTATAATCGGGAAAATAGTGAGTTTCTTTAAATAATAGTATCATTTTTTCAATACCAGGGTGTAACAATTTAGAATGTTGAGTAATAATGAATTCTTTAAACTCAGGATAAGATTTTATGTCTTTTAACTTTATGATACTTTTCAGATTTTTCACGTTACTATGTGGGTTAATGGTTTCTCGATATGCTTTTTGAAAAACTAAAAAGTCTTTATACGTAGTTTTCCATGTAAATAACACTGGCATTATTTAAGAAGTATTTAATTAGGATAACTGTTGCCTGTGTCAGGGTCATGTCAGTGTATTTGATAGTAAGTTTTGTTTTGGAAAAGTATTTCGTTGTCTCTACTTGCTCTACGGAAGTTTTAATAAATTCAATTTGCCTTGCAAAATAGTTTATTGGTTTTTCTCTAATTTCAATGTAAGTTTCGTTACTTTCTGATGAACTGTGTATTGTTGCTGCTGTTGAAATATTTTCTTCTTCGCCTACCATGTTTTCTTAAATTTTGACGCGAGATAAAGCGTCTGCTACATGATTAAGTTCATCTTTTAAATATTTCATCTTGAAATTATATTCACTAAGTCTAATTCGCCAACGTTGTAGTTTCATATTAGGTTCTTTTATATTATTTAGCCATACAAGGGGTTTGTGAGCGCCCAAAATCTCAAAGGGGACTCCATATAGATATGGGCGGAAATATTTGGTTGCCCAAACGATTGCTAGTAGTTCTTTTTCAATAGTGCTATAATTTTGTTCATGATCATTTAATATTCTGCTTGCAAAGCTTACTGGTTTATTGTCTTACGATAACACGGCTCCTATGGCGAAATTGCTAGCGTCAGTAGTGACTTGAAATGTTTTTGTGAAATCAGGGCAAATCAAAATTGGGTCGTTCATTATGAGTGTTTTCAATTTTTCAAATGATTTATTGTATTCTTCGTTTCTTGTGTCTATTTTAGCTCCTTTTTTTAGAAATATTGTCAGAGGTTTTGCAATCTTTGCAAAATCTGGAATGAACTTACGGTAAGCCTAAGAAATCGATTTCTTTTGGTGCCTTTGGGAGGCGAAATTCTTCGATTGCTTTAACTTTCTCTTTTTTGGGTCGAATGCCTTCTGGACTTATAATATGACCTAAGAAATTTGTTTGCTTTTTTAAAAATTCGCATTTGTCTAATTGAGTTTAAAATTGGCCTCTTTAAGTTTCACAAAAACCTTTCTGAGTTAGTCTAGGTGTTCGTTCAGAGATGTTGAATAGATGATCACATCATCTAAATAAACAAGGCAATGCTTGTTAATGAGGTCTTTTAGGACGTAATTCATGCACCGTTGGAAGGTTGCAGGAGCATTTTTTAAGCCAAATGGCATCCGAGTGTACTCATAGTGACCATGTTTGGTCGAAAACGCCGTTTTTGGTATAGACTTAGGGTCCATTTCGATTTGGTGACAGCCTTTTGCTAAGTCAATCGTAGTAAAACACTGGCATTTTCCTATTTTGCCTAGAATTTCGTCCATATTAGGAATCGGAAATTTATCATTTATTGTTATTTCATTTATATTTCGATAGTCCACGACCAACCTGAATTTCGGTTTCCCAAAAGCATCTATCTTTTCGGGAACAACCCATAATGGACTGCAGTAAGGGGAGTCGCATTCGCGTATAATACCTTGTTGTAACATTTCCTCAATTTGCTTATTTACTTCTGCTTCGTAGGCAAACGGATACGAGTATGGTCTTTTGTAAACTGGGTTTTCGTGAACGGTGTTTATATCATGACGTATTATACTTGTGAATGTAAGATTTTCATTTTCGCAATATTGAATGTCACTAAACTCGTCTAATAAATTTGTAAGTCTGTATTTTTCCTCACTATTTAAATGTTCCAGTCTGTATGTGTGTTCTGAGTCTATGTTGTTGTCCATGGCATAGTTTATTTCTGATGTAAAGTTGTTTTCTTGTAAGAGTGCATTAATTATTTAATTTAGAATAGCCTGTCATACTTCGGACAGTTATTTGTTTATTTTTAACTTGGAGGTTGAAAAAGTTTGAGCTCATCATGTTTATTGAAGAGCCAGTGTCAACTATGCATCTATATCTGTGGTTATTAAACATGATCTCTATGTATTGGTGGGATACCAGGCTTGTATTGGAAAATTTTCAGCTTGTTGATATTGCTGATCTGTAAACATTTCTGTCTGAGTATTCTGTAATTGATCTTCGTGGAACTGTTCGTCGTTATTATTGTAGTGGTTAGTTTCGTTATCGTAATCTAATTCGTACTGGTGATGACATTCATACGTGACTGTCCGCTGCCTTCTTTAGAACGCTTATTCGTCACTCTTGGTTGTTGGGGGTGCTGATAGTAGTTTCGGGTGTCGTTTTGACGGTCATGAAGTAATTCTGTTCTGAATTCGTTGTATAAATTTCTGTTCTGATCAAATTGCTGTTGTCTGGTCGGAGTAGTTTGTTTAGAAGGGGTTTGATAGTTTACGTTAGTGTTTTGGGTCTGCGTGGGATTTGTTAATGGAATAAAGGGGCGAACGAATCTTTGGTTGGGGTGAGTGTTTTTGTTTTGATTAATGTTTGTATTGTTATAGGTGTTAAGTGAATTTGAGTTAAGTCTTGGCTGACTCGGATTTTTTTTAAATTGGGTCTTCGTATAGAACTTCTTGTTGGGCGATTTGTCTTAATTTTTGAACGGTTGAAATGTCATGCCTAGCTAAAGTCATGAACAGCATATCAGGGAATTGAGCGTTGAATTGTATTTTTTATAGTAGTTGCCATTGCTTGTGTATAAGCCGCTGTATTATTTCGGTCATCTTCTAATGCTAACTTATTTATAATTACAGTTGACTTATCTTCTAATTGTTCACAGAATAGACGTAAGTTACCTTTAAGAGGTGTGCATTACAACCTTCTTAGTAGTTCCTCCAGGGGCGTCTGAGTCTTGAATTCCGTGATTATGGCGTCTTTTAAAGTTGTCCATTCGTTGTGCATTCCAACTTGGGAAACTTTTTCCGCATCTCCGACAATTTGAAGTTCGTTGGCTCCAAATATGATTGCCTCCTGTCGTTCGTCGTTCGAAGGGTATAAGTTCAACAGGTATTCGATACGTCTGATGAACGACCTGAGAAAGCATGGGTCTCCAGAGATTTGCGGTACTTGGCGTATTTGCCGAAGTAATTGAGACAGACTTTCCTCTATTAACGCCATTTTAGTTTTATTTATAAAACGTTGTTTAAACAATGATTTTTAGTTTTTTTATTTTTTTTTTTAGTGGTTGTTTAGTTTCTGTTCTTGTTCCCAGACTGCTACAGTATGTCGAGACTTATGCCTTAAGTGAACTGCGCTGTTTTAACTTTGTGTTGTTTTATACAATAGTAGCGGTCGCACTTTTGATTTAGTGGGCTACTGTTTTTGTTCACAGACTGCTACAGAATGTCGAGACTTATGGCTTAGTGAACTGCACTGTGCAACTTAATTTTTTAATGAACTTTTTAATTGTACTCGTATTACACCTTAGTGGCGGTCTCACTTCACGAAGCGGGCCATAAAATTAGGTCTTTAAATTAACTCCGATCGCACAGGTTCTTGTGCGGATACCGATTTTAGTCACTTTAAACGAACTGAATAACTTTGTTGCGGCCAATTCGCGGGTACAATAAGAAAAGGTTACTTGGTCGTACAAGTTTCCTATTTCCACTAGTTTGTCAAAGGATAACGAGTTTACTAGGACTTTTCCAGTATCCTACCGGCTGCGCCAATGAAATTTGTAGGTGATAGATTTAATAAAAAAAATATTAATTTATTTGTTTTATAATCTTTATTTGGTTGTGTTTACACCAGAGGTTAGTTATGAACTAATTGACAAATGTATTCTTTCGGCCCAGCAAACCTTTTACAGAGGATTAATATAAACCTTTTAAGTTCTACTTAGCTCTACATTTTTATTTATCGGATCATTAAGCTTGTTACCGTTGGCGGTTGGTGTCTTGGGAGAATGTTATCTATGAAGCTTATTAAGAGTGAAGCTTAAATTAAAAGATCGGCTTTAGCTTTTTATATGAAGAATGAAAATGTCAATATATGTATATACATCTGTATTTATTTAAGCATTTCTTAATTTTCAGAACACTTTCTAAATGTCGCATGCTTGTATGCAGATCAAGTTTTTTAAATTTTGGACACGCCCCTCTCGCCTCCGCAAATCGAAAAAAAAGACTTATAAGCTTATTTTTAAAAATTTATTTTGGGAACACAGAATAATACTCAACATTCTGAAAATTGGGTTACAATTAGACAATAAATACTGAAGTTATTCAAGAAATACTTTTAACGAGTGAAATTCAGTCCATAATAATGGTATTCAATAAACTTAATAAAGTGGATTCAAGCAAATAATCTTAAATGTTTTGCAGATCAGTGTATTTTTTAGTATATTGATATAAAATAATAATTTTGGATGGTCGATGGTACACATATATTATTATAAATATTATTATTATTGTGGGATTTGGGATTACCTATGTAAATATTTATTTACTAGTGACCCGGCGAGCTTTGTTCCGCCTTAATGGCAATAAATAAGCAGTATTTTTTTTTTAATTGGAAAAAATACAAAAAAAATTAAAAACCTACATTAATCATTCATAATTATTTTTGTATTTTAGTACATACATAGGTTGCTCTTCATTTAAGTACCTTGTGATACCCGACATTTTTTGTTTTATTATCAGGCGCAAAAACAAACAACGCAGATGGTCTTCCAATCCGTGAACATGCCATGTATAATTGACAATGGGAAAAACATGAATGTTCTAGATGTAAACCACAAACTTTTAAGGATAGGCCTTGTGATTTGTTGATGGTCATGGCAAATGCAAGACGTAACGGAAATTGAAGTCTTTTAAATTCAAATGGCATGTCGGTTGGGATCATAGGTATCCTCGGAATGAGAACTTTCTCACCTTTGAATTTTCCTATCACTATCGTAGCGTAAATTACATTGTTCATCAACTTTCTAACCACCAAACGCGTACCATTGCACAGTTTTGGTTGGTTTATGTTTCGAAGCATGATTACTACGGAGCCAACCTTTACGCGTAAATTGTGCGGTGGTAAGCAAGGCACGTCCAAAGAGCTTAAAAATTACTTTGCTCTCGTGATTGAGAAGCACGAAGTCGAGCCATAATATCGCGGCGCTGTTCACGTGCAGTTTCTTGTTCTTCTTCAGTCCTTTCATTTGCAGTATTTCGTATTCTTCTTGCATCACGGCTTTGTCGGGAAAGATTCGATCGTCTTGGTCGCGGCATTATTAATTAAACTTCACTTCACCTAAAAACTCAAATTTTCATCCATACGTCATTACATATCCGTCATTATACGTCAATTACATAGCTGTCATTTGCGTTTTGTTATTCCAAGTCTGATTCTTTTTTGTTATACCACGTTTTATAGTGACTGACGTTTCATGTCAAGTCACACGGGAATGCTGTCGAATAGAATAAAAAGTATCCAATGTCCTTCTCCTGGCTCTAAAAAGTCCCACCGGGAGCATCGAGAAAGTATAAAATATTCCAACGATTGAATTTTCGTCGATAACTGAAAACAGCTATTTTGTTATTCAGTTGTATACGTTAAGTGAAAGCTCATTCAAGTCACACGGGAATGCTGTCGAACGGGATAAAAATCCTATGTCCTTCTCCTGGCTCTAAACTACCTCCCTGCCAATTTTCAGCTAAATCGGTTTAGCCGTTCTTGAGTTATAAGTGGAGTAACACTAACAACTTTTGACATGACTTGATATTATTAGCAAATAATTAGTATGGACATATTATATTTAGATTTCAGCATATTTTATTCCGAGTTATTATATATGAATATATATATATATATATGTACATATATAAACTCGCAATAAAATATGCTGAAATTTAAATATAATATGTCTATACTTCTAAATTGATAATAATAACACAATATTCAAACAAGATCGACAGGTGTAGTCGGCACACGCCAGCAAAAGTAAAAAATCAAATCAACAAAATCACTACCAGCAGCAGAACACAATACGTCACAATACGATGTCGAAACCAAAATAACACCAACCACTGGTGCTAGCTGCAAATCGAATACACAAAATTTGCCTATAGCTCAACACAATTGCATTTTTCATAATCATACATATGTGTATTCACTAAGGGGTAACGACATATGTCCTGGCGACATATCTCCTCCGAACTCAAAATGACATATCTCCTAGCGGAGTTATGTCGTTTCAAAGCGACATAACTTCGCGCGGAGATAAGTCGCTTTGAAACGACATAACTCCGCTAGGAGATATGTCATTTTGAGTTCGGAGGATATATGTCGTTTTGGAAACGACACAACTCCGCTAGGAGATATGTCATTTTGAGTTCGGAGGAGATATGTCGTTTTGAAAACGACTTATCTCCGCGAGAAGTTATGTCGCTTTGACTAACATCAAACGTGTGCATGTTCAAATGCGGCGTATGCCGTCGCAACCAAAACAGGTTTTATGCAGTTATTTGTCGGTGGACAGCAACGTCCTACGACCCAACATGTTCGTGGGCAGCATCGCAATAAAATAGTGTGGCCGAATAGGCTCTCATGAAAAGCCTAGTCTATCTCTTATATGGTTAGTGGTACTAGTTATAAAAACGATATGGAACAATAATTAGATCGCTACAACACATGATGTTTGTCTAATAACAATGTTTTAATATTTCAATAAACAACATAAATGGACTTCATCGCAACTCATATGTTATGAAATTTTCCGCGTGCGGAGGGATTTAGGTTTTGTCCGTACTTAGCTTAATTAATTACAAATGACGTACGTATGATATCATCGACTATCGGAAAAATAAGCGATTAGAGATAAAAAAAAAAAACCCCGATGTTTGGTATCTCCAAGTTTTGAAACATCGATGTTTTGCAACACCCATGAATCGCTGGATTCATTACAAACTTGTGTAATTTAAAAGTATTCAACTTAATTCAGTCGTTTTCTTAAAACTAAATAAACCAAGCAATAAAAGCTTCACTTCATTGACCAAACAAAATATTCAAAACAATTTATTCTAATTTTGCCAAACATTTTATTGTCCATTTAGTCAAAGTATTGCCAAAAATCTGATTGGGCCTTCTTTCGCTTGCTAGGAGGCTCCGCAGAAGAAGCAACAGCAATAGAAGTAGAAGAAGAAGCATAGTATTTAAATTATAATAATTTATAATTGAAACGTAGGAGCACAAGTGCTCCTAAAATAAAATAGAGGCAATACTTGAACCAAAAAGTGATACTCTATATTTTTTTTTTATACCGAACAGCGTAGTACACCGGAGAGCGTTACTCCTCTCATTCCCCGGTCTCTGTATACGAAACGAAAAGCAAAGCACAGCGACAACTTAAATGAGGATGTTTATTCCGTGTATGACTTTAACATAAATTCCGCGCTGTTTGATGCTTTTTTGATTTTTCAGATTTCAGGCAGTTTCATTTCAGAATGGTTTCGCTTGAGTGGAAGTGTATATACTCTTATTTTTTCTATATATAGCGCTGCCACTAATACTAATAATACTAATAAGTAGTGCGGTGTGCATATCACGAATTGAGTTATTCGTTTATGCTTGTGATCTTGTTGTTATTCTCTTCATTTTTGTCGTCTTTGGTGGCCGCTGGTTGCTTTTGATTTGTGTTATTTTAACTTTTGCGTGCATTCAAAGACAAAAGACAAAAACAAATTCCCAGTATATTATTAATTTTAAATAACTAGTATGTACATATTATATTTAAAATTCATAATTTTTATTGCGATTAATATTTAATACATCCATACCTCGCTATACGGCCGCTCTTTATACGGCCTTTCGCTATAACGGCCCTCTTCAATTATGGCGCGTTTTCGCTTCACGGCCTAAAATGTTTCGCTATAACGGCTTAAATCTTATCACAACATGTTAGTCTTCTTGAAGCTGATAGGCAACCCCTTTCATACGAGGAACTCATCCAGCTGCAAGCAGAACTGACAGTTGAGCAAGAGGCAGATCCCACCATCGAAAAAAAGCTAACAACGAAAAAGTTGTCGAAAATTTTCTCTTGTTTCGAAGAAGGAATAGACTTTAAAATTTTTTTTTAATTTTATTATTTGAATTTACTTTATTTTTGTTAAAAGATTATTGGAGTTATTTTTGTTTTATGTACAAATGAATGAAGTGTTATGTATTTTTGATTTAATTTTAATAAAATAAAAGGATAAAATCCATTTTTAACTATAAAATATGGTACATTTTTAAATTTTTGGAACCGAACCCATAGAATTTGTATGTATTTGTATTAAAATTGTTGATTCTTAATACGGCATTTCGCTTTTAGGCCAATTTCTGTGCAACCAAACTAGGCCGTTAAACGTGGTATGGGTGTATAAGTTTTTATCAAATTTATTAAGAGATTTTCGATATACATACAATTTCTAAATCGCAAAAAAAAAATTGCTGAAATTTAAATATAATATGTCCATAGCAGTTGTTTTAAAATATTATCAATGTGCGTGTAACACTTAAACAGGTGTAATCGGCGCAAGCACAAGGAAATAAAAAACCACATCAACAAACACACCACCAGCAGCCAAATCATCAACGTCAACCAAAACAAAAGCAGCAGCCGAGCGAAGGCGAAGAAAACAACAAGGTCATCTAACAATAACAATAAATGCAAATGTATACATGAAACCAAAAGAGAGAAGAGAACAACTTGAGAAGTCTATTCATAAGAAACATTGAGACATTGTGAAGTCAAAAAATCTAAAAAATTAAAAGCTGTGCAATGTTGGCAAATTGCCGGCAGATCTTCACACACAATCAATTTGCGCATATTCACATAATCACACATACATACTAGCGCTTCGACTAACATCAAACGACTAACATCGAATGCGGCCTAGGACGTCGCAAATAAAACCGGTGTTATGTAATTTGTCGGTGGACAGCAACGTCCTACGACCCAACATATTCGTGAGCAGCATCGCAATAAAAGAGTGTGCCCGAATAAGCTCTTATCAAAAGACCAGTCTATCTGTTATATGGTTAGTGGTACTACGCTTTTCGGTATCAAAAAAATATAGTGTATTACTTTTTTATAGAAGTGTTGCCTCTATATTATTATATGCTTAGTGGTCCCACCAAGCAGTGAAATATCGATGTTGACAAAAAAAATATCGATCTTAATCAAATTTTCAAAACATCGATAGCATCGATGTTGGCATCGAGGTTTTTGGCAGCCTTAATTAAGACCATTGTACCAACATTAGAGGTCACATTCAGGGAACATTTTTTTTACTTTCGAAACAAATTTTTAATAATCATATTATTGAAATTAAAGTGAGTTGTGCAACACATGGTCGGCGACATATTTTAAAGCGCTTCACTGGGGAATGGGTATGTAATATGCCCACACAATATATTCCTATGGTCAAACAGTTTTCCTAGTTTTATGTGCAGTAAGTCAAAAATATTGGGACACATCCTTTTTGCAAATGGAGAATTAAAATAAAGCTAATTTATTTTAATTATCAAACTTATCTATAAATCGAACATTGCACCCAGGATTAGCCATTAGTCTTATATAGAAGAAACGTATTAACTCTGTTTACTAGTATCCACAAAACAGCGATGGACACGGTGTTGCTGTTCCTGCCTTGACTGCTCTATTCGTTATTTTGTGGTCACTGGCGTCAGACTGTCGCACAATTAACCTACAATAACAACAAAAATTTATTGCTGCGCGCAAAAACAATGACAAAAAATTTAATTTGTGCGTATTGCGAAGACATTTTCTTTTCGAGAGTGCTCCACGGTTTACCCTATGTCCACCCGTGCAACACTTAATTTTAAGTTTTTTCTTTTCACTAATTTAAAACAATATCGGAAAAAGCTTGCCGTCTAGAGGCAAAAATTACGGTACTAGTTAATAAGCCGCTAAATATAACCGATTTTTTAAATTTTAATTTTTGATAATATAGCCGCTGAATATAAATTGTAGTGAAAAGTTGTTCTTAAAGTTTCTGAAAATAGCCTTTATTTTGTTGTTGGCAGCACAATATTTACTGAAATCAAAAAAATCAATTGTGCCACTGTAGCCGGTACGTACAGAAAATATTGGGCTGCCCAACAACACAAACATTCGATTTTCGCAAACTCCGTCCGTCTGTCCGTATGAACACCTATGTAGATCTCAGAGACTATAAGAGATAGAGCAACAAATTTTTTACGACAAGTTTGTTTTTAATTTTGGCCACGCCCCCTCCCGCCCCCGTAAATCGAATAAAACCGAATTGCAAGCGTGAACCTAGAACGTTCAATTTTGGTACGCACAATACTAATCACCATCTTAATGATCTCTGCGAATTTGGTTACAATCGGATAAAAAACACAGAAGTTATTAAGATATTACTTTTATAAGGCGTTACCACGTGCAGCTGCTAGTGCTGCCTAGTTAGTTGCTATGACACTCCGCGACATAATAATGGTGTTCAATAAACCAACTAAAGTGCCGCCAAGCTAATAATTTCGAACAAAGATAATGTTGATATATTATTTTGGTATATTTTAGTATATTTTTTTTTTTTAGTATTTTTTCAGTATATTTTGAGAAATATAATATTTTGATGGTAAAATTGGGTGGCGGGTATCTCACAGTCGGGCAAACTCGACTGTAGTTTTCTTACTTGTTTTTTATTATTATTATTAACACTTCTTTATTTATTGAATCTTTCGTTCATTATGAGACGTTGACGAATCTTATTTATTTACTTATTTTTAAATAAAAGTTTTTAGACTGTATCGTGCTTGCGTGGGCCTAGTGTTGGGTTGGTAGATCATTGCGGCGTTGACGGTATTTGTTGCATAATAGCTACATATGTTTTTACTATCTGATTTTGAACAGGTGGGATATTCAAGTTACTCTGAATGCTTTCATTTCTGAAGTACTAGGATGCACCGGTGATGGTTCTCAAGATCTTCAACTGGGAGTGTTTTATGATATCAATATTACTAATGCTGTCATTGCACCATTGCTGGGATCCATACTTTCTTATTGGTTTCAAAACTAACTTTTAAATTAGGACTTTGTAGTCTGGATAAGGGCGAAAATTCATAAGCCATAAGTCTTGTGTCGAAGTGCACGCCGGGATACGATAACCATAATCGTTAGCTTTTGGAATTACAGTATTGTTCAGTGTGATAGGAGGGCATTTTTGTTCGTTTGCTTTAATTTGCCACTCAGATAACCATTTCTCAATCGGACTTTATCAAAGGCTTGGGAAATATTCAGAAATATTGCAGTGCAATCAATATTCTCGATACTTGAATGCGATTCGTATTTCTCCTGTTATATAATTGACCTGCTCAAAAATTCCGTGATTTTCACGAAGCACTGGCTGGAATTTTATTGTGTATTCGAAAATGTGGAGTGATCTTATTCAGTAGACATTTTTAGAACAATGTTGATAGACATGATAGTAAGCTAATAGGCAGATAAGTAAGGGAACTTTATAGTCCTTGCCCGCCTTTAGTATCATAAAGATGATGGACTTTTTTGTTCAAGAGCTGGTAAATAGAACAGATGGAATAGAATGGACGCTCGTTTTGGTCGAAATTCAACTGGATGATGCTGAGATCAATTACCGTCTGTTGCAGTATTCAGCTGAACACATTTTGAAGAATGTGTCAGCTCTCACTTTGTCGTTTCGAGCTCATCCCCCCATCAGTGTTTGTTGAGGGCGAAACAGTTTATGCTGGTGGGGTTAGACTAGGATGAGCTCTTTATAATGAATGTTTACAATTGGATGTTAATAGTTGGGCTATATATGTTAAAACTTTGGGTATGTTGTGCTTGCTAAAGCGCTGCGCAGATGGCGATCTGTGTGATTACCATTCACGTCGTTAACTTCGCTTTTTGAGTAATGTGTAAGTTAGTCTTTATGTGATTGAGTGAAACTCTTGCCGATTTGCGAACTGCAGCAACCATTACATTCTCAAGTGTGGTCGTGTAGCTTCACCATTAAACCAAGCATCCACCCCAGTTCTTTTGGATGTGAGTCTACGAGTTTGCTCTACAATTTATGGACGTTTGTGGAAATTTAGGACAGGAGAATGTTCAGAGAGAGTATTGACACCTATTAAGTTGCGTGTGATATTTTTAGTGATTACAAACTAAAGCAAAACTGGTGTCTCGTTTCGTTCGGTAGCCCTGCGGAAACGTATTCAAGCTTACTATGTGCTGTGTATTGTACAATTGTTTCCTTTAGATGTCACGAGTAGAGATTTCCAGAATGGGTGCTTAGCATTGAAGCGTCCTGCTCCTATTTAACCGTCAGAGCAGACAACAAAATTTTCAACACAAGCGTAATCAAATTTTTGCTTTCCAGTCCGAGGCTCGCGACCAACGACGGCGAGGTGATCGTCGTTAGAGTCCGAAGGTGAAGTGGGAACGTTGTTCTTATTTTGTGTTTTATCGCAAGACTCGTTATAAAATAACATCGATATCATGAAGAAATTAAGTTACTTCAAGTTTATGTTGTGAAACGCCGTTGGTGTGCAAGAGAGATATACGAAGGGAAGCCATTGATTACTTTGATTGTTGTGATAAAAGCATCTGTATGAGCTGGGTTTGGTTTCTCATTAGACATTGATTAGAAATCCGCATGAAGGAAATAAATTCTAAAAATGTTTGGTTCAGTTTACACGTAATTGCTTTAATATTGTTTTGCAACTTCTCCAATAGAGGAACAATCAATCAAAACACTGCTTTGCGCATTTCGCATTTAATTGATTTCAATAAATATATGTGAAAACTTAGATCATATTTTTTTTAATATTCTGCCAATATTTTTCCAGTCTCTTTCAATTTCGCTTAGTCGCAATATTATTTGATTTTAATATTACAAAACGCAAATTTTCCGTTAATATTATTTATCATCACGGAGAAAGCTTGTAAACGATTACGTGTTACATTTATTTTATTTAAAATAATAAGTGAGCGAAATATTTCTATTTTAGCCCATGCATTTTTTAAAAAGCATTTCTAAGTATTGATTGATTTTATAGAAATTCGGGTTAATTAAAGATTTATCAGAGAAAAGGCACCTTAGTAGTGTCAGATAAATAGCTTTTAATTAAGTTGACATTTCATATATCTGGGGATCTATACATGCATACACAAGCTCATATAGTTTTTTTTTTCACACAACCTTAACCACCGTTCCATATAAATATTAAACCATATTAAACTTCCATATGGAAGGACGCGCCTCACCAGCAATTCATATATAATAGGTTTCTCAAAATTCTTTTGTACCTGTGAAAAACATTATATGATTTACCAATTCGTTGATTGATTAATGAGTGTTGAAGTACAGTCTCATGCAATGGAACTATGCTGTCTATACTATAGATTGCGATATTATTAGAACCAGTTGCATTAGGTGAACGGAGAACCAAAAAGTCTGCGCTCACAGTTACTGCTAACCTTTGATCTTCTAGGTTATAATCAACTTTTTCTATTTTGGCACTTGAATGGTAAAAACCATTTTAACAAAATTAATGTTAATTACGCATTTTTTATGGCTTATCATATTATAAATAATTAAGATTAAGTTTAGCAGAACCTGATATTTTTTTAATTTAACCAACAAGCCTTGGATCCACACTTGACCGAATGCATTCTCCAGATCATATCAAGCGTCAGTAAAGAAGTATTTACCAGTTCCAGTTAGTCTTTGAAACTTGAAAGTTAATTGCATATATTGAGAAGTTTCCACTAACAAAGTTTCGTGAGATAAGGAAAATTTTGGCTTTCTATTCTTAAATCTTGATATTAAACTTATTTTAATATTGTCGCCTATAATTTGCTTGAATAACTTTAGTTTAATTTTCGCTAAATTAGTGAGGTTAGTGTGAGGATTACTTTAAATCGGTTACGTCTTTTATTAATAAATACGATTATACTTTTTTCGATCAGAAGAAAATGTATAGAGCGGCTTGAAAAAATAGGATTAATTGGATCGGGAGTTATTTTCGAAACATCCCAACTATTCGAATTTCCTATGGTTTCATATAATTCTATCATTTGAAAATAGCAATTTGCTTTTCAAACAATTTTTTTTTTGTAATTTAGCGGGTGAAATCTGTCATAGTTTTGTTGGCAAATGTTCATTATCCCAAGCAATTCTCCAATGTAATATAAATCTAGAGTGCAGAATTATCGATATCATAATCTAAGCAATTTAAACAATTATTTGAGTCTTTAATAGTTTGCACGCGCAATCGCAAATCAATTAAGCAAATGTCTAGGAGTATCCATTTTCATAAGAATTTACAACAGAGGCCCGAAGCTTGCATATAAAGTTTATGTCGATATAAGACATCCCCAAATTTAGTGTGAACTTTTTTTGAATAAAAATTCTCTCAACATAGAATATATCCTGCATCAGCGTCCAACCCCGAGTCGATATTCAGCGGTGTTCATAAAAATAGCAGTATAGATACCCTGCACCTTTAAGATATAAAGACCATTATGCTACAAAAATTTTTGTATACAGGATATAATGTTCAAAAATGATAATTTCATTAAAAAAAAATTTAAATTAAATTATAAAGTCAAAGTGTCCACTTTTGCACATTTTGCACACGCCTACCCAAAGGGTATAAAACGGTATGTAACAGGCAAAAGGAAGCATCTCCGACCCTATAAAGTATATATATTCTTGATCAGCGTCAACGATATAGCCATGTGTGTATGAAAACCTAGATCTCAGAGACTATAAGAGATAGAGCAACCAAATTTTCGGAATAGTGTGTCTTATGATTGCACGCAGATCAAGTTTGTTTTTGATTTTGGCCCCCTTCCGCCCATGCAAATCGAAAAAAACCGAATTGCAAGCGTCGTTTTAATTCTAGAACGTTTTTTGGTACGCACAATACTAATCACCATCTTAATAATCTCTGCGAATTTGGTTACAGTCGGATAAAAAACACACAGTTATTAAGAAATTACTTTTATAAGGCGTAATCACTTGCAGCTGCACCTGGTTAGTTACTATGTCACTCCGTGACATAATAATGGTGTTCAATAAACTAACTAAAGTGCCGCCAAGCTAATTATTTCGAAGAAAGAACATTTTGGTATATTTTTTTTAGTATTTTTTCAGTATATTTTTGAAAAATATAATATTTCAATGGTACAATTGGGTGGCGGGTATATCACAGTCGAAAAACTCGACAGTAGCTTTCTTGTTTTTATTAATCTGAATGAATTTTTTGAATAAGTTTTAGTATTCGTTGATATTGAAATTTTTGACATAAAATTGAAAAACATACATAGATCTTAACGTTTGGACTGTGTTCGGTTAATCGGGACAAAGAATTATGTAAATAAATATATAGGTTTAGTCTGCCACGTCCCTTCCTGCACCGTGACAATTTGGTCAATTGTGCGGGTAAGAAATATAATATTAATTTACCAAAGAATATTACCCAGAAGGCATATTCAAACCATAATGATACTTTTTAGGTATTTTTATTTCATTTTATGTTTATAAATATGTATTTGGATACCTAACCAAAGGTTACTTCGTGGCCGTGGACATCCAAGTAAATTGGTTTTACTTATTAATAATACTATAAGTATCCCGTAAACGTAATCTCCCATTAAGGTTTTATAATGCTTCACTTGAACGAACAAAATTCAAATTTTTTGTTTTTTTAATTTGAACTTTCCGAACATTAGGTTTTATAATACGATTTTTTTTATAATTTTCCATTCGTAAAGTTGAAAAACTTATGGCGATGAGTCTCGAACTGATATGAAAAATAATCGCGGCATATTACTAAAAGCGTTTTTTCAAGTTTCCCATTATTTTCAGCGGATTTCCTAACATATTTATTTACATACTCCTGGAGATTATGAACAACTTAACATAAAATGAGGCCAAGTGGAAAAAGCCGTTCTCTTGCTTAGTTGTTCAGAGGTCAAGCTAAAACGAGCGAAATATCAGAAAAATATAAAGAGTGAAAAGTTAGAAAAGGCAGTAGATCTTAATGCCTATTAGCGTTATTTAATATCATTATTTGTTTTCTTTCGTCATTGTCTTCACAGAAATCCGGGATAAATTTCAATAAACATGGACAATGTGTCATATTGAAATATGTCATATTCTTCTTCTAACGAGATCATTTTGCACATTATGATAAACATGTGGAATGCGATTTGAAGCTATTGGGTTGTTGGTCTTAGTATTATAGGCCCATAATCTATTAAGTCAAATACTAAAATAAAATATTCCACTATATTGTTAAAATGTATTATAGAATTTTTCTTATAAAAAAAATAGTATATTTATTTTTTCATACAAAATAATCCTGTCTAGCGGTGTGCCGAAATAATTATAATTTTTATTGCAAATTTGACAAAAGTTAAAACTCATCAATAGTAACCAATTTTACTTAGAATGTAATAGTTGAATCTACTAAAAGTCCTCATATAATTATTGTGCTCACATATTGCTAATTGCTTATTCTAAGACTGAGGATTAATTTATTCAAATTGGACAAAAATTTGGTTAAGAAATATAATTTACATACAAATACATAAAGTTGCTTAATAGAGGAATGCTGTTGGTCTAGGAGATGAGAGATGTTTTCGAGATTTTTTGTTTCATTTAACTGCCGTTGACGCGGTTTTTACTAGCGTGCGAGATTTTCGCTTCTTTAACTTGGTCTTTACCTTGCGGACAAGATTAACAGTATCGAGTGATATGCCGGCAGTAGGTTTGCCAACCTGTCTGGAGCTACTGTTTTGATATTGCAATATCTTTTCTTCATCGACTGCGGTGGCGCCATGTTTTATGTGCAGCCCACTGGAATGACAAATTCGCTTGGAGTTTCCACTTCCTGCAGTCTTAGCTACTGAAGGTTGAACTGCTGTAACCACTATGCCGCTTGTCTTAAATTTACTAGGCGTCCGTCCAACTGATTGTTGCAGGCAAACTGCAGTCGCATTGTTTATTTCTTCGACTTCACCACACGATTGTCCTTTGAATATCAAGCGTTGCATTTGACTCACTTGTTGTTTGTTTGCAGTGTGTATGTTACGTGTCCGGGAAAATCTTGTAACCAGTTGCGTTGTTGTTTTTATTATATTGGACTTACGCTTACCTTTTCCAGTATTGCTAGAAACATTAGCTTGAGCTACTTCACTATCGCTGACGGTTTTATTATCTTTTTTGGGCTTGCTTGTGCCGCTCATAAGGCGTGAATGCATTGGCTGCAATTTTTTGTGTTCCTGTTGCCATATAAGCAACTTCTGTGAGCACGCGCTACAAATGGATCACTTTTAAATTATAACATATTAAAAAAATTATTTAATTTACTTAAGTAAGTCCACTTGATCTACTTTGCGTGGCCTACGAGGAGCATCTAAAAAAGGTATTACTGTAGGAGCCGTTATAGTTTCTCTTGTGGAAGGCACTTGTTCCTTATTCTGTGCAACAAACATATTGTGTATTTGTCCGCCGCCGGTAGAACGTACGTGCGCTGCCGAAGCCATTATGGTAGCTAATTGAGTATGTGTTTTGTAGTGATGTCCTTTAAACCAGGTTAGAGGTCGATTGTCAGGTTCGCCATGTGCTCCTGTCCAAATTTTTTTTTTTAATGAAAGTTTTAATTGTAAGTCATCCGCATTTCCAGTTTTTTGGTGGGCAAGTGGCTTAAAATTGCTGGGTATATTTCTAAAAAAAAAAAAATTAGTATTCTATTTTGTTTACCACATTTAAGGGTGCGACTCACCGTCGTGGTGGCACCCGGTACATCTTCACGGATGGCTTTGGCTCGTGCATTAAAAAATGCGGTCCAGCTTGGCCACTATCTTGATTGAGATTGTGCCAGGAGTAGGTGCGTCGAGCACCAGTAGGTATTGCTGGGCTCTTTAGTTGACTCACCTCCTCCTGTCGTTCAGGCGCTGTTCGCGGCGTCAGCTTATAAATTTCTAATGTTTTAACACCGCCAGTTGTCTTGGATGGTGTTGTTACTATCAATTCCGGCGGCATGTGGTGCACTGTCTTGGGTTTTTGCATTATCATATCACCAATTTCTTCAATATAACGACGCTGCAATTCGCTCTGAAGTAATGTATGTCGCAGTGGAGGCACTGCTCCAAATCCATCTTTACCTATTGGTGAAAGCTCTTCGTCATCTGTAGAGAAATGCAAATCTGATCCTGGGTCAGTGGTTGGCAAGTCTAGTGCAGTGCGTGCCACATCACCACGTTTCTTCAGTGGCCTGGTACGTAAACGTTGTCGTCGATTCTGGAACATTAATATAATTAAAATTGCATGAGTATTATGTACATATATTTAATGTTTTTTAAGTGAATAACAAAATAAATTGGAACAAAATTGACGTCGTCGTTAAAAAAATATTCATCGGCTTTAATCAAAAGTGTTTGCTATTTCGTTACAACATTTAAAACTAAAACTTTTATGATGCATTGTGATATGTTTGAAGTAAGTTCGTCGACGCGCCGATGGTCACAATAAGGTCGAGAGCAGCACAATAAAATTTACAAGTGCAAATGAAACGTTCCGCTAAGACCCGAAACGCGCGACCAGTTCCTGTGTTCGCAAATGTCAAGATCAAAGGAGAGGTAAGAGACTCAAAGAGCAAAAAAGAGACCTGTGTTCGCAAATGTCACTACGCTGCGGCTAAGTGCTGTGTGTTTGCCGATCGAAACCGAAAAGCGGTACGTCAAGCGTCGTAACAAAAACATTGATAAAAATTTTAATCCGAAAATAGTGGAAAGATCACCGGGAGCAGCTAGGGAAAGAGCGTACCCACCGCAGCTTTAAAAAGATGGAAGGATGTAAAATACCTTCTTTCGACGAAAAATAAAAATTCGTCGGTTTGCCAGCCAAAGTCGCAAGCTGCGATCGATCCGAATTTTGCTATTAAGTGTCTTAGATTTCCTCTTTTCAATTGGCATATATTTCTTTTTATTATTTCGCATACAGGATTGCTGTTTACGGGTTTCCTTGTTATCACTATTAACATCTGTTATTAAGTCTGAGGACTGAGATCCATTTCCCTCTGAACTTTCTAGTTCTGGTGACGGCAACGTACATATGGCCGCTATTTGAATGCGATCGTCGTGTGTGTTTCTTGTTGTATAATTTTCTTTGGTATTGCCATTTAGTGAACCCCCTCCAGTCGTACGCTTGCTCGCCTTGTAGCCCAATTTATGACGACGGTGCTTAAGTCGCGAAAGCGCCTTGAACTTCCTTTGGTGAACTGGACAAAAGTAGATTTGGTCCAAAACGTGCATTACTTTGTGCATTCGGCGTACACGAAACTATTAATTGTGCATGAAGTCGTTGATGTAGTGCTATCAAGCTATTAAAATTCCATAATATAATAAACACCTACCTTACGAATTTCATTCATCACCTCAGGCGAACTGGGTGGCGCTCGAATGGATGCACAACACGGGCCTTCTAAATCTGAGGCAGCTATTGAAAGCTTGCCTTCATTATCGGAACTGGAGCTGCAGTTGCCTTCGTCACTAAATTGAAAAAGGAAAATTTTTCAATTAAATTTATTTTATACTGTTTTTAGTTACGTCCTAAAAGTAACAATAAAGAGAAATAAGATATTATTATAATTAATATTTAAATTTTCATCTGTTAGTGCCTTTTATAAATTGTCATTTTTTACCCTATGCCTATTGAAAATGGTCATGAATGGTATACTAGTTTGTATGCAACAAGTAGAAGGAGACATTGCCCAACAAATTATATTTTCTTGACCAACAACAACAGCCAAGACGATATTTATATATATTTATAAAAAAAATATATATCTATATATTATATATATATACATATATCGACGCAACTACACAAGAAACACTAAGTAGGTGACTTTTTCTTGCTTACACGAAAATTAAAACTCTGTAATTGGAGGGCCGCATTTTCTACTATACTATACAATACTAATCACCATCTTAATGATCTCTGAAAATTTAGTTACAATCGGATGAAAAACACAGAAGTTATTAAGAAATTACTTTTATAAGTCGTAATCAGGTGCAGCTGCACCTAGTTAGTTGCTATGTCATAATAATAGTGTTCAATAAACCAACTAAAGTGCCGCCAAGCTAATAATTTGGAACATAGAAAATTTTGGTAAATAATTTTGGTATATTTTTAGTATAAATTAAAATTTAAAAAAAATTAAAATTGGGTGGCGGGTATCTCACAGTCGAGCAAACTCAACAGTAGCTTTCTTGTTTAAATAGATAATTAAGAGTATTAAAGAAGCGCCGGTGAAGAATACTGCAATTTAAACTGCAGATGGGATATTAAAAAAAAAATTCTTAGTTTATTTTATTGCTTTATTATTATGAATTATTGTTAGTTTTAAATAACAATATCAATGAGATAATTTATAATAATTTAATCTGTTCAAATTCATAGAGTGTGAAAGCATAATAATCGTAAATGGAGAAACAACAAGTGCACAATTCAAATAGATGATGTAACTAAAAAGGTTAATGCTTTCTCGTTTTTGAGTGGGCTTTAAATGAATTTAAGGCAACTTTTTCACATGCATATATTTTTGTACATTACAGAAAATATAAGAAATTCTGATTTGAAACTAAGATTGATTCTCGTAATTTGTTTATGTTTGTATATGTGTTTTGCATTAATCAAACGCGACATTTATATATGTAAACGACTAACGCACGTATTTATGTATATAAATACATGTATGTAGGTATGTAAAAGTTCAAACGATGTACTTTCATGCGTGTATGTGTACATACATTCTTATATTGCAGAACAATTAAAACAATATATGTATATAATCTTTTATGCATGTAGGTGGAACGAACCCGGATACTACCGCATACAAAAGATGCTCTGCCCCTCAGCCAAGCCACTACTACTACTTACCAATCGAATTTAAAATAGACAATAAGGAAATAGTTGACTTTGACCCTTAAATTTTAACCGATTCCGTTTTGCCTGACGTCTACGCACTAATACCTATGCTGTGCAAAATTTAATTGTTCATGGTCAGCTATTCAGTCAAAGAAAAGAACTATATATATAAACAGATAGTATGTATGCTAATAAAGTGCAACCAAGGTATTAATTGAATTATGGTATTTTTCGATACATTTGTTGGTCATATTCTTTTTTTTTAATTTATCTATTGATAATGATATTTTTTCTGCGTTGTATTTACATTGAAGCCCCACGACCTTCATATAGGCAAAACTTAATTGTAGCCGTTCCTACTTGTTACTTATTAGTATAATTATAATAAATGACACAGTTTTTACCCTACAATATATTCTTAATTGACATAAGTAGCTGACACTATTCTAGATCATTATAAACGATATAACCCTCTCTCCCCTCCGTTCTTATAAACACCTATGTAGTTGTATAGATATATATTTTCTGCTAATAATGTGTATCCGGCCAAGGTTATTTTACCACTTACCACGCCCCCCTTTTTCGCCTCTAAAAATAATCTAATTGGAATAGTAATAGTTTTATATTAATAAGTATTATTTCATAATAATTATTTGAAATTCAAAAATTAGAATACAATCGGGTATTAAACTTCAAAATTATTGCAAAGCCAATTACATGAGGTGCAACTGCGCCGGTTAAATTACGTTCCTCACAAACCGTTTTCTAATAACTCATTGTATGTATGTACAGACATACATATATCAATGTATTAAAAATCCGTGATCTAATACTTGCAAAGTAAGAAAGTGTAGATCGTTTTAAAAATACCATACCAAATACCATTAAGACATCAATCAAAATCCAAGGGCTATTGAGACCACCCCATAAAGTAAGAAAAACGAACACGGACATCAACACGGCTGTTAATGCTGATCGAGAATATGTATACATTATTGGCTATTGATACCCCATAAAGTATGCATGTTCTTGATCAATAGCCGAGTCAATGTAATCATGTCAGTTTGTCTGTTCGAACATTTGGATTTCAAAGACTAAGAGCTAGAGCAAACAAATTTGGGACATTATATAGAAATGGAGTCACTGCGAGTTTGTTTGAGATTTTGGTCACGCCACACGGAAGTTGTTTAAAAAACACTTTAAATGGGTGAAAATAGGTGCATCTGTAAGGCTGCTACATATAATAATGGTATTCAATAAACCTAATATATTGGGGTTAAGCTAATAGTGTCGAGAGTTGTGTATTTCGGTATATTTGTTGGTATATTGCTTAGTATATTCTCGTATATTTCAGATCTTTTTCTTAATGTTTATTGTATTCAGAAAAGGTGGCAAATATCACATAATAAGTTATGTATAGTGAATCCAGCAAACATAATTATTTTCTTACAAATCAAGCTTTTGTTTAGACTCTTTCTTTCGATACTATTTGCCATTGAACAAGCAATGATTGAAGTTTGTACTATATGGGATTATATTGCGCAATGTCCTGTAGGCCTTCTACAATACGAATAAATACGATTCGAACCCCTTCTACCACTAATATAGTATAAATTTTATATGTACAAACATATATACTTACCTTGAATAATCAGATAAGGGAATGTTCAGCGGTTCGTCAGCACTTGAGCCTTCACGCATAAGTCTTTCAATTATTTTGGAGCGTAGTCTTTCCTGTTGTTTAAGGATATTAAAAATCTATTGTAAATGTTAATTCATTAGGATTAGTGAAAAATTACAGCTTTTTCAAAATTAAGAAAAATAATAATATATGTTAAATAGCCGGTAACTCAGGTATTTTGTCATATTAGTTTTTATGGGTAAAGCTCGATTTATCACGAATTTTATTGAAAACTATTTTTTGCGAATAGCTTTTTTTAGTTAATTTAAAGTTTGATTTTTCACCCAAATTTCTTCACTTACAGCATTAATTTACCACACATTTACAATTCATTTCAATTTTAGGATTCGTCATCTGATCCGGAATAATAAGGAAGCTTGGTCACATTTAATCAATAGGTCACCCAAACAGTAAAAAAAGATTTTAATTTTTTCAATTTATTTTTTAATTTAACACAAAATTTTAAAATAAATTCTGCTTCACGAAAATCGATCCATGTAGAAAACAAAACTGAAGGGTGAGTCAAACAACGGCCGGTATTAATTTAAAATAAAACTACTGCTTTGCCCAAGAAAAGGTTTTCACTCAAATTTTTAATAAAACAAGCTTTATCCATAAAAACCCTAAGAGTTACTGGGTATTTAACAAATACAACACAAATTATTTATACAATATTTAAGTAGTTGTGGTTGGCAAAGCTAGCTGTCTGAAAACCAAAAATATATGAATATAAACTCTAACTACGTGAATTGTTTTATTCAGACAAATATTTTATTTTACAGTACACTATAGGTAAACTAATAAAACTCATACTTAAACATTTAAATAAAATAAAATGTGATCGAATGAATCATAAATATGCGACTTAATGCTGTAATGCTGTGACCATACAATAGTATTATGCTTATATATATATATATATGTATATATATGCTTATATATATATATATATATATATATATATATATATAAACAACATATATAGCCATATATGTATATATGTATACATATTTATTTACTTATGTATAATTATTTTATATAGATGTGACCATACATATAGGATTTGAATTTGATATATTGTATAAAGGGTTAAAATTGTAAACTTCATAATTTCAAAAAAATTTGAAAAACTGCGATGAACGAAGATAGCATTCAAATTAACTATTTTGGCAACATATTTACTAAACGCACATTCTATCTTATAGATATTGTTGTGTCGGGAGTTGTCTTTAAAATAGCAAAAATTAAAATTGTAACAATAAGCGGTTGGCTGGCAATAAGTTTATTGTTGCTTTTGTGTTTACATGTAATGAATGGAAAACATTCCTAGGAGACTCTTTTCTCCACAGAACGTTTCACTTTTAATTTGTCACTTATAATACATCCCTGATCAGCCATTTTTTGTAATTTCAATGCTTTCTGCTCGTGTTTCTCGCGCTTTCTTATCTTTTTGATTTGCTTAAATAATTTAGCATGTCGCTTTACTTTGTTTGGATTTTCATCACAATAGTCCAATAAAGTCTCACAAAATGCGCGGCCCATGTGCTCATAGTCCTGTAATTATTTTGCAAATTTAGATTTACGATGAAAACGAGAAACAGCGAGGGAACAGGTTCATACCTGCGTGTTAAAATGAGTTCCCTTACGCGAGCCCAACGAGGAACCTCCGAAAGATGCTTCAATTGTATAGCTATTTGTGATGCCTAGCATCCAAACAACAATGCGTCCTGTACCTTCTTTGCTCCGCTGAATTTTAAATTTGCAACTTTCAAAAGAAAACTGTCAAAAACCATTAAACAGAAAAAAATATTATACGAATTTGCCAAATAGCTAGACACCTTCATCCCACCCGATCGGCGCTGTTTTTGTGTAGCATCAATGGGAAAACCTGCTCGGTAAGTCTCTTCTCTGGATTTCGCTTGTTTTCACAGCCATATAAAAATATGTTGTGCTTGCGTGAATGAGCGTGCATATCACAATACATGGCTACACCGCATTCTTCAATCAGTCTGAAATTGTAGATGCAGATTTTTTACAAGTAAAATTTAAATTAGCTAATATACCTTCTAATCATAGCTTTTGTATACCAAATCGATGGATACGTCTCTCGAATAACAGTTCGATATTGACGATTCAAGTCTTTACCAGTGAGCGAGTTTCGAGTGTTTCCCACAATAACGCCATCAGGGTTTAGCATAGGTACAAGTTTGAAAATAAATTTATGACGTAAGCGCTTAGCAACTGATGTATCGCCAGTAATAAAATCCATTAAACCCTTCATCATCCATGATGATGGTGTCTCACTGGGATGTACACGAGCCGAAACTACTATTGATTTTTTTCGCTGTCAATATAGCATTGTTATATATTATTATGAAGTGTTAATTATAAATTTGCTTACGCGCATTATATCCTCATTATTTGAGGGCGCCGTGACGGTAAGGTAATAAACATTGTTGCCAGCTAGCGTGCGGCAAAGAAGACGTAATTTACAAAATTTGGATTTAACGGGATGACGCTGTATCTCCATCAGATAGTCCTATAAAAACATACATTAAAATTGCTGAAAAGACAACAATATTTGGGTAGTTTGATTTAAACGTACTTGTAAATCACTGTAGGTGTAAGGGTAGCTATGGGCAAAATAGACTGTATCATCGTCGTGCTCAAACTCAATAGTAAATGTCAATGTGTAGCTTGAATTATCTTCATCCTCCTCATTAGTATTATTACTTCTACGAATAAAATGCATGTCGTTATTACGAGTACCTAAAGGTGACAACGTGGTTATATACTTACTCATCGTCATTACGATAATATGAAATGTTATTGCCACATCTACGCCAACCCTCGCTTCTTTCCTTAGCACCCAGCTGTGAGTACATAACTGGTCGCATGCCATCATTGTAAAGGCTATCCGACTTGACCAAATTAACAATGGAAAAGCGATATAACATATTACGATGAGTACGTCTAACACGAAAGTAGAACCACTGCTTGGATCGACTTGTGTAAAGATCGGGTCGTAGGTAAAGTTCATAGTAAGTGGGAGTTATTTGCACTGCTTTTGCTAAGTTTCCTGATTCGAAGCGTGACTCAAACTCCAAACTATCGTACTCCTCTGCGTTCATTGGATGGC
Source organism: Drosophila pruinosa (assembly GCA_018150935.1). Taxonomy (NCBI): domain Eukaryota; kingdom Metazoa; phylum Arthropoda; class Insecta; order Diptera; family Drosophilidae; genus Drosophila; species Drosophila pruinosa. The sequence goes on from JAECWR010000227.1 coordinate 108,399, forward strand.
AGTTGGTAACAAATTTGGCACCACCTACTGATGAGCGACTAAACTGCATTTGGGAAATATTGTAGGAAATAATTTGGGATTTAATTGATTCATTAATAATTATCTCTGGACTGGGTATATCATTGCTTAGTTTAAAGGTGCTTGAATTGATGCTTGTACGTTTATGATCTATCCCGATATCAGAACATGATTCTAGTTCAAATCCACGACGACGACTTCTTGCTACAGCTGCAATTGCAGCCGCTATGCTCACTGCTTGTTTGGGCAGTGATGTTTGGACCAAATTTAATGGATTCGGCGATTTATCATCGGAGGCTGAGGGTGTAGTCACTTTTAGTATACATCAGATAAAATACGAAATACCTTCTGTCTGACTCAGACCCTCTTAATTATACATTCGTATAAATAAAGCCACTAATTGTTTTGACTACCAAGAGCTACGACCATTCTTTTTAGCGATTTTGACACATGATGAACATACAATTGATGCGTTAGCTATTAAATAATCGAGATCTGAAACTATTGACCCCTAGAAATACACTGTAGTTTTACAATAGTATTCAAATACCAATATGGGTTTTATAGAGTATATCGACAGGCAATGATTGATATACCATGTATCGAAGTGTAATTGAATTTACTTGAATGAACAACTGTTATAGAATAAGAAATGTTGTTTTATATTAAAGTTCCATTTCCTCATAAAAGTTAGTCCCGTTTTCATATAAAGGACCACTAATTGTGGAGTCAAAATAAATGTTTACAAATCTAAAATAACAACACTTATTTCGAAAAACAATCAATTCCTAATTAAATACAATAAATTATTGTAAAAAATGTACATATATTTTTTTAATTGTACACCCGATTTCTAAGCACTTTTATTTTCGTATTAACAAATAAGGCTTTTCTAAGGAAATTTTTTGTGCGCTTGCGTCTAAAATTTTTGGGCGCATCCATCGCTGTCAAGTTTTCTCGAAATAATTGACAGCAGTAATCTTCGTTTTTAGGTTCAGCTTACTTTCACGTCTACACGTTCTACTATCTATAACATATTTCAACACTACCAGGTTTGGATCATAAATTTCGTTTTTAAACTGGGATCGCGCCTTTAGAGGTCAAAGGTCAGTGGCACAGAAATGAAAATAGCCTGTGCTAAGGTAGTTCAGTCATAATAAGGTTCTTAGATTAAACCATAGATGGACATGCGCTTGCTCCGAGATGCTCCGAAAAAGTCGGAGCAAATTGCGTATTAGATTTTACACTAACCAGAGCAGTTACCGTATAAGAGAAAGAACGCACACGCAGTCGATGCTCTTAAAAAAGCAAGCAAACAAAACAAGAACAACGTTCCCACTCCGCTTTCTCGAGCGACTATCGCCGCGACGTTCTTTTTTGTCCTTGCTTATTACTCTGTCTTGTTTCGTTTCTGCTTACATTAGCGTAATTTTCTCGCACACAAGCCTGTTACTATCACTTATGATGGCTACCCCTTCCACTGCTTTGGTCGCGACTCGCGAACATCGGACCGTTACGGTAAAAAAAGGTCAAATATCGTGCCCACCTGTGGTTTAAACAAAAGAAGGCAGTGTTATCTATATCGGCTCTTACGTGTTATTATGCTGACGCTTTCATCTCCAACTAGAGTATCCGTATCAGATACGGCGCTTGAACTGACAATAGGATGCTTATCAGCGCCACCGGACGCTGAGTTTTTATTGTCATCAAATAATAACTCGCCCATGCCTTCACCATTATTTTCGTTGGTTATCTTAACTACTTCACAGATAACGTTGCTTCTTTTGCCAATAAATAGGACTTTTTTAGAGGATAAGCGTGAATTATTTTGGAAAGCAACTTCCAAACGCGATATACTTGTATTGGGAATTTTAAAAGGTGTAACAGCATATTTGTTTTGTACCTTGCTTGAAATGATGTTGGAAGGAGTTGTGGGCTGCAGGTCATTGCCGTTGATCTTCTCGATAATTGCCTTGGGTACTTTTTTGCCAAACTCACTAAGTACGTAATGTGGCGAGGCTGGCTTGTATTCAGTAATGTTACTCTTCCAAATATCTTCGATTTCGATGGGATCTTGATGCTTGACAGAATTTGTACCATAAATAGCTGATGTACAGCATTTTTGTTTGGTTTTGATAAGGTTTGCGATTGTTGTTTTCTCATGTGTATCATTGCCTTCACCACTTGTATTGCAGTCATCATCTTCATCGGGTGAGTTGCTCGTAGAGCGATCATCTACACTATTCAATAACTTGGATAAGCTATTTAATTGACATTTTCCATTAACTATTGGTGTTCTACAGCTGAATGGTGTAAAATCGTTTCTTGAATCTGAAGAATCATCAGATTCTTCGCTAGACTTATCTTCTGCTTTGAATTTGATATTTGAGTTTTCCTGTTTGATTGTTTAAAGTCAGATTAATTTGGAGCATATCCCTACAACTAATATATTCACTCAAATCGCCCAAGCCTCTTCCCACCCCTTATTACTATGCCGACTGTGCATGCTGGCAAATATTTGCAAGAATTATGGTATATAAATCATACTACTCACATAGTTGACGGCACTTATGGGGCAATAAGTGAACACAATAATACCATTTTCCTCCCCCACTGGACGCGGCTTTAGCTCATTGCCTGTTGGCACATTGAGTGGTTCTACATGAGGTGGAACGTATGGAATGTGTACCACTCGTTCCTCAACAACCTGTATAAGAAAAAAAGTTATAGATATCGAAAATAAGTTTATTTTAAATAACTAAGAATATTTTATATCTAAATTTTTGGATTAAATAGTGATTCTTAAAAAGTTAGGAGTTAGAAGCAAATATACACCATTATGGAATAAGTATAAGTTGAAACGGCAAAAGTAATCTGGATACTATACGGACAAAAGGGCGAGTGGAAGGGTTCAGCTTCGTAAGTTTGAGTGAAATGACAATAAAGTGTGTTGAATAACCCTTCCATGATGCGTGGGGATTAAAGTAGCCTACTATAGTTAAAACAAGGTGAAGTGTTATAATTGTATTTTTAATAATTTTGAGTTTGAAAGTAATCGTTGTTTTTGATTTTGTTTACATATTTTTGTATTGAAGTTGTTAATTTTTCAATGAGAATTAGAATAACTACAATATTTAATTATTTTCGCCTCACGTATGTGTTAACGACATAACCTTTCGCGCTTTCGCGTCTACAAGCAACCATATACTGAAAGTTAACGGACTAAAAATCGAGAGCCTCGACAGTTGTTGAGACCACTTGAACTTATTCATCATGGTACCTGTATGAATACAAAATTTGAAGTTATTATTTACATAAAAAACTATAATCTATGTTATTATTTGTCCTGACTGACTAAATGAATGACTGCATTATCAACACACGGCCCAAACGATAGGTATTGTTTTCTGAAATTTTCACAGTCGTCGGTTTTATAAAGTTTCGTTATGTTGAAATCGTTAAATTCCTTTGATCAACGCTTAAGCTCTAATGATATGCATGGATTTATTAAAAAAAAAAACAAAATATACTTATCAAATTTTAGTTTTTATTGAAGACTAACATATATTGGGGACCATTTCAGTGCATTGAAAGTGAGACATAGCTTAGCATTGTCCGCATACATAATGTAATATTATAAATGAGAGAGTTTTCTATAGAATATAGAGCTAATATAATAAAAGTTAACGGAGTCAAAAGTCTAACTAAAATTAATGTAAATGTTATCTGTTTCAAATTTTAGTAATACATTTTAATTAGTTAATTGTACATTTCCTAAAACCATGTTGATAGGGTGAAATTATAGATTTACAGCATTGTTGAAATGCCTTTGAACAATCATTTAATTATACTTATTTCTATTTTTTTTATAGAAGAATAAAATTCTTTTCAAATCTTAGTGAAAAAGGACAACTTTACGGTTTATTCAAACAACTAAGAAGTAGAAACACTGATATAATTTATCCGACATCAAACTCAATTTATCTTTTTCGTATTACAAAAAGTAAAGAGAATATGTTTGTTAAATGAAAAATCTTTATTTATTCTTCTATCAATTTCATCCTCCTCAAAATAATCCACTCCCGATAAAATAAACTAATTCTAACGATAAGAAAGTAAGTAAGTTTAGTTTGCCGCGACGCCTTTTTTTTGTAGGTCATAGATTTTAGAAAAATTCATGACCTTTTGCGTTTGTCCGAATGTGCGTAACAGGCAGAAGGAAACGTCTGCGACCCCCGATGTATATATATTCTTGATCAGCATCAACAGCCGAGTCGATATAGCCCTGTCTGTCTGTCCGTCTCTCTGTATGAACATCGAGATCTCAGAGACTATAAAAGCTAGAGCTACCAAATTTGAAGACAACATGTAAAAACTCGATAGACAGATGAAGTTTATTTTAGATGTCGACCACGCACTTCCGCCCTCGCAAACCAAAAAATAATCGAATTGTTAGCGTTATTTTAAACTTAGAACATTTTGGTATACTCAATGCTAATCACAATCTTAATAAGCTATGCAAATTTGGTTACAATCGGACAAAAACACAGAAGTTATTAAGGAATTACTTTTATAAGGCGTAATCAGGTGCAGCTGCACGTGGTTAGTTGCTATGTCACTGCGTGACATAATAATGGTGTTCAATAAACCTACTAAAGGGCCGCAAAGCTAATAATTTCGAACAACGAAAATTTTGGTATATTATTTTTATATATTTTCAATATACATTTTTTTTTTTTCTTTTTTTATATTTTATTCACTTGTAAACCAAAAATGTATATCACAAGCAGAAGTTATCGTTTGTTTCTGCTTTTTGTTTTGTTGACGTTGACTTGCCTGTTGCAGGTGGTTTTGTTTAGTTGTTTTAATACCCGCCTACCCAAAGGGTAGAGCTACCAAATTTGGAAACAACATGTAAAAACTCGGTAGGCAGATGAAGTTTATTTTAGATATTGGCCACGCCCCTTTCCACCCCCGTAAATCGAAAAAAAAAATTTTCAAGCATCGTGTTAAAGCTAGAACGTTCAGTTGCCACACACAATACTAATCGTTATCTTAATCATCTCTAAAAATTTGGTTACAATCGGGCAAAAAAAACACAGAAGTTATTAACGAATTACTTTTATATGGCGAAATCGGGTGAAACTGCACCTGTTCAGCTAGTTGTCACTCAGTGACATAATAATGGTGTTCAATAAACATAATGAACAACATTTTTATCGGTATATTTATAAAATATTTTTTAAAAATATATTTCGATGGTCGCTCTTATTTATTCTTCCATTCAATAAAATTGGATGGTCGAGCAAACAGTAGCTTTCTTACTTGATTTTTTTCACAATTATTTTAATTTCGTGTAATTAGAATTGTGTCAAAATGCATTTTTACCCACGTTTATCAAAATGAGATGGTGGTTGAGTAGCGGAGTTGATCGAATTTTGGCGGTTATTATTTTAATATAACATACTCGTAATTAGAATTGTCTCATAGTGCATTTTTACCCATGCTCATCAAAATGAGATGGTGGTTGAGTAGCGGAGTTGATCGGATGTTGGCGGTTCGAACCACGCTTGAGCAAATTTAAGACTCGAAATTTTTTTAATTGCTCCAAATATTTATAAAGTAAACAAATATAAATTTTTAATAGTGTGTTGTACAACACATAATAACAAATTATTTAAATGTTTTATTTTTTTCATACGAATATGACACTTTGACTTAATAACAGAATTTGTTCGGTCCATTCATCAAGATGTTTGAGTGGTTCGATTCACGGCGGAGCGATGCCAAAAATAAATTTTTTTGTAACCAATAATTATTATAATTTCTCTTCATTTAATATCTTCTTTTACGCTCTAACTTACGCATGTAAACTGAAAATCGATGACCTCGTACAATCAAAGCTTGAGTGTAGCCGTTCTTTTTTTTTTTTTTTGCAGTTTCAGCCACTTTAGGCTTGGTACTTATTTTAAGTGGATCTAAAAACCGTTCAATAAAAGCGTACTAAGAGGGATTGCCAAAGGCACACAATAGATAAATTAACGCTATTTTCTACAGATACAACATTGGGGACGATTAAATATAATTGAGAAATAAAAGTGATTTTCGCTTCTTATATGTCTTTTTTTTATGCTTATATCAACTATTGTGAATTATAATCACTAAAAAATTACATTTTAATTCGCCAAAACGAAAAAGTGTACTTTGAGAACGATAGATTTGCTACTCTATTTTAAACGATCAGCAGTAACCTTTAGATAAATTTTCAAGTCACCGGTCGGTCTGCACCTAAATTCGCTCAAAACATTGAAAAATATTAAATAAAATTAGTTAAAACTGGACAAGAGAGACGCATTAGAGCTCAAAAGAAGCAAGAGCTTTAAAATTATTCATCTTCACTCATTCAATTTTTAAAACACATAACAAGGAACACAATAATAACTTAATTTGTTTGTCTACATGCCAATTATCAAACGCAGTATATATGTATGTATGTATACCAAAGACAAATAAAACGTTGTTAAATACATATTCATAATTGCGTTCATCCATTGTATATATGTACATATGGTATACATGCATTTTTCACAACAAAAATAAGAAGAAAAACTAGTAAATACGCTGTAGTCAAGAGAGCTTGACTACAAATATCCTGTACACTATTACCCTTATAGTTTTATAAATTAGTTGTTGTATAACTACATTTCATTATTTTAAGTATTGTCTGATCGGTGAAATCGGTTGCAATACTTAATAATACTGAATCGGTTAATAAAAATATTACACATGCAAAATCTAATAAAAAAAAACAAACAATTTTGAAAATCAGGTGTTATATATATATTCTTTAAATTTAATTGGAGCCGTGTTGCGGGTAAAATTTTTTTAATAAACGAATTTTTTTTTTTTCTTTTTTTTATATTTTATTCACTTGCAAACCAAAAATGTATATCACAAGCAGAAGTTATCGTTTGTTTCTGCTTTTTGTTCTGTTGACGTTGACTTGCCTGTTGCAGGTGGTTTTGTTTAGTTGTTTTAATACCCGCCTACCCAAAGGGTAGAGCTACCAAATTTGGAAACAACATGTAAAAACTCGGTAGGCAGATGAAGTTTATTTTAGATATTGGCCACGCCCCTTTCCACCCCCGTAAATCGAAAAAAAAATTTTCAAGCATCGTGTTAAAGCTAGAACGTTCAGTTGCCACACACAATACTAATCGTTATCTTAATCATCTCTAAAAATTTGGTTACAATCGGGCAAAAAAAACACAGAAGTTATTAACGAATTACTTTTATATGGCGAAATCGGGTGAAACTGCACCTGTCCAGCTAGTTGTCACTGAGTGACATAATAATGGTGTTCAATAAACATAATGAACAACATTTTTATCGGTATATTTTTAGAATATTTTTTAAAAATATATTTCGATGGTCGCTCTTATTTATTCTTCCATTCAGTAAAATTGGGTGACGGGTATCTCACAGTCGAGCAAACTCGACAGTAGCTTTCTTACTTGTTTTACCCAATAATTATTATAATTTTCATAATTTCATAAAATTATTAAACGCTGCGTTTCAAGAACATCTTTTATGCTCCCACTTCCGCATGTACACTTAAAATCCATGACCTCGCATTGTCAAAGCTTGACCGTAGCCGTTCCTACTTGTTTCGATATATTTTTATATATTCGAGTCTCATTTGGATATTTGAACGACTTCTTTGCACCTAGCGCCAGTTGTTGTTTTCGTTTCTTGTCGCTGCCGAACCTTTTGCCATTCGCTTCGGTGTACATACGTAAGTTAGACAATAAAAGAAGATATTTTTCAACAAAAATTATACTAATTTTTGCGTAAACAGAACAGCGGATGGCACAACTCCTCTCTGAAACACTCAAATATCTTGTTCAATGATCACACAAATTGTGTTATTAAGTTAAAGTGTCATATTCGTATGAAAAATCAAAAACCATTTAAATGTTCTGTTTACTTTTATGTTACTTTTGAAAATGTATGTTTATGTACATTACAAATATTTGGAGCAATTAAGAAAATCGATCAACGCTCCGTTACTCTAGCAATCACGCCACCATCTTATTTTGATGAGCATGGGTAAAAATGCACTATGATAACCGCCAAAAAAAATCAACTCCGCTACTCAACCACCATCTTATTTTGATGAACGTGGGTATAAATGCATTATTACACAACTCAAATTTTCATTAAAATAATAATTGTGAAAAAGAAAAGTCCGAGCTGTCCGGTATTTGAACTCGCGACCATTGGGCTACTTTGTTAGTGTATTACTATTTCTTACTGTATTACTACTTCTATATCTTCCATGTTTATCGTCTGATCTTTATGAATTTTTAACAAAAGTTCGCGCTAGGATTCTTTACATGTGGGTCGTAAAACAAACGCTATACACTGCTGGTCTTAGGTTAGACGCACGCTTAGTTGCATACAACTTTGCTTCATATTTATTTATTAAATGACGATAGAAAAGAAGTTCATATGCAAAAACATTTCTTATTTAATGATAATTTAAATATAATATTCAAATGAGTATACATAATAACCAAAATTGTGTTTTTCAAACATTTTCTTAAAGCTACTCAAAATAAGCCGAATTTTTCTTGGTCATTAGAATAGACGCACTTTGACTTTTTAATTTTTATAAAAAAAGTATTTGGATTTTAACTTAAATTATTAGTTGGCGTTACTATTTGATTTATTTGAAATAAAAAAATAATAATTTCAGTAATGAGTACTACCTCCTTTGTTGCTAATAACTTCATAAATCCGGTCCTTCATAGAATGATACAAGGAATGTATGTAGTTCAAGGAAATCTCGCTCCAAGCACGTTTAACAGCTGCAGTTAATGTTTCCTTATCTTCGTATTGCTTTCCTCCTTCGTATACCTTCCGTGTTAGCCAGCCCCAAACATTTTCAGTTACGTTAAGATCTGGAGAATATGGTGGCCGGGTCATGGTATTAACGTTTTGACTCGAAATAAAAGACTTTACTACTCGAGAGTTATGAATAGGAGCATTGTCTTGTTGAAAAATCCAAGGAATTGGTCCAAAGAGATCTTTTAGTTTTGGAAATACGGATTCCAACAATGTTTTGAAGCGATCGCCATTTATCTTTTGATCAATAAAAATCAAGTCAATTGTTCCATAAAACGTGATAGCACCCCACACCATTATTCCCCCTTCTCGGCTGTGGTGGCGACTTAAATATAGCTCATCTTTCCGCAAATCGTGATAATAATATTGAAATCCATCAGGGCCATCTAAATTAAAACGTTTTTCATCAGTAAAGACAACTGAACGCCAATCATTTAGTCGAGTGTTAGATTGAACAGTCCACGTCATGTATTCTTTCGCGAATTGAAGCCGTTTTTCTTTGCGTATTGCATTCAAAGGGGGTTTTTTCTTGATTTTTAGACGCTTCAGGTGTTCTGCATTTCTGATCGTACGCTGAACAGTTGAAAGGCTTGCTTTTACTCCGGCCAATTCCTTGATCTTAGCAGCAGACTTAGTCGAATTCGAAGCAATTCTAACAATTCTTCGTTCTGCTTGTTTTGATAGTGCTTTTTTTTTCCCTTTGAAGTTATTTCCATATGCCTCTGGATCCTTCAAATATCTGTCAACAGTTCTAGAGCTGCGATTGAAGGACGTCTACTTTTTGACGTTCAAATAAGTCCATAACAGCAGCTTTTCCCATTTTTTCTTCAAATGTAGCTTGAAAACACTTTATTTATTTATTTTTGATATTATTCAATACAAAAGTTTACACTTCTCCACGCAATACGAAGAAATTTAAACTGCGTCTAATTCAATGACCAACTGAAAACACGTGACATTGCCAAAGAAATTTCTAGAATCTTCGAATGTACAGTTATTTTTTCGCAAATCAACCATCTGTGGTCATTTTTTATCGAACAAGATTCGAACTTTGATAAGAAAAGCATTTTGGACAATTAGAACAAGCATGATAATAAATAATTGTTGTTGTTTAAAAAAAACGATTGTGCGTCTAACCTAAGACCATCAGTGTATGTCTATAATTGTGCCTGAGGCATGGCCAACATCTAAAATAAACCTCATTTGCCTACGGAGTTTTTACATGTTGTCTCCAATTTTGGGATCTATAGCATTTATAATCTCTGAGATCTCGATATTCATACAGACAGACGTACAGACAGACAGACACGGCTATATTGACTTTATGGGGTCGCAGACGTCTCCTCCTGCCTGTTACGCACATTCGGACGCAAAAGGTCAGGAATTTTATAAAATCCATGACCTAAAAATTGTCTACAGTTAAACACACTTGCTCTGCTTCATTAGGAAAGCAGAGCAGCTTTTGTCTAGCTAGGGAGAGCCTTATAGGCACAAAAGACCACCATGGTCGCAGTGCCTCGCCCCTTCTCTGCTGGGAGACTCCCTTTGTCAATTATCATTATCATTATCAAACACACTTGCATTTTCCCATGTATGTGTATTCACTAATACATTAAATGGAAACATGACGTAAACCCATGCTTTCATTTGCGGTGTCAGTCCAAGTTTGACATCGAGGCGGGCATATGTAGGAACGCCTGTATGTGATGCCAGATATTAATATAATATTATTTGGCAATTGACTTTGTTTTCATTTGGATTCCGCTGAAGAATATTTCTCGAAATTTAACAACAAGCAGTTTGTTTCTTAACAAAAACCCTCTTACGCTAGCCTACAAACGACCAGCTATTTTGTGTAAAATTTACAGACATGTACGTCTTACCGTTTAGGCTATGGTGTGATAGACCAGTCAGGTAAAATAACTTTATCTATATAGCGTGTTTCTATATTCATACATACACTGCGCGTTATCAGATAAGCGCCCCTTGGTATTTTCCGTTTGTACGTCTTCTACTTTATTTTATATTACACATAAATTCGAAAATTTTGTTGTTATACATATGTATATTCTATGGTTTTATTTTCGCCATTACAAAATCAGATCGCTGGTCCATACTCCAATAGGCTTCCAACTTCCACGACTCTTCGGAAAAAATAAAGAAAAAAGTGGAAAAAATGCGAACAAATCAACTCGAAAAGAAATGTGGCTTTTGCTCGAATACACATGACATTGTCTAAGTCGTTTCTTCAGAAAAGAAGAAGCTTAATCTTGAGTGTTAAATTGTGGGGTTCCGTATTCTATTATGACCCCTATGAATTACAATTTGGAACACCAATAATTAACTCGAAAGCCTACAATGGATTTTTAAGAACTGCATTCCCGTTCTTTAAGAACGGTTTTTGTATTAAGAACCGCATTTTCAGCAAGACGTTGCCCCTATGCACATGATTCGAACGGTAAAAATATGGAGTCGGAGTCCATAAAAGAATATAATAGATTTATGTAAATGTATGGAACGAGCTAAAGGCATCTCTGACCACATAAATTATATATATTCTCGAACAGCATTAAGAGCATTAGTTTTCTGTCTGTTCGTCTGTAGCTATATAAGCTACGGTGTCCTATATAATGTTCGCAGATCAAGCTTATTTTCAGTATTCGATATCTACCCTCACTTCAATGGAAATAACAAAAACTATTTTATAGATATCTCAAATTACACATCAATCGTTTACTATAGAATTGCATTAGGCATATTCAACCTGTGCCAGGTTATATTAAATTGATGCTGTGTAAAATTTTCAAAAACCTTAGAATTACCGTTTGGGCAGTGTATTGGTAGCTCAATAAATAAATCTTCATATGCTATGTATGCAATGTGATATATTAATATATTATGTGTGTATATATAGTTGGATCGAAAAGTATAAATTTATAAAACAAATTGACATGTTTTTAAAATATTTAACTCATAATTTCTAAAAGTTGATTTTTCCTACAGAAAGTCGTAAGATATCGATTAAAACGACAACAATAATATGCAGTTTAGGAATTCAAGGGGGGTTAGTTAGTTTATAACTTACTCACCTGACATTCTATGGGCCATCTGGGGGCCTGCTGTGAGCAATCATTGTCCTTGTCCTTCGGCAGTGCGAAAAGATCGCGTGGTTCTTTTAATCGTGCAATAGGTTTTAAGGTTTTTTCATCTGTATTGAGAACTAATTGATTAGTCTTCAGCCCTTTTGATAAAAAATTTCCAAGGAAGCCAGCTAAAAGATGTAAAAAGTTTAAAAATTGTCCAATAAAAAACTTGCTAAAAGTGATTGCTTCGAAACGCGCTACTAAGAAAAGAAATTTAAGCATATAAATCTAAATGAAAGCCTGTTTACAAATGTAGATATATATGCAAATTTAAAAGAGATTTATTTCATCATTCCTTAATATAAAGGACGTCCCAACAAGTGGGACGAAGCAGCTCCCATCTACAGATCACCGTATTTAGGAACAATAAATAATGTTTAAGTATAATTAAAACACATAACAAACATGAGGCGTTTTGCCACAAGACGGTGCAATCTGTCATACTTGACGTGATTCAATTGTTTCCAGACCCTAATGTTGTCGATTTGGTGATCAAGAATGACCCTCATTACCCACCCTGTGATGAGGTTTCGTGGTGCCCATTGTCTCGTTATGACCTAAGTAGTTTTATATCCGCAACCCATACAGTAGAGAGACACTGTACATTTTTACCAAAAAATATATCTAAAAGGAATGAGGCATCTCGAACACCACATGAAATCTATATCAGCTAATTTGTTTAATTTTTGCACACAGAAATCAAATTCCTTCAAATTAAAAACAAGTAAGACAGTAGCTTTACTGTCGAGTTTGCTCGACTTTGAGATACCCGCCACCCAATTTTACTGAATGGAAGAATAAATAGAGCGACCATCGATATATATTTTTCAAAAATATACTGGAAAATATACTAAAAAAATATATTGAAAATATACCGAAATTAGCTTTGTTTAAAATTATTTGATTGGGAGCACTTTATTAGGTTTAATGAACACTATTATGTCACTTAGTGGTATAGCAACGGAACAGGTGCAGCTGCACCTGATTTGGCCTTATAAAAGTAATTCTAATATAATTCCAATTAATAATTTCTGTTTTTTATAAGATTTTAACCGAATTTTCACCTAGATCTCACAGATTATAAGAGCCAGAGCTACCAAATTTACGGCACAGTTTGTTTTATATTGCACGCACATCAAGTTGTTTTAAATTTTGACCACGTCCCCTCTTTCGGGCTCCATAAATCAGTCATCAGCGCCTTCTTTGATTCAGCTTTTATCTCCTCAATCGACTCGAAACGCATTCCTCGGAGTGGTCTATTGAGTTTTGGGTAAAGCCATATCAGGCGAATACGGTGGTTGCGGAACATTATGCGTCGAGTTTTCTGTGAAATGGTCACGAAGAACGAGTGTGAGACGGTGCATTATCGTAATGCAAAAACCAAGTTGCTAGTCCATAATTCTGGTCTTTTTAGACGTATTGCTTCATGCAAACGACGTATAACGCTCAAATTCTATTCCGTATATATAGTTTGGCCGGATGGAAGGAGTTCATAGTGCACCGCACCACGAAAATAAAAAAAAAATTTGAATAGAAAACAAATGACGTATTAAGTAAAAATTAGGCTTCGATATAAAATGAACGCAAAGACTGCACAGTTGAAACAAAGTGCTTTAGTTGTAACCAAGCTGGACATTTGTATGTCATACAATTTTCCGAAAAAAGTTGACAATATGCAGATGCGTGTTATACTAGATCCTAGCCGAATTAAAGCAATTAAATTATTTGGTTAAACTGTCTGGTGGATACAGGATCTGATACCATCTTATTTTAAGAAATTATCCTTCAAGACTTTAATGTTTTAGTACAGAAAACGGTATCTACGTTGTGCGATTTGGGGAACATTATTAACACAGCCGATCAGATGCTTCAACGTATGTAAGTAGATTGGTAGATCAGTTGGAGGCAGATCAGAAGTTTCTGATTATTCACATCAGCAAAATTGATTGTGATGTCCTACAGGGCCACGATTTCATCAAAAAATTCCGTATGGTTGCCACAAGATATAAGGCTCAAAATAGTTCCAGATGGGGTAATGCAGCTTTTGCACCTGTTACCTTCCCAAATGTCATCAGATTAAGCAGATGGACTAAAACAACAGGTTAATGACTGGGTTATGCAAGATGTGGTGCGTAAATCGACATCCAATGTGTCAAGTAAAGTGGTCGTTGATAAGAATAAAGATTGCGCCCTACGAGTATATGTTGATTACAGAAAGTTGTACAACATAGTCTTGGTTGATTGCTTCATAGAAAAGTTCTGGAAAATGGTTTCTTACACGTGCCTATAGAAAAGCCGGCCGTACACACGTTTGTTACTAGAGAGAGACTGTTCGAATTCAACAGTGCTCTGCTTGGTTTCGAATACGGTCCAGCAGCATTTATATGGCTTCTTGACCACATTTTCCAAGTACTGAACAATGTTGACAGATGACCGATGTTATACAGATATTTATTATCTACGTCTTTAAGAAAAAATGTGGCCTGAACAAGCGGCCACACAAAATAATATAGAAGCCGTGTAGGTAATTTTGGGACTAACGCGTTTTTTCAGAAAATTTATTGCTGGGTTTGCCCAAATTGCGCGACCCCTTACAAATGGAACAGTTGAAGCAACACTTATCCAAAATTTATTCCAAAACTTTGCTAAATGAGTTTGACGCGGATGCATCTAAAGACGGTTTGGAGCAGTTTTATTATGGATACCCTTGGAAGTAGAAACTGTCTACTTATTACCCATGAGAAAATTTGGACATTTGTGGGATAGAATTCAAATTAGTTTTGGGCTGTGTAGCATTAGAACAAACCACAAGCAAGCAAGATGTACCAAGAGAAGTTGGCCCATATTTTCTATACATGGAAGATTTTACGTTTCAGACAGCACATTGTCCAGCAGAAAGGATGAGGAATATAAAATGTCTTAGACTTGCATGATGATTACGATAGAAATTTCTGCATGAAGGCACAACAAAACGATGAGTTTTTCAGCAGAAAGGATGAGGAATATAAAATGTCTTAGACTTGCATGATGATTACGATAGAAATTTCTGCATGAAGGCACAACAAAACGATGAGTTTTTCAAAGCGATAGTGGAGATTCTCAAGAAACGGCAGTGGCAGTTCTAATGTTATGAATACAAAACTCTCACGAGGTCAGTAATTTTTCGACGTGTAAAATGATGCACTCTATTCAGCAACAGTTTTGGATACCGCTTCTCAAAAATACAATAAGTAATGTGATTGCTAACTCTATAAAATGAATTATTCACAGGAAGAATTTGAGCAAGAAAAAAAGATTTCTTAACATAATTCACATGGGAGATACAGTACTAAATGTGTTGCATATTGATTATCTAGGTCCTATGGATGTATCAGCCAAGCAGAATGTATATATACTGCAGTGGACGAATTTTCAAAGTTTATTTGTCTCTTCCTAACCAAATTCACTAGAGTAAGGGAAGTGATGAAAAGATTCAGCCATTGGCCAAATGTGTTCGGATTTCCCAGATGCATTATAAGCGATAGAGGTGCGCCTTTTAGGTCCAGCCAATTTACTCATTTTCTGGAACAGTGTGGAGCAGATTAGCAAGTTTAGCGTATTAACTGCTCAATTTCGGCAGTTATTGCAGGCACTGAGTTCACAGGTACCACTATTCCAAGTTTAGTGTGCTATCAAGATGCGCACCACAGCCGGAGACCATATATTAAATGACGAGCTAAAAAAACGTCCAAAGTTGCGTAGAGTTTATTATTATGACAAAAAACGCAGTTGACAACTAACTGAATTTGTGGCTGGTCACAACTTAGCGTGTGAATACCTCGGCCTCTATGAAGTCACCAAGGTAAAGCTAAACTGGAGTAATAACCAACAAGTAAGAAAGCTACAGTCGAGTTTGCTCGACTGTGAGATACCCGCCCCCCAATTTTACCATCAAAATATTATATTTTTCAAAAATATACTGAAAAAATACTTTTAAAAAAAATATACTAAAATTATACCAAAATTTTCTTTGTTCGAAATTATTAGCTTGGCGGCACTTTAGTTGGTTTATTGAACACCATTATTATGTAATGGAAGCAATTAACTAGGTGCAGCTGCACGTGGTAACGCATTATAAAAGTAATCTCTTAATAACTTCTGTGTTTTTTATCCGATTGTAACCAAATTCGCAGAGATCATTAAGATGGTGATTAGTATTGTGCGTACCAAAATTGAACATTCTAGGATTAAAATGACGCCTGTAATTCGGTTTTATTAGATTTACGGGGGCGGAAGGGGTGTGGCCAAAATCAAAAACAATCTTGATCTGCGTGCAATAATAAGACACACTATCCCGAAAATTTGGTTGCTCTATCTCTTATATTCTCTGAGATCTAGGTGTTCATACGGACAGACGGACATGGCTATATCGTCTCGGCTGTTGACGCTGATCAAGAATATATATACTTTATGGGGTCGGAGATGCTTCCTTCTGCCTGTTACATCTATCTATGGCCCCAACATCACCGAAACTATGCGATAATATTAAGCTATGGAAGTTTATCGCAGAAAACTTCAAGCTTTTATCATCTGGGTCAGATGTTGATGATCAGGAGCGCCGAATGTAAGACAGAGATGCTACAAAACGCGTGGGCTCGTTACTTTCGCGAAGGAAAGCGCCCAACGGACAAGTCGCAAGAAGGTTTCAGCAGAGAGCAGAGAGTTGACATCAGCAGTCGTCACATATTTCTTTGTTGCACAATTAATTTCGAATACTTATTTACTTAATTTAAAATTAATACTAACCCCCAAGTAATTTTAAAGTAACTAAGATCAATCCTTACAAAATAAATCTGCATAAAAACTAATAAATAAGAAAGACGAGGGCCACTACTTGTACACGGCATAAGTTGGCTAAAATATATCCCCAGCTCGACATAAATCATGAGTTAAGTACTTTCCTGATCTGTTTATCACAACTGATACTAATTGCCCTGAAGTATCCAATTTTCTCTAATATCAAAGTCACACGCAATTCATATTTGTACATTCGGTATTCCCGTGTCTCACACTGAGATTTTGTTCCCACTAGAAGAATAAATATAATTGAGCATCGTAGGAATTATGATAACATTCAAATCGTATTAGAATATCCATTTGATCTGATATGCGAAAACGTCGTGACCAATTATTTGCAATCGCATAGAATAATATGTCATCGGGATCCATGATTGCTGACGATTAATTAGACTATAGATTTCTTATGTGTTGTATATAATGTATGTATATTTTTAGTATAAAATTCTTGCTATTCTAAGCTTATTTCATGATATATGATGATATATTAAAAAGTCAAGTTGAAATTCGTTGAAATAAATTTTCAAATTCGAATATCTTCGAAAAACTCTCATTACAATTGATAGAAGGTTATAACTTTGTGAAGAAGTTATAACTTCGTGTCAACAGATGCCTGTTACATACAAACTGAAGAAGTCATCTCCAAACCCACAAATTATATATATTAATGATCAGCGTCAACAGCCGAGCCGTGTCTGTACGAAAATCTGAATTTGCGAGACCAAAAAAGCTAGAACAACCAAATTTGGTGACAACATATGGTAATATAGCCAATGAATTAAATTTGTTTTAGAACTTGTCCACCACCTCTTCTGACCTCGCAAATCGAAAAAAAAATTAATTGTGAGGGTACTTTTCAAGCTAGAATGTACATTAATCATAATCACCTTAAGTATTTCTGCAAACTTAGTTACGATCGGACAATAAACACAGATGTCATACAAGAAATACAGTTAATAGATCAAATCAGGTGCAGCTGATGCTGTATTTGTCTGGTGTGAATCGTCATCAACAAATAATACTCATAAGTATTTATATACATATAATTTATTATATACTTAGATACTTGTGCCTTTCAGAATAACTAACAACTATCTATTGATAACAAAATAACAACTTTTATATACTATGTTCACCTTCTAGCACTTTGCGAATCCCAAACGATATGCGCTGATATTTCGAATGGTCGGATAGGTATGTCTTCACACACAAGTCAAAAAATGATTAAATAATTGAAAAAAATGCATTTAAATGTTTTTCGAGGAATAATTTCTATTAATTGCTTTCTTTGGTAGACGCTGATGCTTGTTCACTTTGTTGTTAACTGAAAAAGAGACTTGTAGGAATATTGAGATTCATTCATTCGAGGCGGGTCGTCGTCAATATGTATGTTTATTTCCTCTCTTGCCACATGGCGTTCCCTCTCAATATTGGTGTGCCAAAATGAGAATCATTGCCAACGATAATAGTAGCTAATATTATTTATTGTGATGAGAGCCAAAGCTATAAAAACACGAAAGCTTTCATTTTTGCACTTGCACCGCTAAGCATTTGTCAATTTTTGAGCTTTTTTTTAATTGCCTCGGAATAGCCGACAGCTTTTGGCAAGTAAATATAAACACATTAAAACCAGAATGAATTGTAATATACATATGTTCAAAACAATTGAAAATATATTATATTATATAATATATATAAAAAACACTTTGATAAACTGTGAGTAAGAAGGATAGCCGAATACCTAGGAGTTTTTATACCCGCCTACCCAAACTTATTATAACTTTGTGCCAACCAAAAATGTATGTAACAGGCAGAAGGAAGCATCTCCGACCCCATAAAGTATATATATTCTTGATCAGCGTCAACAGCCGACACGATATAGCCATGTCCGTCTGTCCGTATGAACTCTTAGATCTCAGAGACTATACTCTTATAGATAGAGCAGTGGGGATAGTGTGTATTATTGTTGCAGGCAGATCAAGTTCAGATCAAGAGATCATCTTAATGATCTCTGAAAACTTGGTTACAATCGGACGAAATTATTAAAGAATTACTTTTATAAGGACAAATAATGTGCAGCTGCACCTGATCAGCTGATATGTCACTCAGTGACATAATAATGGTGTTCAATAAACATAATAAAGTGCTACCAAGGTAATCATTTTTAACAAGTTAATTATACCCGCCTACCCAAAGGGTAGAAGGGTATTATGGCTTTGTGCCGACCGAAAATGTATGTAACAGGCAGAAGGAAGCATCTCCGACCCCATAAAGTATATATATTCTTGATCAGCGTCAACAGCCGAGACGATATAGCCATGTCCGTCTGTCCGTATGAACACCTAGATCTCAGAGACTATAAGAGATAGAGCAACAAATTTTTCGCGACAGTATGTCTTATTGTTGCACGCAGATCAAGTTTGTTTTTGATTTTGGCCACGCCCCCTCCCGCCCCCGTAAATCGAATAAAACCGAATTGCGAGCGTCGTTTTAAACCTAGAACGTTCAATTTTGGTACGCACAATACTAATCACCATCTTAATGATCTCTGCGAATTTGGTTACAATCGGATAAAAAACACAGAAGTTATTAAGATATGACTTTTATAAGGCGTTACCACGTGCAACTGCTAGTGCTGCCTAGCTAGTTGCTATGACACTCCGCGACATAATAATGGTGTTCAATAAAACAACTAAAGTGCCGCCAAGCTAATAACTTCGAACAAAGAAAATTTTGATATATTATTTTGGTATTTTTAGTATATTTTTTTTAAGTATATTTTTATACTATTATATAAATATAATATTTTGATGGTAAAATTGGGTGGCGGGTATCTCACAGTCGAGCAAACTCGACTGTAGCTTTCTTACTTGTTTTAGTATACTTTTGGGTGTATTTTTAGTAAATTTTAAAAAATTTAATATTTCGATGGTGGCTCTTACCACAGGTTAGTGGGGAAAATTGAGAGAGCCTTCATATCCAAGACCATTGCTTTATGCTCTTTTCTGGACATAGAAGGTATACCGTAGCCGGCTACAGATCCATCTCTACTGCTTTAGAGCGCAGACGAATTGCCCGTTCCTTGATCCGGTGGATTGATGCTATGCTCCTGACTCTAATAGTGACCGGGAACTATGCCAGCACCGTGACAGAGTTGATGCAATCAGCTCTGAACACGGTAAGTAGATGATGCGCAGACTTTGGTCTTAGCTTCACTTCACAAAAAGCTATTATAGTTCCCTTCACTAGGCGCTACTCCGTTGACATTGGTGAACTACATATTAGCGGCTCCCCTGTGGGGTTATCCATCGAGGTCAAATATCCAGATTACCCCTTGATAAAAGACTAAATTAGAACTCCCACCTCAGCAACACCCTCATTAAGGCGACCCATGCCATGTGGGCCTGCAGGAGATTCTTTGGTAGAATCTGGGGTTTCAAATGCTGCACCATCCGGTGGCTCTTTGCCATGATGATCAGACCCATCGTCACCTACGCTGCTATTGTGTGGTGGCAAAGATTACGCAGGTCCCTGCCATCAGCAAATGCAATAAATTGCACAGGCTGCTGTCCCTCTTACTGACAGGTGCACTTCGTACCTGTCCCACTGCAGCAATGGAATCAATACTGAATCCGGAAACCGGAAGGACTGGGACACAGGCAACCCCATTAGGGATCACGGTATCCACTGGTATACCGACGGGTCAAAGACTGATCAGGGGGTTGGAGCTGGGATCTTTAGACCCATTTCCAAAACCTCAATTTCTATGAGCAAATGGCCCACAGTCTTCCAATCTGAGGTTCACGAAATCGAGTTCTTCTGCCGTCTGATCCTTGAGAAGGGGATGAGAGAATTGAACATCTACAGCTTCTCTGACAGTCAAGCGGCCATACTAGCCCTCTACTCTAAAAGAGTAAGCTATCGATTGGTATTCGATTGCTGGAAGAGATTGTCTCTAAATAACAACGTCACCCTTCTATGGGTACCTGCACACTCTGGTACCCAGGGCAATGAGCTGGCGGACGAACCGAAATTGAACGTTCTACGTTTAAAATGACGCTTGCAATTCGGTTTTTTTTTTTTTGATTTGCAGGGGCGGAAAGGAGCGTAGCCAATATGTATAACAAATTTGATCTGCGTGCAACAATAAGACATACTATCCCGCATGATTGGTTGCTGTAGCTCTTATAATCTCTGGAGATCTAGGTGTTGATACGGACGGACAGACAGATGGACATGGCTATATCGTATGGGCTGTTGACCCTGTCCAAATATATTTTGTAAGGTCGAAGATGCTTCATACACTTTCGGTTGGCACAAAGCTATAAGACCCTTCTACACTTTGGGTAGAAGGGTATAAACATCTAACATAAAAAACTGGGCAATGCTCGAAAATTGGCGACAGCTTTTCACACACAACAAATTTGTGCATATACATATATGAACACATACATACTCGTGTCCACGTTTGAATGATGCTTTGACCGTCTCTTTTATCTTCATAGCATTTGTCATCATTAATTTAAAAATTATGGTTATGGAAAAAATTTTTCGTCGCCAATTTGTACTTACAAATTGCCGCCATACCGTCGCCGCACTTTGCCAATAACAAAATAAACTATGGCTTTCCCCAAGAAAGCCTTCTCACTAAAATTCTAGATAAATCTAGCTTTATCTATAAAACATAAATTGAAAAAAGCTATTTAACTCCTCGTTTTTAATGTACTGAAACTGAATTTTTAAAGTCGAAAAGTACACATCAAATCATAAATAATAAAATTAAGTAGAACAGGAACACGCTAAAATAAAAACCTAGTACTAATTTAAAAATAAGCTTACCTCATAACGATGGAGTTAATGATTTTGTTTGGGTGTTGTCATAACAGCGGTGTAATAACAACATTGAAACTCGAAAAACATTCCTTAAGTCAAACACAAATGCTAATCTATAATGGTATTTTTTTTTGTTATAGATTTAGAACAATTCACTCCAAATTTAAATTTTACAGATTTCTATTTGGTATGAATGTCAGATAGTATAATAACAAAAACAGCAATACATCGTCGTGTTTTGATCATAACATACTTAAATTAAAGTGTTATTATTTATTTATATTTTGTTGTCAAACATTAGAATATCCAATTTTATTCTATTTAAAATTCGTTAAATTTACACTGTTTAATAATCAGATCCATTGTAATAATCATCTTTGTAATGTCCATTTGTTTCTATATAAATCAGTCTTGCTATTTAGATATCTTATATCAAATATTTGGCATGATGGATTGGTTAATTTTTAACATTGTACCATAATATTTTTGTTTTAAGGACTCTCTTATTGGTAATTCAGTATTGGCAACGAGTATATTAGTTTCTCCTCTTAAAAGCCCTGTTTGAGGGTTTTTGATGAAATTAGTTAACAGGCAGAAGGAGAAATTGACTTAACCATGTTCATATATATTTGTCTTGGTGTTAGGGCATAGTCTGCAAAAATTTCTACATTCAATACAACTAGTCAAATTTTTAAAGTCAAATGTGTATAAGGTGAGAAACTATTAACTGAGTATATATTCTACTGTCTTATATGCCCTGTAAGTTTCATGTTGATTGGATAAGAAAGACAAATATGATTCAGGAAATGATTTTTATTTTCTCAAGATAAAAAGTGAAATATGGTTGAATGTGTATAAATGGACACAAGATATCTCCTGGTTAATCACTCACTACACCGTTTTTACTTATTCTGTCTATATTTTAAAATAAAATAAGATTCTTATATTCGATCATTATCAAAGATTATTATTATTATCATTATTATTATTATTATTATTATTATTATTATTATTATTATTATTATTATTATCATTATTTGCAGTCCTAATTGAAACGGCACAAGTAATTTTGATGAATTAAGATTGAATAAATTTTATGGAAATGGATTGTAGTAGATGGTAGTATAAGTGGCTCTGAAACTAAATTAAAATTTAAAATTAACTATCTAATATGGTAAAAGTAAAAGTATACATCTTAAAATATTTAAAGATTTCATTAAATGTTATAAATTTGCTTTACTTAAATTATTAGTTATTATTATATTATATAAAATAATACCTATGCAACCTCCACCAATTACATAATATTTATTATACTAATATTACCTCCATTGGATGTTAGTGTACAAACAGGAAACAATTGAGCCTGTAAATATTGTACTCGACCACCACTGAATCCGCTGATGTCCATTATTAGGTAGGTGAATTACGGTTTTATGAGAAGAACTATTATTTTAGTAATAAAAATAAAATAAAATATATGCAATAAGTAAAATGATCTTTTCTTTACTAATTATTTCGACCATATATGTGTTCATTTACATTTCACTTTTAAATTTGTCTATTAGCGGCGTTTTATGCGGCATTTCGTCGCGTTGTGCAAAATCAAACTGAGTCGATTTGAGCCATCGAGGTCGCAATCGAGCGGTCGCACTAAAATCGGCAACTGTTATAAACAAATAAACAAGACAAGCTAGTCGCTATCGTTGCTTGTTCCAAGTCGAAGTGCAAGGTACCTGGCATGTATTTCATTTACGCTCTAAATTAAACAAACCCGAAATATATAAAACCAGCCTTGGATACAGATATCTTTTTGTCATAAACTACTTTGACAAATGAAGTTTCCCCCTATTAGGGTTCATACCACGTAATATAAATGTGATTCCATCAATTAATTTTTCAAAGTCGTATGTCAATCTGTGTGTACGTTAAAACTGAACTTGTTTTTTTGGTTGCTGTTGGACATATTCGAAACAGGTGCATCGCTATTATATCATCAACATCAGCCGGCAATGATCTTGATCACAATATTTATGTATTTTCTATTTTGGCACGCTGTCGTGACTCTCAAGGTTAGCATGTTTAAGAGAAATTTCGTATGTGTAACATTTGTTTATTGAATGTATCTAATTTGTATACAAAATACTCATTAAATATGTGCATTGGGTAATGGGATATTAAAAGATGACTAGAATACTGCTTATGACAATAATGGAATCAATAGTCTTTTTTGTTATTATAAACATCCGAATCAATTGTCCTATACAATAATTTCGACGCGCTTAAAGTCTATAATATTTATAATACAATATATATACATACAACTGAATTCTAAATTCCTTCAATACCTTTTTTCTATTCTTGATGAAATCGTTGCCAAAAGTGTTTTTTACTATTAGTTCAAGTAAGACAAGAAAATTACAGCCTTTTTTACTTTGATACACCCGCCCCTCATTTTTACTGAATGCATCAAGAATTAAAAACGATCATTAAAATATACTATTTTTCAATTATATACGATACAACTAAGAAATTTACAGTCGAGTTCTTTCGACTACGAGATATCCGCTGCCCACATTTACTGAATGGAATAAATAGTAAAAACTCCCCTTGAAATATATTCTTTTTCGAGAATATTTAAAAAAATTAAAAAAATATGCCAACAAATTAACTAGCTTGGTTGCACTTAATTGGGCTTATTGAATACCGCTATTATACAGTGCATCGAAATAGGTAAAGAAACAAATGCTTTCACCATAAACAAGTATTTCTGAATAATTGCTAGCTTCATTGTCCCATTGTAGTTAAATTTTCAGAAATTATCAAGATGGTGATTATTATTGTGTGTACGATAACGTTCTGCTTTAAAATTTCACTTGAAATTAGTTATTTTTCGATTTAGAGGGGCTTGGCCAAATTCTAAAACAATCTTAATCTGCGAACAAATATAAGACATATTGTCACCAAAATTATAAACACTATGCTGATAGTCTCTGAAATCTAAATTTGTTTACAGGCGGATGGACATGACTATACCGTCTCCTCTGTTAACACCGATCAAAAATATATATACTTTATAAGATCGAACATGCTTCCTTCTTCTGTACCAATTAGTGAACAAAGATCATAATTTTGGAGATCCCTTTATTGCATCGATGAGAACATGGCTGCGTAATTTGTAAGTAAAACTAATAAAATTGAGTAATTGCAGTTGCCTCAAAAACTTTTGTTTTCGTATTTTTATGATTTAAAAGGCAGAAGGAAGCATCTCCGATCCCATAATGTATATGTATTCTTGGTCAGCGTCAACAGCCGAGACAATATAGCCATGCCCGTATGAACACCTTGATCTCAGAGACTATAAAAGATAGAGAAACACATTTCGGGATAGTGTGTCTTATTATTGTACGCATATATATATTAGTATATTTTCGAAAAATATAATATTTCGATGGTCGCTCTTATGTATCCTTCTATTCTGTAAAAATGAGTAACGGGGTATCTCACAGTCGAGCAGACTTGACAGTAGCTGTTTTACTAAATCGCCTAATTAGTTCCTCGTATTTCTTTCGTAATTGCTGCTAATTGAATGTTAATTTGGTGTTTAAATAATTGTGAGACCGTTTTGTATTCAAAAAATTAAACGACAATCAAATTTTATTTTTATTTTTAAATAAAACTATACACAATTAATTGCTTCCTTTACCTAATTTCGTGTGTTTATTTTTTTATGTCAGTTAATAAAAGGAGATCAAAAGGTTTGAGGAGTTTCCATAATCCCGTTACATGTTTGCCGACTAAGATGCTCACGTGCGAAAACAAGGACAGAAAACAACGACGCGGAAGGCGTCTCTCGAGACCAATTTTCTCGACTGTAAGATACCCGCCAACTATTTTTAATTAATGCAAGATAAATTAAGAGCGAAATATTAATTTTTTTGCAGATATAAAAAAAAAATATAATATCTTCTTAAACCCGCCTACCCTGAGGGTAGAAAAATATATACCAAAAATATACCAAAATCGCGTTGCAAATTCTTAGCTTGGTTGCATTTTTTTTGGTTTATTGAAGACCATTATTATGACTGACAGCGACTGAACAGACGGACATGGCTATATCGTTTCGGTTTTGACACTAATCCAAAGAACATATATTTTGTGGGGTCGGGCATCCTTCCATCTGTCTGTTACATACATTTTCGGTAATATTTTTCTACCCTCATGGTAGGCGGGATTAAAAAGATCCGTTTATATTATAAAAGACAAAAATTGGACTTTAATTAAAATTTAAATGTTTTTTTGAAGATTACACATAATTTGATGATCGAATCCAATATCGCTTATTGTATTTTATTTATTAAGCAACACTAAGCTAAGGTTCTGTATATGTAGAAATCGATAAGATTGTCCATAAATTTGTAATTTTCAATCGTTCTAAATCTTGCTCAGTCTGTGCCCTTTATGGCTGCTGAAAAGTAATAAAAAGCATTCAGCTACTCTTTATAACTATTATTAGTCTGCTAACTAACAAGGCTAAAAAAACAAAGAAGTTATTTAAGAAATACTTTTAAAGAGCGAAATCAGTTGCAGCTATACCAGTCTGGTGGCTACATCACTTTGTAATGTAATAAAAGTATTCCATGAACCTATTAAAATGCAGTCAGGCCTATTATTTTGACAGTGGTGTATTGCGGTATATTGTTTAGTATATTCTAAAATAATACTATATTCTGGAGCTCTACTTTAATGTTTGTTGCATTCAGAAAAAATGGGTGGTTGGTCTCTCAGTCGGGCAAACTCGATTGTAGTTTTTTTACTTGTATTTTTATTGCTTGAATGTAAACGACCTTCCTTTTCAAACCAAATAATTATATATAAAATAATTTTATAATCAGAAATAACGCGAACAGGCCGAACCCTTTACCGAAAATTCAGCCATTTTTAATATTTTAGACTTAACTTACCATTGCACTGCTTCTGATACTGTGATTCAATGTTTTCATGTGCTGCTCTTGCCATCCAACTGTCCTTGGCGCATTTCTGCATGCTGTTTTGATTTTGTCTTGGTGCTATCTCTTGTCGCCAATATGTTATTTTTGTTTAAGTTCTGCACCGGAAACAACTTTTGCTTACGAGTGGTAATACAAATTTTTAATTTGAAGTTTTTTTCAATCGAGCTTTTGGTGCTCAAATATATGTGTTTAGTTAAAATACTGAAGATTGTTTCTTGGCCTGCTTTACTTGAATTTTTCGACATGTAAACCTTTTTTAACCATATCGAAACGGTAATTTTTGAGATGTTTTTTAGTATATTTAAGATAAGTAGTAGGGTTTCTCTATAGGCAGACATTCGAGTCATTACATCCATATTCATGTTCATCATTCTGGCAGAATGAATTATTAGGTTTTATAGAAATCCCATGAAGTCAGAATGAATCATTCAAAAGTCAAAGCGATATATTTCGATTAATTGCAAAAAGTTAAATTTAATATAATATGCTGTAAAAACTTTAATTAGTTGCGCATATGTTATTTATAAATATTGTCATAATTTTGTTTTGTTTATTAACAATATTGTTTACAATGTGTACAAAACTTGGGTTTTTTTCTAATGTTTTCGACTTTTACCGGCTTTTACGAATATACATATGTATACCGGATTTGTGTCATATGCTTAATAACTCTTAGTATTTTTTTTGGCATTTGACTGGAATAATTATGAAAATCTATTAATAGATGTAGGCTACGTCAGCAAGTATTTTATTAAACCGATTTTATTGTTTGATCAATAACTACAACAAAGACAATAAGTAGCAACACCAATGAAAAATAAACATATCGGTGTTCGAGAGTCTACGGAACTGTTTAAACTGCATAGTAACTCCAAAGCTCTTCAAAAAGTGTTAGCAATCAGTTTAATTGTTGCTGAATAAAACATTTTTTATATCGCCCGTTTTTTCAGTACATTACTGCCGATTTTAAACTGCCAATTTGTTAACTGACAATAAAAACAGTAATAACGAAAACAAAATGGATGGAAAAATAACGGTGGCTGTTTCAACGCTTAACCAGTGGGCACTGGATTTTGAAGGAAATATGGCACGTATACTGCAGTCTGTATTAGAAGCTAAGGATATGGGAGCAAGTTACCGAACTGGACCAGAGCTGGAAATTTGGTAAGTTCATCTGTTGATAGTGAAAGAAATGCATGCAATTTTCGGAAAAAGTTAGTATGAGATTTTCGTAATCCATAAAACAGTACCATACAAGCAAATCCAACTTTTATACGGTAACAAGTTATTATAACTTTGTGCCAGCTGAAAATGTAACAGGCAGCAGGAGGCATAGCCGACCGCATTAAGTATATTCTTGATCAGCGTCAAGAGCGGGATGATATAGCCATGTCCTTCATTTTGCCTACCTGTCAGTACTTCCGTCTATATGAACACCAAATTTTGGATAATGTGTCTTATTTTTGAATTCAGATCATATTTGCTTTATATTTGGGCCATGCTTCCCAAATCGAAAAAAACGAGTTGCAAGCCTATTTTCAATGTCTTGATAATAAGAATAATAATCATCTCAATGCTTTCTGTACATTTCGTTAGGGTCAGAAAATACACAGAAGGAATACATTTAAATTAGGGACAGGTGCGCCTGGTCAGTTCCTATATCTATAGTTGATGGGATATAATAGTGGTATTAAATAAACCTTATAAAGTGCAACTAAGGCAATAGTTTAAATTTAGTATGTTACGGTATATTTTTGTATAGTTTTAGTATATTCTTAAGTAATAGTATATTTTGATGGTTACTACTAACTTTTGTTGCATTAGTAAAAATAGGTGGCGGGTATTTCACAGTCGAGCGAACTGTTGATTTTTAACAAATTGGAAGCCAAAATTATAAGGTAGATACATTTAAAGATAGAAAAACTAAAAAAACTCCGCATTAACTTAGTTTTCACATTTTAAGAAAATTAAATAAGAAAACTAATATTAATATTTTGTACTTAGTATATATCTGCATGTATACGTAGTATGTATATGTACAAATATGTATGTTTTGTGAATACATTTGTTTGTTTTTATATTATATATAAATATATATATATGTACATATTGATACCCATTTATTTGTTTTAGCTAAAAAAGCATCTATTATTTTTATATAGTCTTAGATCTTGATTATGATAATGAAATGTGGTTGTAAAAAAATATTTAGAACTATTTCTTAAGAATACAAGGCTCATGGGGCTGGGCACACTGAGTCGAAATAGTTTGACTACAGAGTTTTTACTTGTTTTTTCTTAGATTCTTCAATTGTTCTAGAAGGGTATTATTACTTTATGCCAACCGAAAATATATACAGAAGGATGCATGTTTGACCCCATAAAGTAAATATATTGTTGATCAACGTCAACAGTTGAGACGATATAGCCATATCTATCTGTTTGTACGAAAATCTGGACTTCAGAGGCAATAAGAGCTACAGCAAATAAATGTGGTGACAATACTCTGTTGCAAGTGTGTTTTAGAATTTAACCGCATGGTGGCGGAAGGGAGCCCGCAATTAAAAAAAAACCGATTGTAAGAGTCATTTTAAAGCGAAAACGTTAATATTTGGTATACAATTACCATCTTTATGATTTCTCTAAATTTGTAACGGTTGGATAACAAACACAGAAGTTATAAATATATAATAATGGTATACAATACACCTAATTAAGTGCAACTAAGCTAATAAAGTTAAGATTGATTCACTGCGGTATATTTTCAGGTATATTTTTATTTTAGATTTTCGAAAAATAGGATATTTCGGTGCTCGCTCTTTATATTTGTTCAGTAAAAATGGGGGGCCGGTATCTGTCGAGCAAACTCGACTGCGGCTTTCTTACTTGCTTTTTTCTCTGTTTAGCGGTGTCGCAGTTATGCTGTTTCTGCGTTATTATCATTGTGGTTCAATTGCTATACTACGAGTACTTTGCGATGTAATTAATGTATTCAATAAACCTTTTAAAATGCCAAGTTGTTTAGTGTATTCTTTATATATTCTAAAAAAATCCTAAATTCAGGAGCTTATTTTTAATGTGAGTAAAAATGGGTGGCAGGTATCTTAAAGTCGAAAAAACTTGACTATCATTTTTACTTGTTTATATAGAACTGAATATGAGGTACATTAGTTTAGTTGACTATATTATGACTAAAGTTAGTTGTCAGTTATATTATCTGCCTTGGATAGGTTATTTTTTAAATAATGGTGTGCGAATGTTGTTGACATCTGTATTGGTTTATCAGAGAAAAGCAGATATTCATGATTGGTGCAACATGCTGTAGTAAAGAATTCGATTGCTGAGAATTCGATTTACTGTGGTGCTGTGGTTAACAGTAAGTTTCACTTTTTCTATTGGTAATTATACCCGCCTACCCAAAGGGTAGAAGGGTATTATGGCTTTGTGCCGACCGAAAATGTATGTAACAGGCAGAAGGAAGCATCTCCGACCCCATAAAGTATATATATTCTTGATCAGCGTCAACAGCCGAGACGATATAGCCATGTCCGTTTGTCAGTCCGTATGAACACCTAGATCTCAGAGACTATAAGAGATAGAGCAACAAATTTTTCGCGACAGTATGTCTTATTATTGCACGCAGATCAAGTTTGTTTTTGATTTTGGCCATGCAAATTGAAGAGAACTGAATTGCAAGCGTCGTTTTAAACCTAGAACGTTCAATTTTAGTACGCACAATACTAATCACCATCTTAATGATTGAATTTGGTTACAATCGGATAAAAAACAAAGAAGTTATTAAGAGATTACTTTTATAAGGCGTTACCACGTGCAGCTGCACCTAGTTAGTTGCTTTGACACTCCGCGACATAATAATGGTGTTCAATAAACCAACTAAAGTGCCGCCAAGCTAATAATTTCGAACAAAGAAAATTTTGATATATTATTTTGGTATTTTTTAGTATATTTTTTAAAAGTATTTTTTCAGTATATTTTTTAAAAATATAATATTTTGATGGTAAAATTGGGTGGCGGGTATCTCACAGTCGAGCAAACTCGACTGTAGCTTTCTTACTTGTTTTATAATGGTCTGGATCTGTTATTCATTTTTATTTAATTTATAGGGGTGTTCTAGTTTACCTTTTTGAAATTTTTGCTTTCTGTATTTTGAATCAATTTCATATTCTCTTCTGCTGTTATTAATTTAATTGATTTTATTTTCTTTATTTAATTGGATATCTAAACTTGGTTGACCAGCATAAAGGAAAATGTGTGGTTGTAGGTGTCAAGTATTACTTCCATTTTACTTAGTTTATCCTCGTTATTGTCCGAATTTTGAATTATTCGAATTTTTTCATTTATTGTTTTGTGGAACTTCTATATCTGCTAATCCCTATTTCGCTGTGTTAAGTTGTAATTCGATGTTCTCACTTTCGAGCTATTGTTTGAAGGCGAAGCTGATGAATGCGCCGTATTTGTCTGCTTTCTATACTTTGTGTTTCCCCAATTTATTAAAAAGCCAATCTTTTATTTTTATTGGTTCGAGTAGAGCGAAATTTGTAACTCAAATAATGATTGTTTTCAGAGGAGTATATTTCAATGAATATTTTTCGAGCCAATGTTCTGGTTTGGGTGTTATTTCATCAGCATATCTGAGTTACGGTGGTCTGATTTAGATAGATTAAGAGTATGACATTCGTTTATTATGTTTTGAATAAGTAGTTGACTGTTAGGAAAATGGTAATTTCGCCAAAGAGTTTTTTATTTTAAGAAATCTGGAATGTAGAAGCTTTTTATGGGTATTTTGAACTAATTTTTTAAATTTTGTATATACCAGTATATTTTTGAGAAACATCAGGTAACGGGCCTTTTTAGTGTTTTAATAATTTCTTGTGCTGCTTGAATTATTTCAAAATCTGCGTTGCTGTCAATATATAAAAAACTAGTCTTTGAACAAATGTGATCGACGAAGATTCGTTCGACTCTTTCTTTTGTCATTTCATTAAATAAAATATGGATTTCTAAAAGTAGGCCTCATGTCTAACACTAGGCGGTCCTTTGGAAAATATAACCTGTCTTTTAGAATTAATGGGTTACTCCGACAGGCTTATTAAATTACTACTACTGTCTACTGCACTATGCTGGGTGGACTCACTGCAAAATGTTTGTATTTAATGTCAAACCGGTATACCGAAAATCTTTTCTTCTATCTCATGAATATTGCATTGGGTCATTATAACTTATGTAACCAACAAAGTGTTCGCTGATCTAAAGCTATAT
Organism: Drosophila pruinosa; assembly: GCA_018150935.1. Lineage (NCBI taxonomy): Eukaryota > Metazoa > Arthropoda > Insecta > Diptera > Drosophilidae > Drosophila > Drosophila pruinosa. The sequence goes on from JAECWR010000227.1 coordinate 140,427, forward strand.
CAAAATGTCGTTCCAGTAAATGATGCTGAAAGGATTATGTAGCCCAAATTATGGCTAAAAGCTTTTTCTCCAGGCAATTTATCTAATGTTTGCTTAAGATTCTACTAATGAGGTGTCCATCTTAAAAATAACGGCTCCTAAAGCAACGTTGCCCACGTCTGTAGTTAATACGAATTTTCTTTAAAAATTTGGTGTTCTTAAAATTGGATCTACAGAAATTAAATATTTTAGTTATTTGAAAGCTCTATGTTTTGCTGTTTGTTTAATGTCTGTTCTTAAATCTTTTTTCAAACATTTAAGAGTCTCGCAATGTCAGCAAAGATAGATTGTACAATAACCTATGAGACCTAGTAAAATTAGATTTGTTTAGGTTTACTTGTTAATGGGTATCTTTCATTGCTTCTATTTTCTCGAAATTAAGTTTTATGCTATTTCTAGTAATAACATAACCCAAGAATGTCATCTCCTGTTTTAGAAATTCGCGATTGTCTAATTGAAATTTTAAATAAGCACGCGGTAGTTTATCGAAAACTGGACGTGTTCTTCAAGCGAAGTGGAAAAAACTCTGATATCGTCTAAGCTGGAAAATAATTGGTGCATTTTTGAGCCCAAATCGCATACGAGTAAATTCGTAGTGGCCATACTTTTTCGAAACGCGGTTTTGGATATATAGTCAATAGCTTACTCAATATTTCGTCCACGTTGGGTATGGTAACTATCGTTTAGAGTCATCTCATTAAATTTCCTATAATCAATTACGATCCGAAATTTTTTCTGTCCAGAATCTAATTTTTATACCCGCCTACCCAAAGGGTAGAACGGTATGATGGCCTTATGCCGACCGAAAATGTATGTAACAGGCAGAAGGAAGCATCTCCGACCCCATAAAGTATATATATTCTTGATCAGCGTCAACAGCCGAGACGATATAGCCATGTCCGTTTGTCCGTCCGTATGAACACCTAGATCTCAGAGACTATAAGAGATAGAGCAACAAATTTTTCGGGTCAGTGTGTCTTATTGTTGCACGCAGATCAAGTCTTTTTTTTGGATTTTTGCCACGCCCCCGTAAATCGAAAAAAACGAATTTCAAGCGTAATTTTAAACCTAAAACGTTCCGAATGTGAGCAACAGGCAGAAGGAAACGTCTGCGACAACATAAAGTATATATATTCTTGCTCAGCATCAACAGACGAGTCGATATAGCCCTGTCTGTTTGTCTGTATGAACATCGAAATATATATACTATAAAAGCTAGCGATAAACATGGAAGATATAAAAGTTGTAATACAGTAAGAAATAGTAATACACTAGCAAAGTAGCCCAAGGGTCCCGAGCTCAAATACCGGACAGTTGATCTCAGACGTTCTTTTTCACAATTATTATTTTAATGTTAACTTCACTTTTAGTGAGATGATTGTTAACCGTGTGGTGGCCACTGAGATAGACAACCAGGAGGTGAAGATCCTTCCTAGAGAGTAAGCTAGTTTTTCGGTCGACCACGGGATTGGAAAGCTCCTTGGCTTGCATCCCTGGTTTGACAGACCAGTAGCGATCAGTCAACCTAACAGCCCAGGTTTTCACAAGAGCGGAAATAGTTGCGAAGGGCTCGGGGCCGGAAATAGGGGCTGATGAGCCGGTCCTGGCAAGTTCGTCCGCAAGCTCGTTGTCCTAGATACCAAAGTATTCAGGTACCCATAGAAGGGTGACGTTGCTATTTAGAGACAGTCGATAGCTCACTCTTTTAGAGGAGAGGGCTAGTATGGCCGCTTGACTGTCAGAGAAGCTGTAGATGTTCACTTCTCTCATCCCCTTCTCTAGGATCAGACGGCAGCAGAACTCGATGGCATGAACCTCAGATTGGAAGACTGTGGGCCATTTGCTCATAGCAATTGAGGTTTTGGAAATGGGTCTAAAGATCCCAGCTCCAACCCCCTGATCAGTCTTTGACCCGTCGGTATACCAGTGGATACCGTGATCGCTTATGGGGTTGCCTGTGTCCCAGTCCTTCCGGTCCGGGATAAGGGTTCTGAATTTAGCACCAAAGAAAAGTTCCTTTGTCATAACATCTGATCTAGTGCAGATATCTATGCCAGGAATGTCTTTGATTAGATTGGAGCTTGACTCAAATCATAGCTGCGACTTTTTTAAGTTGGATATGCAGCGGAGTCAGATTCAGTATCGATTCCATTGCTGCGGTGGGACAGGTACGAAGTGCACTTGTCAGCAAGAGGCACAGCAGCCTGTGCAATTTATTGCATTTGCTGATGGCAGGGACCTGCGTAATCTTTGCCACCACACAATAGCAGCGTAGGTGACGATGGGTCTGATCATCATGGCAAAGAGCCACCGGATGGTGCAGCATTTGAAACTCCAGATTCTACCAAAGAATCTCCTGCAGGCCCACATGGCATGGGTCGCCTTAATGAGGGTGTTGCTGAGGTGGGAGTTCCAATTTAGTCTTTTATCATGGGTCACCCCTAGATATTTGACCTCGTTGGATAGCCCCACAGGGCAGCCGCTAATATGAAGTTGTCCAATGTCAGTGGAGTAGCGCCTAGTGAAGGGAACTATAATTGCCTTTTGCGGATTGATGCTAAGACCAACGTCTACGCACAATCTACTTACCGTGTTCATAGCTGATTGCATCAATTCTGTCACGGTGCTGGCATAGTTCCCGGTCACTATTAGAGCCAGGTCGTCAGCATAGCCGATTACTTTAACGCTCTGCGCGGACTAATCGTTCGTCAACTACTAGGGACCAGACTAGGCGAGATAGAACCCCTCCATGGGGGATAGAACCCCTCTATTTGACTGCATTAATGCATGCAGTCGTGGAGTCCAAGGCAGAAATGATTATCCGGTATTTGAGCATAGCATCAATCTACCTAATCAAGGGACACGCAATTCGTCTGCGGTCTACAGCAGTAGAGATGGACCCGTAGCCGGTATTATCAAAAGCACCTTCTATATCCAGAAAAGAGCATAAAGCAATGTTCTTGGATACGAAGGCTCTCTCAATTTTCCACACTAACCTATGGAGAGCGATATCCGTCGATCTACCGGCTATGTACGCAAACAGCGTGGGATGCAGAGTTATCGGCGTCTGCCGAGAGAGTGCTGTTATCCTCGCACACCAGCAGCAGCCACTTATTTTGGGGTATACAGACCTCAACACCTGCGCTAACATCTGGCGTGGAGTGCAACAGCACCGCCTTTAGGATGCTAAATTTCAACTCAGCCATGTGCTCCGCTGATAAGGGTTTGGAAGGATCAGCCAAAGTGAATCCCAATTTCACACTACTTACCACTTGGCTGTAAAGTGACTTCGTGGACTCCTTATGAGTCTTTTTGAGCCTCTTTGAAGAGCTAGTGGGCTCGGGGATGGTATCTTCAGCGCGCGTCCGGTTTGCCTTGGTGTAATCGGGGGGCGCAGCAACTGGATCTAAGAGCCTGCTTCCGTGAGGCCTGACCTTTGAGAGGCCACGGAAGCGTCGTCAGCAAAGCTGATCCGGTCGCAGTTAGCTTCCTCGTCGGAGAAATATACCTCGACGAGTTGCTGCCGCGCTGAACCGCAATTGGACGGAAGGTCAGCACTAGCGAACCCTGTTTCTATGGGAGTTCGTGGCCTATCCGGGTCACCTAAATTATTAGAGTCGGGACCCGTAGTATTGAGAGTGGAAGCCAGCAGCCCACTGACTGGTACTGTACTAGTTTTGGGGTCAGCCGTGAAGGCATCACCCATGGATGATGCTATCGAAGTCGCATCAGACTTTTCTAAATTTGTCAATTGGTCATAAAAGTCTAAATGAAACTGGAGGGCGACAAGTATCCAGAGTTCGCATACTAGAGACCGGGCTGCCCCCTGGCCATGCATCCATCAGCGTATGCTGTTCCGCCTTGGATTGGGGTGATTTATAGATTCACGATCTTTGCCCGACTACAATTAGTCAGCCTGCTTCCAGCCGCCCTCGGGTGGAGAGTATAGCCGCACTTTTGACAGTAGGAGCAAGGACGGAACGTGCCCCAGCCAATACTGGGATTACATGTTGATCCCCTTGCTGCATCTGACGGCTGACGGCCAAAAAAAATGGCTAAATAATTATTTCAGCAATGATCTGTAATATCAATAGAAATATTAATATTAATATTTATATTGTGCTATATACACATGTGTGCATAGATATGAGTAGGAGTAGAATTATGTCTTTTGATTTTAAATTCAAAACAGTTTGGTTCATTTCATTTTTATCTAAATATGTGGTATTGTAAATGATGTTTATTAAATCAACTTCGCACAAAATGTTTATTAAACTTAAGTTTTCTGAAATCAAGTTATTGTTTTTTTAAGTCATATTAACTTGATTAATTTTTTCTGTTCTTAATTTTGCTTCTCACTTTATTTTCAGTTCTAGTTGCGATCAACGTCTGTCTTCTCTCAAATATCAACTCCTACTTCGTCCGTTCAGTTCGCTCACTAGCTCAACTGATTTACTCGTTTATCTAGTAAATTCGCTGTTAATTCTAGGTTATTTCTTATCTTTTATGGCTATGTTAATTCTTATTTCCTACATTCGGCCATTCTACAATCATAATCGTCCCGCATTATGGACACCACTCTTTTATATATTCTGTCACAGTATTTTTTTTTATGAGAACCCTCATCTTCTCTAACTTTCTCTACCGCATACTTGCCATGCCTTAGCGTTTACCGATCACGGCAAAATCCTTGACAAATCTGCGGAAATATGAAATTAGACCCAAATAATGCTGAATCATCTTATTTCCTGGTATTGGAAAGTTTTCTTCGCCCAAGATTTTCTCCTTTAATGGCTTAATCGTCGAATTTTCAATTATATAACCCATTAACTTAAATTTATGCATCAAAATTTGACATAGGACTTGCCAACCGTTCTTGCTATGGCACTAGAAATAGAGGCCAATCACGACCGCCACTCTTTTGCTTCGAAATATGCTAGAACCATCGAAGAAAGAAACTATTGCCAAGCTCTAGGTGGAACCGGCTCAAGCAACAATAATGCCAAAAATTTTGGTAAATCGCCGCATTTCGCACGTGAGCCAGGCGCTCAGCCTCAACAGCCTTAACAGTGGCGCCAAAGTGACCAGGTATAGAATATGGATGTTGATCGGTCTTCCTCCAAGTTTAGGCAAGTCACGAACTATTCCAAGCCGCAACAATCAGCAAACGCCGCTTCGGGCCCACTTTCCAGTCAACCTACGGGCCCGAATAATGGAATGCGCTCTGTAAGTTCAACAAGGCTATCCGACCAGCGCCGCCAATGGGTCAATCATCTTTTTTTTTATCTTGGACGTTGACGTACTAACGGCAGTACGATCAAGTGGCCCAGCGACACCAAGCTTGGGCTTGTTAACGCGCGGACCTCGGCAGACACGACAACCCGCCCATCCGACCGAGCGGCAATCGCATAACGTGCGGGGACGGAGGTCGCGAACAATTAACACAGACAAAACAACCAAATTGTATTAATAAAAAGAATAAAATAATATAATATTATTACTACTAATAATAATAATTAGAACTATTCTTAAATACGAGCTAATGTATCTAGGAGTAATGTTTTAATTTCTAAGGTAGTGTTAGTATTATTAACAAGACTAGAAAAGTTATTATAATTTACACATAAAATACGGAAAGGATTGTGACTGGCATAGTTAGTACTACAACGGGAAAGTGAGAGGGGAAGGAAATTTCTAGTCGTTCTGACCGGAACGGCAAAGCTAATCTGACTTGTCAACTGCAATGAGTCAATTTCGCCAATGATTAGTCTATGTAGAAACACTACACCTAGCATAGTTCTACGGTCAAAAAGAGAAGGAAGGTTTAGTAATAAAAGTCTACTACGATACGAAGGCAATCTAATTGTGGGATTCCAGCTAAGACTACGAAGAGCAAAAAGAAGAAATTGTTTCTGCACTGATTCAAGCCTATCTTGATGAACCCTATACTGGGGGAACCAGATATTAGATCCATACTCAAGAATAGGAAGAACCAGTGAGATGTACAAGTGTTTAGTAATGTAGGGATCGTTAAATTCCTTTGACCAACGTTTAATAAATCCAAGGACACCCATGGCTCTATTAGAAGCAGACAAAATATGCTTATCAAACTTTAATTTTGAATCAAGAAGGATACCTAAATCAGTTACTGACTCTATTCGCTCAAGTGAAGTATCATTAAGATGATAATTATTTAAATGGAGAATACCCCTAAAAAATGTCATAAGTTTACATTTATTGCAATTAAGATTTAATAAATTTATAGCACACCACGATTGAAAACAATCAAGGTCAGATTGCAATCTGAGGCTATATATGGGATCATTAAAAGTCAGACAAATCTTAACATCATCTGCATACATAAGTATGCGAGAGTATGATATAACGGACGGTAGATCATTTATAAATAATGTAAACAGCAATGGGCCTAAATGACTTCCTTGGGGTACGCCGGAAGTGACTTGGACAGTCTTGGACACAGAGCCCTTGTAAAATACTCTTTGAATTCTAAATGAAAGATATGAAGATATCCACAAAATTGCTTGTATAATAAGAGACTATGGTTGACAGAATCAAAAGCCTTACTGTGTAAATGACATCCGTTTGCATTTTTGATTGGAACCCTTCAATAACAATTGATGAGAATTCTAATAAGTTAGTGGTAGTAGACCTACATTTCACAAACCCATGCTGGTAGGGTGAAATTATAAATTTACAGCAGTGTTGCAGTTGAGAAGTTATTAGTTTCTCAAATGCTTTGGGAATAGCAGACAACTTGGAGTTACCTCTATAGTTTAGAACGTTGGATTTATTTCCTTTTTTCAAGAGAGGAATAATGTAAGACTCTTTCCAAAGATTAGGGAAAGAGCACAACTCTACAGACAATTCAAATAATTTTAAAAGTGGTTTACAAAGTCCCTCTGCACAGAATCTAAGCATGCAACTAGGAACTCCGTCAGGGCCAGGAGAAAAAACTGGTTTACATGACTTAAGTTCACGTAAGAGTAAACTTTCAGAAAGTAAGGGGCCAAAAATGCAATTTGCTTGGTTTACTTGATATGGATAAGACTGGACTCTATAAAAAGTTGATGTGGAATAGGTCGTTTGAAAAAAATCAGCAAACAGATCGGCAATGCCACGATCATTAAAAGCTGTCTTTTTATCTATTTTTTGATGTTGTTGGAAGTGTTGACGTCTTTCGCTTCGAATTAACGAAGTCATAGAAGCGTTTCGGGTCACGCTGAAACGTAAGTCTGCACTTTCTCAAATAATCCTTGTAGCAAAGATTATTTAGCGTGGAGAAATCGGAACGAGCAACAAAGTAGGGAGAAAAATATAAAAGAGAGCCAGTTTCCTTATATTCTTTATATAGCTTTGATTTTTTATTCTTTAAATTTGTTAGTTCTTTGGTAAACCATAACGGTCTATTAGACAATTGTGGAGTACCAAAGGGATCACAAGCATCAAACAGAGAGTTTAATGTAGAATAAAAAATTTCAACTGCCTTGTCCAGGTCAATACACGAAGAAAGTTGGGACCAGTCAGTACGTGAAAGAAGCAAAGAAAGTTTTTTAAAATCGGTCTTCCGAAAACAACGAACTCGCTTCTCCGGTAAAACACCTGCAACCGAAACACTTGCTGGTAAGTCAATCATTACCTCCAGAGTAGGGTGGTAGGGATCCTCAGGTGAGGAAATAGGATTTAATCTGGACACCGTGCAGGTATTGGGATCCAAAACGAAAATCAGATCAAGCATTTTACCTAGACAATTTGGTATAGAATTGGTTTGAGACAAAGCTATATCAAAAAGGCTATCAACAAAGACATGAGTTGACGAAGGATTGAATACGTTGGACTCACATGACGAAAGCCACGAAATTCCAGAAATATTAAAATCTTGAAGAACTATTAAGAAATCACGATCAGAAAACATTTAAGAAATACTATTGATTACAGAAAAATGGGATAAATACAGAGAGTTATCTGAGGCAGGAGCAGGTGATGAGCAGGTGATAAAGATACTAAAACTACAATAAATTAGTTTTACAGCTACAAATTTGATATCTAAATCACTTCCTAAATCTACGTGCTCAGAAGAGATATCAGCATCGACAGCAATAAGTACACCACCACCACGACGCTGCATGCGATCACGTCTATAGACAGAAAATTTGTTAGTAAAGATTTCAGTATTCAGAATATTATGCCTTAACCAAGTTTCAGTGAAGGCAATGACATGAAAAGGAAAATTTAAGCTATCTAAATAAACATTATTAAGTTTACTACAAAGACCTCTTACATTTTGATAGCCAAGCAGGAGAGTAGTTAGTTTTTTGAGCTATCAGATGGAGTTTGAGGCTTAGAGGAATTAGTGGTAACATTTGGAAGTAAAATCGGTGGCCGATGTTTCTTTTTATTTACATACTCTTTAATAATTAAGTATTCGGACCAAAAGTCTTTTGAGCAAACTTTACTAAAATGCTCGGCAGGAACACTTATTTTGAATGATCAGGCTAATGAACAGGAAGACGACGAAGAATACGATCAACTAGTAGCCGACGCTCTAGCTGAAGTTGAATCGGAAAGCGTCGCAGACTTTGAAGAGGACGGCTGTAATTTTTTAGAACAGCGTCCCTGCTCCTGTTTATACAAACAATAGCGGGGAAGACTTTAACCTTTTTAATAGATACTGGGGCAGCAAAAAATTATGTTCGCCCAGTAGAAGGGCTCTTAAATGTAGTGCCAGTTTAAAACATATTTAAAGTAAAGTCAATACACGGGTTCAACTATGTTAAACAAAAATGCCACCTACACTTCGGCATCAACAGCCCACTCTTTATTCTCCCTCAGTTATCGACTTTCGACGGCATTATTGGTCTTGACCTGCTAAAGAGAGCAGGTGCCAGTATTAACCTCGAAAAACAAGAAATTTAATGCAAAAACGGGTCTGAAAAAATTCTATTCCATTCCTGGGAAGCGGTGAATTCTACGAAAGTAGAAGACATCGCCGTGCCATCTTGCGTAAAGACCGACTTTCAAAAGATGATGCACAGTAGGGATCAGGCCTTTGCGGACCCCTCTGACTTGCTCCCATTCAATACTGCGGTTATTGCCACCATCCGCACTGAGGATAATGATCCAGTGTACACCAAACTGCATCCCCTACCGGTCAGTACCCTCGATTTCGTTAATGCAGAAATCAAGGAGTTACTTAGGAAAAATATAATTCGACCCTCGATGTCACCATAAAACAACCCACTTTGGGTGGTCGACAAAAAAGGGAGTTGATTCGACCGGAGCGCGAAAGAAGCGACTGGTCGTCGACTTTCACAAACTTAATGCGAAAACAATTGCTGATAGGTACCCGATGCCCAGCATACCAATGATACTAACAAATCTCTGTAAGGCCAAATACTTCTCTACGTTGGACCTCGAGTCTGGCTACCATCAAATAATGATGGCAGAACAAGACAGAGAAAAAAACGCAGTTTTCATCAACGGCGGCATATACGAATTCTGTCGTCTCCCATTGACGTCGTCGAGCCATTGACGATGTTTTAAGGGAATTTATAAGCAAAATCTGTTATGTTTACGTAGATGACGTAATCATTTTTTCGCCAAATGAGGCAGATCAAGTTCGCGACATTGATCTCATACTAAGGAGTCTACACGACGCTAACATGAGGGTCGCCAGGAAAAATCAAAATTGTTCAAGGAAAGCGTTGAATTGATGGCACTGACTTGGCACCCAATGACTTTTTATTCCCACACATCAATTAAATAATGCGTGGTCAACGATTTTCGTCGCCAGAAGATGCTGTTGAAGCATTCAAAAACCATGTTTTGGAGGTATCTCAATCGTAGTGGAAAAAGTGCTTTGAAAATTGGTTTGAGCGCATGCAAAAGTGTATAAATCTTGATGGAGAATTTTTTGAAAAACAATAAAAACCATTTTCGGTGATAAATATTCGTATTTTTATTATTAGGCCAGAAATATACATAGCGGCCCTCTTAAAAGCTGAAAGGCATATCGAGGATGTATCTGATGTCACTCTTCTTGCGACCATCGAATATAACAAGACGTTTCATTCGGTCACCAGGCGGAAGCCAGCAGAACTCCTGAGAGCCACGCAAAACATATTCCCTGAAGTTAACAGAAAGCTCGAGAAGGCACAAAACGAGCAATTTGAAAGGAACAATCAGAAACGCTAGAACAGAATTTTCGACGTAGGACCCGACTGATAGAACATGACCTGATTAACGCCAACAATAAGCAAATACTAATAAACTCAAAATTACAAAACCAGATCAACGCTCCTACACGCACCGTTAACACGATACTAAACGATCCAAGTAGGGAACTTGTGTACGCGCCGCATCTGTAGGAAACCTTTTTGGCAAGAAATAGAATAATAGCCCTCGAGCTAGAGAATTTGATAATAGCAATAACATTGGCAAAAATTGATATGGTCAATCCTGTAATCTTCGGCAGCACTGACTTGTAGTCGATCTTACAAGAAGACTTCACCAGCTTGATCTTAGCTCAGATTTCGTGGCTAGCGTTAGGGTATTAGGTAGCGATAAATTAATAAACTTCATTATGTCATTTCCAAAACCCAAGTTAGCATGTAAGAAAATTACTATTCCTGTAGCGCACAATGGAATCATACGTCATCTGGAGGAAAACATTGTGGCTGAATGCAACGGTCACATCGTCACCGCCACCTCTTGCGTAGGTCCTGCCACTGCCACATTTTGCACAGAGGCCGCAGAGGGTTCATACGCCCAAGGACTCCAGTCTGGGAGTGTTGCACACTGTGCCACGCGGCCCAGCCACCTTGCCGCCGTGACTTCCATCGACGAAGGCATCCTCGTGATTAACGACCGATGGGCCGCCGCTTGGGTGGGGGCCCCACCGAAAATATAACGGGCATACACTTGATCACCTTCACAAGGGAAGCGTACGTCAATAACTCCAAATACGTCAATTACAACGCAACACCTGACCGATTGCCAGCTCCCGCCGTCTCGACGCGAATCAATATCACCTAGCATCGAGTCATAGCGAGCTTGCCGTACCTACAGAGGTTGAATGAAGACAATCTTCAACAGATAGCGGAACTCCAAGCTGTTACCACCGCCACTCCGTATTTGGCTACGCTACCATGCCTCCTTCGCTGCATCCTTATCGCGGTGATCGTTTGGGTCTACCGACGTAGACAAAGGAATAGAGTCACTCTTACTATGCAGAAAATACTGAGTGACCTGGGCATGGCCATGAGGACGGCCATGTTTCAAGAGGGGAAGTAGTTAAAACTGCGGGCTTAGCATTAAGCAGTCAGCAACTTAGTTGCTGATCTTAAGTGCCAACGTCCATCGTCCGGCTATACCGGATAGTAATCCAAGACGTTGCACGAGTCGCATGGTCTGCATTCTGCTCATAGCGACGCGCGCAGCTCCTTCTGTGTTTTATATCCGATTGTAACCAAATTTTCAAAGATCATTAAGATGGTGATTAGTATTGTGCGTACCAAAATTAAACATTCTAGGTTTAAAACGACGCTTGCGATTTGGCCTACTCAAAGGGTATTATAACTTTGTGCCAACCGAAAATGTATGTAACAGGCAGATGGAAGCATCTCCGACCCCATAAAGTATATATATTCTTGATCAGCGTGAACAGCCAAGACGATATAGCCATGTCCGTCTGCTTCTGTCCGACTGTCTGTCTGTACGAAAACCTGAATTTAAGAGACTGTAAGAGCTAAAGCAACCAAATTTGGTGATACTATGTAGTAATATGGCCATTGAAATAATTTTGTTTTAGAAGCAGTGGCTAAGCACCCTTCCGTCCCGTAATTTGTAAAAAATGGTTAGCGTACTTTTCGAGCTAGAATGATTATATTTGGTTCACACAATCACAATCACGTTCTTAATGATAACTGCAAATTAGTTAGGATCGGATAATAAACACAGAAGTTATTCAACAAAAACTTTAAAAGGTGAAATCAAGTGCAGGTGCACATAATAAAGTACAGCCAAGCTTTAAATCTTGAGAGTGCTATACTGCGGTATATAGTTTGGTATCTTCATTAGTATATTCTGAAAAAATAGTATATTTCGCTTTTCGCACTTATTGCATGTTGCATTCATTAAAGTGGGTGGCGGGTATCTTACAGTCGGGCAAAATCGTCTGTAGTTTTCACACTTGTTTCCATTCCGGCTTGTGTGTCATGTTGCCTAAGAATACTCGTATTCACCACCCGTCGTCATGTAAAATTGATCAGAAATTGGTCAGCAGCTGGAGAATTAGTCAGCGTGCAAAATCTTCTGATAGAGTCTTGAATAAATTCGACAGCACGTTCTTTTTTTTATAAATGGTTCTTTATTAATGATTTTTCACAAGTTTACCTTTTTTAAACCACGTAACTACGCTGCCAGTAACGCCAGAATTGAAGCAGCTGCTTTGTAACTCTAGCCGGAATATAAGCATTATGTAGACAAAGTTAAGTTGTATAATTTAGCGTATTCCATTTGACTAAAGTCAAACTTTCAGCCAGATAGATACACAGACCGATATACAGAAGAACAGGGCCATATCGACTCGTCTGTTTATGCAGATCAGGAATGTATATGTATACTATATGGAATTAGAGATGCTCCTTTTGCCTGCTATATAAATTTGCACAAAACTATTGACGCCCTGTCAATGAGCACATCTTACAAATGTATATTTCTTTACGCGTGTAAGTGGAAACGATCCTAGATACTGCCGGATACGAAAAATATGATTTACCACGCAGCAAAGGCAGTCCTTACTGAAAAAATGTTACATCACAATAGGAACATGTTAAAAGAACTTTGCCCTCCAAGATGACCGGGTTCTTATTATAAATTTTCATATGTGAAACTTGCAATCTTATACGATCTCGTATATCTTACCAGTTGGGCTGTGCGTAGTTCACTTATTCAGTCCTTAAATCACTCAGTCCTGACCAACAAATATTTAATTATATTAATTTATTTTTTATTTATTTATTCATTTAATTTAGCTACTATCAGCCGACAAGAAAATTAAAAATATTATTAAAATTAAGTTGAAACAAATTCAAAACAAAAATAAAATTTTAAAATTAAAAATCTGAAAAATCTATCTGTCCGTTGCAAAATTTAATATTTGACTTAAATTAAAGAAATCTGCAACCTCATAAAGTACATATATTCATGATCTGCATCAACAGCTAAGCCAAAGTAGACATGTCCGCCTGTCATTTGTTCGCCAAACACGAAGTTGTGGTTTCAACTCCCACTCATACTAAAGCTTGACAACAAATTACTCTTCCTAATTTATAGAAGTGTTTTTCTATAATTTAATGCATTTATATGTCTTCACAATCATGTATTACTACATCACTCTTTACCACACCATTTGGAAATGAGGGTCTTGCTAAACTTATTCCCTTCTACAAGCAACAACAACACAATTACTAGAATGCCGCGCGACTGACCTATTTGACCAGATCATCAGATCGGCTGACAATTCAATGGTGAAATTAATATAAGAATTCTTTACAATAACGGTAATCCAAAATTGTTTGACTGCCATGGACGTTTTAAATCGGATAGGAATTGGAGAGCGGAATGTTAGATTTCTGAACGAGCCATCTTAATTAGCACATTTCGAAGAAGAAATGGGGAGCGAGATGAGATTAGCTGACAACAAAATTAAATAGCAATTTAGTTCTACCCAGCTTCAATTGTGACGGTGGCAGATATAGAGTGAGAATATTTGTGTCTAGGAAGACCAAGAAGACACTTGTTGGAAGGCGCCAACGACGACACCACAAACAACTTCATATTGCATTACAGCAACCTTCGACAAATTACATCTAAGTGACATCACTTTTCTTATGGGTATTATTATTATTATTAATGATGAGGGAGTCTCCCAACAGAGAAGGGGCGAGGCACTGCGACCATGGTGGTATTTTGTGCCCATAAGGCTCTCCCTAGCTAGACAAAAGCTGCTCTGCTTCCCTAATGAAGCAGAGCAGATCTTTCGTCGAGGAATGCACAATATGCTCGGGATCTGCGGTATCCACGTGCAGATGTTTCCTCCTAATCCATACCATGGCTGGACAGTCGCACAGAATGTGTCTGGTTGTCTCATCGTCTTCTTTGCAGAGTCTGCACTCAGCGTCGGAAGACAGATGCATTTTGGTGAGGTGATAATTCACCATATGATGGCCACTAAGATTGCCAACGAAGAGGTGAAGATCCCTCCTGGAAAGTAAGTTAGTTCTTCGGTCGACCACGGGATTGACAAGCTCCTTGGCTTGCCGCATCCCTGGTTGGACCGACCAGTCGCGATCAGTCAACCTAACAGCCCAGGTTTTCACATTAGCTGAGATGGTTGACCAACCCACGCCACAGAAGGGTTTAGGGCCGGAAAAAGTGGCTGACGAACCGGCCCTCGCAAGTTCGTCCGCCAGCTCATTGCCCTGGATACCAGAGTGTCCAGGTACCCAAAGAAGGGTGACGCTAGCAATCGGCCACCAGTCGAGAGCTTACTCTTTTGGAAGAGAGGGCTAAGATGGCGGCTTGACTGTCAGAGAAGCTGTAGATGTTCACTTCTCTCATCCCCTTCTCTAGGATCAGACGGCAGCAGAACTCGATTTCATGAACCTCAGATTGGAAGACTGTGGGCCATTTGCCCATAGCAATTGAGGTTTTGGAATTGTCTCCAAAGATCCCAGCTCCAACCCCCTGGTCAGTTTTTGACCCGTCGGTATACCAGTGGATACCGTAGGGGTCGCTGATGGAGTTGCCAGTGTCCCAGTCCTTCCGGTCCGGGATGAGGGTTCTGAATTTAGCACCAAAGAAAAGTTCCTTTGTCATAACATCTGATCTAGTGCAGATATCTATGCCAGGAATGTCTTTGATTAGATTGGAGCTTGACTCAAAGAAGGCTCATAGCTGCGACTTTTTTAAGTTGGATATGCAGCGGAGTCAGATTCAGTATCGATTCCATTGCTGCGGTGGGACAGGTACGAAGTGCACTTGTCAGCAAGAGGCACAGCAGCCTGTGCAATTTATTGCATTTGCTGATGGCAGGGACCTGCGTAATCTTTGCCACCAAACAATAGCAGCGTAGGTGACGATGGGTCTGATCATCATGGCAAAGAGCCACCGGATGGTGGCCCACATTGCATGGGTCGCCTTAGTGAGGGTGTTGCTGAGGTGGGAGTTCCAATTTAGTCTTTTATCGAGGGTCACCCCTAGATATTTGACTTCGTTGGATAGCCCCACAGGGGAGCCGCTGATATAAAGTTGACCAATGTCAACGGAATAGCGCCTAGTGAAGGGAACTATAATTGCTTTTTGTGGATTGATGTTAAGACCAACATCTGCGCACCATCTACTAACCGTGTTCAGAGCTGATTGCGTTAACTCTATCACGATGCTGGTATAGTTCCCGGTCACTATTAGAGCCAGGTCGTCAGCATAGCCGATCCCTTCAACGCCCTGCTCGGAGAGTAAGACTAATAGTTCGTCAACTACTAGGGACCAGAGTAGGGGGGATAGAACCCCTCCATGGTGACAGCCTTTGACTGCATTAATGCATGTAGTCGTGGAGTCCAGGGTGGAAGTGATTATCCGCTGCTTGAGCATAGCAACAATCCACCGGATTAAGGGACAGGCAATTCCTCTACGCTCTAGAGCAGTAGAGATTGACCCCCGTAGCCGCTATTATCAAAAGCACCTTCTTTGTCCAGAAAAGAGCACAAAGCAATGGTCTTGGATACGAAGGCTCTTTAAATTTTCCCCACTAACCTGTGGAGAGCGATCTCTCTCGATCTGCCGGCTATGTACGCAAAATGCGTGGGATGCAGAGGTGTCGACGTCTGCAGAGAGCACCGAATGTGCATATCTATCAGCCTTTCCGCCGTCTTAAGCAGAAAGGAAGTAAAACTGATCGGCCGATAGGACTTAGGCTGGTCAAGCGGACGATTCCCTTGCTTGGGGATGAATACCACATTTACTCTCCTCCAAGAGATGGGTATGTAAACCCAAGTAAAACTAGCTCTAAGAAGGCCGACCAGTGAATCAAGAATATGAGCCATGCTGTTTTGAATAAGGGCTGGGAAGATTTTGTCACCCCCTGGGGCATTGAAAGGAGCGACAGTAGCTGCGGCATGTATCGCGTTTAGCTCGTCTAATGCTTTTGTTGTAGTTGGTTAGAGCGTCCCTATAGACGTCCCAACTAGCACGGTTAGATTTTGCCTTATTAAATAGGCTTCTAACCCTTCTTCTAAGTATAGCCAGTTCCTCATTCCACCACGGAATTTTTCGATAGAGCTTTAGGGACCTCTGGACTGAGCTGTCCTCGAAGGATGAGATAAGCACATCTTGGAGCAGATTGGCAGCGAGTTCTATCTCACTGATAGAGCTAGGATTGCTGAGCAATAAGTCTGCTTTGAAAGCTACAGAGCCTTTGAAAAGCTCCCAATTTGTCTTTTTGTGACAGAAGGAGTTTTGGCGAATTTCGACTTGGTCAGGAAGGTCAAACCTGATGTGCTGATGGTCTGACAAAGTGGCATCATCTGTAACCCGCCAGTTAACAAGCGAACTCGCTATCGAGTTGCTGATTAGGGTGAGATCTAAAACCTCTTTCCTAATCGCATTGGTAAAAATGGGTTTACACCCTATGTTAGCTACATCTAATTGACAACCCAATAAGTAGGCTAAGAGGGACTCACCACGTTTGTTGATGTCGCTGCTCCCCCAGATCGTGTGATGTGCATTAGCATCACAGCTGATCGCGAGTGGCTTGTCTTTGCGACGACAGAATTCCACCAGCCGCTGGACCTGGGGGTACACCATCCACATAGCCCGGGAAGTATGCGGAGGCGATCACAACTTCCCGGACACCGTCTGCAATGGCTACCTCAGTAGCCGTTGCCACCAGGTCTCTGAGGATGAAATTGTTTAATGGAAATGTCTTAAACTATACATAAAAGTATAGCAGTGCAAGGGGCACCTCCCATACGGTCATATACCAACTTACATGATTCACATGATAGTCCATATATGGCCAGTATATGGCCATCGATCAACAATGGTTCCTGGATGAGAGCCTAGTAGATTTGATCATCACAGATGACCCTGCGCAGTGTTGCCGACGCTCCTCTGGCGTGGTGCAGGTTCGCCTGGACCACTTTAAGTCTGCTCATTCTCTCTCCTGATGGTGGTTGTGACAAGGCCACATGCCTTGCCCCCCCCCACTCGGGGGAGGTCGCCGTGCGACCCCGCTCACGGGAGGTACCCTTGCGGGTGGGTTGCGACCCGAGGTGCTGGCAGTGGGCTTGACCGAGGCACCTCTGACTGTAGTCGGGCCGTGTCAGGGCCGTGACCACGATGGCTGGTGGGGGGGGGTAGGGGAAGGAACCTTGGGTACCAATCTGGCCGCAGTGCTGGTGGAGGCCACAGGGTCAGCCACTGCTAACATCTCAGAGGGAACCACTGACGCCGTTGCCGGAGGGGCACTGGCAGGAGAGGGTACGAGTGAGGATGGGGATAGAGCAGGGGTGGCGGAGGAGGCTTTGGGAGCTGAATTATTGAGGGTCAACTTGACCCTGCCAAAGCAGAATTTCACCCCCCTTGGCATTCCGTCAGAGCCCAGTACGACTCCTCGTCAACCAACATTGCGAGGTGAGTCGTTGTGCCGTTCAGGCTGTGCTGCACCACCCGCCACAGCTTCGTGGAGAACCTGCTGTCTTTCTGGCGCCCAATGTATTCCAGGATGGTCGCAGGAGAAAACTCAGCGCTACTAGGAAAGTAACCTCTAATGAGGTGAGCCTTGGGAAACTCCGTTTCCTCCAGCAATTTGACGTCAAGGGCGCTGATGGACCTGATGTGTCCAACAGCTCCCCTGACCCAATTGGTAGTGCTGTTATCCTCGCACACCAGAAGCAGCCACTCATTTCGGGGTATACAGCCCTCGAAACCTGGGCTAACATCTGGTGTGGAGTGCAACAGCACCGCTTTTAAAATACTGGACTTCAACGTAGCCAACTGCTCCGCTGAGAGGGGTTTGGTAGGATCAGCCGAAGTGAAGCCCAATTTCACGATGCTAGCCACTTGGCTGAAGAGTGGTTTCGTGGACTCCTTATGAGTCTTATTGGGCCTCTTTGAAGAGTTAGTGGGCTCGACGATGGTATCGTTAGCGCGCGTCCGTTTAGCCTTGGTGTTAACGGGGGGCGCAGTGGCGATAGCTAGAGCTTCTGCTCGGTTTGAACCCTTCACGAGTGCAACTTTAAAAAGCTTCTCGCGGCTCTTCAGTTTAACAAAGGCGTCCTTAGATTCCAGCCGCAGCAACTGGATCTGAGAGCCTGCTTCCGTAAGGCCTGGCCTCTGAGAGGCCACGGAAGCGTCGTCAGCAAAGCTGATTCGGTCGCAGTTAGCTTCCTCGTCCGAGGACAATACCTCGACGGGTTGCTGTCGGACTGAACCTCTACTGGACGGAAGTTCAGCACTAGCGAACCCTGTGTCCAAGGGAGTTCCTGGCCTATCCGAGTCCCCTAAAATACTAGAGTCGAGACCCGTAGTATTGGGGGTGGAAGACAGTAGCCCACTGGCTGCTGTGCTGGTGTAAGGTTTAGCCGTGAAGTCATCGCCCAGGGATGATACTATTGAAGCCGTATCAGACTTTTCTATTTTTAAATGTTGATCCATAAAGTTGATCCCACGAGTTGGCAAGAAGGGAAGGTCATCCACGGCATAGCCCGCATACCGTGGAAAGTCTAAATGAAACTGAGGACGACAGGTATCCAGAGTCCGCATACTAGAGACCGGGCTACCCGGCCATGCATCTATCAGCGTATGCTGTTCCGCCTTGGATTGGGGTGATTTATAGATTCACGATCTTCGCCCGACTACAATTAGTCAGCACCTCTAGCAGAGACATGACCGTGCTAGGGGCCTGCTTCCAGCCGCCCTCGCGTGGAGAGTATAGTAGTACTTCCGACAGTAGGAGCAAGGACGGCACGTGTCCCAGCCAATACTGGGATTACATGTTGATCCCCTTGCTTTCTCTGACGGCCTTCTTATGGGTAACTTCAATGCAAAAATAGTGGTTAACAACATCAACCTAAGTTGGAATAACGTAGAAATAAGACTTGTTATGACAATGGGAAGATAATAATTGATATTATCTAATAATCTGTCAATGGTTCCAACTTGTCATCGGTGGTACGCTGTTCCCTCTCAAAAATTTCAATAAATACTCCTGGACATCCCCCCGGGGGAACACACGCAACCAAATTGACTATATTTGCATAAGCACGTCTGTAAAAAGTGATAACAAGCTGGTCATTGGAAAACTAGCAATAAATCTGATAATGGTGGCAGCATTTTGTGGAAATTAGCCATCGGGGCTATTGACTATATAATTATTATGCAATCAAAGTGCAACCGTCCGAATGGTGTGCGCCCTCATTGAAATTGACAATGAATTAAAACAAGTAGGAACGGCTACAGTCAAGCTTTGACTATACGAGGTCATAGATTTTAAGTGGACATGCGTCAGTTAGAGCATAAAAGAAGATATTAAATGAGCAAAAATTATAATAAATATTGGGTAAAAATAAAATTAACTTTTGACATCGCACCGCCCGGGAATCGAATCCATGGTCCACCGAACAGCGGTTGGCACCACTCAAACATCCTGATCAATGACCGCACAAACTGTGTTATTACGTAAAATTGTCATATTCGTATGAAAAAACATAAAACATGTTATGTTATTATGTGTTGTACACCAACACACTTTTAACAAGTAAGAAAGCTACTGTCGAGTTTGCTCGACTGTGAGATATCCGCCACCCAATTTTACCATAAAAATATTATATTTTTCAAAAATATACTGAAAAATATACTAAAAAATATATTGAAAATATATAAAAATAATATACCAAAATTTTCGTTGTTCGAAATTATTAGTTTTGCGGCCCTTTAGTAGGTTTATTGAACACCATTATTATGTCACGCAGTGACATAGCAACTAACCAGGTGCAGCTGCAAATGATTCCATTATAATAGTAATTCTTTAATAATTTCTGTGTTTTTTATCCGATTGTAACCAACTTTTCAGAGGTCATTAAGATGATGATTAGTATTGTGCGTGCCAACGTGAATGTGAACGTTCTATGTTTAAAATATGATGCTTGAAATTCGTTTTTTATAACGGACAGACGGATATGGCTATATCGTCTCGGCTGTTGACACTGATCAAGAATATATATACTTTATGGGGTCGGAGATACTTCCTTCTGCCTGTTACATACATTTTCGGTCGGCCAATAGTTATAATACCCTTCTATCCTTTGGGTAGGCGGGTATAAAAATTTATATTTATGTGCATTATAAATATTTCGGGGTTTGAACCGCCAACATTCGATCAACGCTCCGCTACTCAACCAATCACGCCACCATCTCATTTTGATGACCATAGGTAAACATTCACTATGAGACAATTCTAATTTCGAGTATGTTATATTAAAATAATAACCGCCAATATTCGATCAACTCCGCTACTCAATTACCATATCGTTTTGATAAACGTGGGTAAAAATGCATTATGACACAATTCTAAAAATATATAACGTTAAAATAGTAATTGTGAAAAGTAAAGTCTGAGCTGATCTGTCCGGTATTTCAACTCGGACCCTTGGGCTACGATCTCTCTCTTTGCTAGTGTATTACTATTTCTTACTGTATTACAACTTCTATATCTTCCATGTTTATCGCTAGCTTTTATAGTCTCTGAGATCTCGATGTTCATACAGGCAGACGAACAGACAGACAGACAGGGCTATATCGACTCGGCTGTTGATGCCGATCAAGAATATACATACTCCTTCTGTCTGTTACGCATTTGGACAAACGCAAAAGGTCATGCATTTTTTAGAATCCATGACCTAAAAAGTAAAATCACAGCACAGTTGACATCAAGCTGATGGCTGAAACATTGCATTTACATTTCTCTCGCATATGGGAATATCAGAACGTTGTAGACTCTAGGAGAGCGAAACATTGTGAATCTCGACTGCGATAATTGGAGAGAAATCTCACTTCTCAACATGAAATATAAGATATTAACCATTAACCATAAACATCCTACGCATAATTACCAAACCAACTGTGTGGCGGTGTGCGATATACCTCTTATTCATTAATCTGAGAAAGAACTTTGACTCTGTAGATAGAGCTGCAATAAAGCAAGGAAAGGGATTACCAGACAACATTATTGCAATCATTAAAACGATGTACAATCACGCCAATCTGGCGGTAATGCGCAATGGAAGAACAAGAGTGTGTTTCCAACCGAACACCGGAATTAGGCAAAGCTGCTTTTATTGCCACTTCTATTCAACATCGTAGTCGACCAAAAAATTATAGTAGTTTGCAGGTCTAAGCTTGGAACCACACGCAAGCTCAGCAGACAATTTGAGAACCATTACTATTCAGACGACATCAGCCTGACCGAACTCACATCCTGAATTCAACTGCTGACTAGTCATTCAGCGAAGTTGGCCTCCAGATGAATGCAGTCAAAAAAAACGATCGAATGAAATGAATTTCGAGTGAAATTTCAGAGATATGGTTACAAATTTTTGTGAACATCCAAATTTTAAATATTTAAAAAAAAATTGCATTAAGATCTTACTTAATAATTCTAGCAGTTTCTAATTGATTACTTTTGCGTGAGTGTGGCGATTGCACCTGTTCCATTTTATTAAATTTTTTTAAAATCATAGAATAGTTATTGGGACTTGTGAAAAACTCATCAATTTAAAAAAAATAAAATAAATATCAACAAGATACATATAAATACATATTAATTTTTTTGTTCAAGTAATTTATGATTATAGTACTAGGTTGTTCTCTTATACAGTGTATAGTGAAGACTCGTGGTATAATACTGTTAAAATTTGATACATGCGGTTCTTGCTTGTTTTAACAAACAATCTTCTATCGAGTTTTGTTAATCTCAATTGCTTACATTCGTTTACTGTCAATATAATATAATAAAATACATTTTTTTTTATTATTTACACAGTGGTTACAGTTGCGAAGATCATTTTCGAGAGGCGGATACATTTTTACATTCATGGGAGACGCTTTTAGAAATCATGATGTCACCATTTTGGTTAGCAAACATTTATCAATTGGTATCCTTATTTAATGATATCTGTTTTTTATTATAGTGAAAATATGATTGTTGATGTCGGTATGCCAGTGATGCATCGTAATGTTGCCTATAATTGCCGCGTAGCTTTCTTTAATCACCAATTACTGTTGATCCGTCCAAAAATGGCTTTGTGTGATGATGGTAATTACCGTGAATCGCGCTGGTTTACCGCTTGGACGAAAGCTTTTCAAACGGAGGAATACTTATTACCACGCGTTATATTTCAGCATAATGGTCAGCAAACAGTGCCTTTCGGTGATGCTGTTATAGAGACTCTAGATACTTGCATCGGCTACGAGATATGTGAAGAGCTTTGGAACATTAAGAGTAAGCATATCGAAATGTCACTTTCGGGCGTAGAAATTATTGTTAATGGATCCGCCAGTTATATGGAACTTCGAAAGGCACACATTACTACTGATCTCATACGAAATGCAAGTTTTAAGGCTGGAGGCGCCTATTTATACAGCAATTTGCGCGGGTGTGATGGCCAACGTGTATTTTTTAATGGTGGCTCGGCTATAGTCCTTAATGGTGAGCTGTTATCGCGAAGCCATCAATTTGCTCTTCAAGATGTAGAGGTCACATTGGCTACCATTGACTTAGAAACCATTCGTGCGTATCGT
The DNA here is from genome assembly GCA_018150935.1 of Drosophila pruinosa. Lineage (NCBI taxonomy): Eukaryota > Metazoa > Arthropoda > Insecta > Diptera > Drosophilidae > Drosophila > Drosophila pruinosa. Next base: position 163,344 of record JAECWR010000227.1, read on the forward strand.
GTAAATCAGCGATCGCGCTGCGTAACAGCTGCTCAAACGGCAGTTTATCCACGAGTTCGTTGCGACTTTGCAATGTCTGCGCATAATGATTTATTGAAATCAATAACACCACCCATTCAATATACAAGTCATACAATTGAAGAAGAGATTGCCTTAGGGCCCGCCTGCTGGCTCTGGGACTATTTGCGTCGTTCTGGACAAGGTGGCTTTTTTCTGCCGCTTAGTGGAGGCGTTGACTCTAGCAGCTCGGCAACTATTGTTTATTCTATGTGTCGGCTAATAGTTCACGCTGTGCAGCAGGGTGATGCACAAGTGCTTTATGACATACGTAAAATACTCGCCGATAGTGATTATACTCCGGATAATGCAGCATCACTTTGCAACCGCCTGTTAGTAACATGCTTCATGGGAAGTGTTAACAGCAGCAAGGAAACACAACGGCGCGCTGCGCAACTGTCTAATCAGTTGGGTAGCTATCATATTGAAATCAGCATTGATCTAGCTGTAAATGCACTGTTGGGCATTTTCAATTTAGTAACCGGATTAACACCAGTTTTTCGCACCCAAGGTGGTTGTGCTAGGCAGAACCTGGCGCTTCAAAATATTCAGTCGCGCATACGCATGGTTCTTGCTTATGTATTTGCCCAATTAATGTTGTGGGTTCGCAATCGCCCAGGTGGCTTGCTTGTTTTGGGATCAGCCAATGTTGACGAATCATTACGCGGCTATTTAACAAAGTATGACTGCTCTTCCGCAGATATTAATCCTATTGGTGGTATATCTAAGACGGACTTAAAACGTTTTTTGACTTATGCCAAAGACAAGTATGCTATACTGATTTCAATTATATGAATGACCATTACAAATTAAAATTTTTTCAGATATAATCTGCCGGCGCTTAAGTCTATCATCGATGCGCCCCCAACAGCAGAATTAGAGCCACTGCTGGAGAATGGTGAGCTCTTACAAACTGATGAGCAAGATATGGGAATGAGCTACTTCGAGTTAAGCGAGTATGGACGACTACGTAAACAATATTTTTGCGGACCTTACAGTATGTTTTGCAAACTGGTATCCACCTGGAAGGGAGAGCTCAGCCCCAAAGAAGTGGCTGATAAAGTTAAGCATTTCTTTCGCTGCTACGCTATTAACCGCCATAAAATGACAGTACTAACCCCTTCAGTACATGCTGAAAGCTATAGCCCTGAAGACAATCGATTCGATCATCGTCCTTTTCTTTATCGTGCTAACTGGAGTTGGCAGTTTAAATCTATTGATGATGAAATCAATAAATTGCAGTACATTTACACCCCGTCTGCAATGAAACAAAGGCCCAGTAGCAACGAATTGCTTCCATCGCATGGAACTTGTACTCAAGACTATTCTCAAGTAGATGATTCAAAGCACTCATCGCCTTTATCCTCTGCTTCATTGGATGTAGGGATCTCTACTGCATTGGTACCTCTTAGTGATAATCCACTTGTCCAAAGTAAAAAACAAAGTGGTTTCTCGAAAGTTCATGTTAATGTACTTGGCAAGATAAAAGATCGCACTGGAATACCAGTCTAGGACTCAACAAACTATAGCTTAATAATTTTAATTGCATGTGACAAGAAACGTTTTTAGTATTTTATATACGCCATACATTTATGTTACAAACTTATGTTACAAGTCTTTTTCCAATTATGCTTTACACAGTCTATAACAAGTAACAAATATATGTACGTATATTAGCAAAACGAAAATATGCGCACTTAAAATAAAACCATCTTGTTTATTTTTTTTTGCTTGTGTGTCTTTTAGACCTAGTAAGTTTTTAGATTATTGTCCAAAACCCTGGCTCTGATTTATGCTCTTTTAAGGCGGAAAAACGTTAGCCATCATATTATCACGTTAAATAAAGGCGATACGTTTTCCTTTACTGATCATCCTATTCTAATTACATATTTAGAAGTTAGTGGTTGTCGTTTTTGTGTAGCTGTGTACGACTTGCAGGTTACTGTGATACCGGAGTTATATAGTTTTGTTAAGCAAATATGTTTTTTAGATCTAGGATTAGAAAAATATTCAAATTTAATAAATAAGAAAGATATTTCACAAATAATTGCTTAACAAAGAAGACTTGATTTTAAGATCAGCCATCAGACACATTTCTTTCACATTTTGGGACAGTCACTTTTTTAAATATTTAGTGTGTTTTAGAACAGATTTATTAAATTTCCAAGAACATTTATTTTTAAATAAAATTATTGTATTTTTTCGTATCTTGGATAACATTCTTAATTTCAGCTCGCGAACGCGGGTATGAGGGTTATGAAGTTACTCGATAAAAACCCGATCCATGCCCATCTTTAATATTAACACCCTGATCACAGAGATTACAAGAGTTAGAACAATTAAATTTGAGGACAATATATTTTAGTTTTTAACGCAGAGTAAGTTTGTTTTAACGACCTACCATCCCCGAAAATCGCAAACAAATCAAATTGTAAGCTTAGTAATATTCTTGGACGTTGACGTACTAACAGTACGATCAAGTGGCCCAGCGACACCAAGCTCGGGCTTGTCAACGCGCGGACCTAGGCAGACACGACCACCCGCCCAACCACAAAACGTGCGGGGACGGAGGTCGCGAACAATTAACACAGACAAAACAACCAAATTGTATTAATAAAAAGAATAAAATAATATTAATAATACTATTACTACTAATAATAATAATTAGAACTATTCTTAAATACGAGCTAATGTATCTAGGAGTAATGTTTTAATTTCTAAGGTAGTGTTAGTATTATTAACAAAACTAGAAAAGTTATTATAATTTACACATAAAATACGGAAAGGATTGTGACTGGCATAGTTAGTACTACAACGGGAAAGTGAGAGGGGAAGGTAATTTCTAGTCGTTCTGACCGGAACGGGAAAGCTAATCTGACTTGTCAACTGCAATGAGTCAATTTCGCCAATGATTAGTCTATGTAGAAACACTACACCTAGCATAGTTCTACGGTTAGAAAGAGAAGGAAGGTTTAGTAATAAAAGTCTACTACAATACGAAGGCAATCTAATTGTGGGATTCCAGCTAAGACTACGAAGAGCAAAAAGAAGAAATTGTTTCTGCACTGATTCAAGCCTATCTTGATGAACCCTATACTGGGGGAACCAGATATTAGATCCATACTCAAGAATAGGACGAACCAGTGAGATGTACAAGTGTTTAGTAATGTAGGGATCGTTAAATTCTTTTGACCAACGTTTAATAAATCCAAGGACACCCATGGCTCTATTAGAAGCAGACAAAATATGCTTATCAAACTTTAATTTTGATTCAAGAAGGATACCTAAATCAGATACTGACTCTATTCGCTCAAGTGAAGTATCATTAAGATGATAATTATTTAAATGGAGAATACCCCTAAAAAATGTCATAAGTTTACATTTATTGCAATTAAGATTTAATAAATTTATAGCACACCACGATTGAAAACAATCAAGGTCAGATTGCAATCTGAGGCTATATATGGGATCATTAAAAGTCAGACAAATCTTAACATCATCTGCATACATAAGTATGCGAGAGTATGATATAACGGACGGTAGATCATTTATAAATAATGTAAACAGCAATGGCCTAAATGACTTCCTTGGGGTACGCCGGAAGTGACTTGGACAGTCTTGGACACAGAGCCCTTGTAAAATTCTCTTCTCCCTTCAATAACAATTGATGAGAATTCTAATAAGTTAGTGGTAGTAGACCTACATTTCACAAACCCATGCTGGTAGGGTGAAATTATAGATTTACAGCAGTGTTGCTGTTGAGAAGTTATTAGTTTCTCAAATGCTTTGGGGATAGCAGACAACTTGGAGATACCTCTATAGTTTTGAACGTTGGATTTATTTCCTTTTTTCAAGAGAGGAATAATGTAAGACTCTTTCCAAAGATTAGGGAAAGAGCACAACTTTACAGACAATTCAAATAATTTTAAAAATGGTTTACAAAGTCCCTCTGCACAGAACCTAAGCATGCAACTAGGAACTCCGTTAGGGCCAGGAGAAAAAACTGGTTTACATGACTTAAGTTCACGTAAGAGTAAACTTTCAGAAAGTAAGGGACTAAAAATGCAATTCGCTTGGTTTACTTAAACTTTGCGGCTATGTACGCTTTAGAGTTCGTATGGGGCAATATTATATATCATTTGAATTGTGTTAACAACCCTAACAAAATGACACTACGCATGGTTAGTTTGGATATTGGAGTTGACAAACTCCGAAATTCGAGCTATTTTAAAGTTTTTCTTCGTAAAAGCAAATCCGCTAGAGAAAAGGGTTTCTATGGACGGGAAATTATGAAGTTGCGGTCTAGATGGAGACAGATTTGAACTAAATCGGACCACTGTAACACTTTTTATGCAGCATTGAATAAAGAGCAAAAAAGCGGAAGGGAGTAATTAGACAACCTTATATATCCTCTGCCTATAAAAAATACAATTTTTGCCCCAGAAATTTCAACCAGTCAGACAATCTGGTCACCTCTATACCAGGTAATTTGGACTTCAGAACCTCGTTCTATAGTGGATGCCATCAAAATGATAACAGACAGCACCAAATGAAAAGATGGCTGCAAACAATACTGCATCATTATAACCCTGGATGTAAAAAATGGGACTTCGACATTCCAGCGTATCTGGTAAGCATTGTGGATAGCTATTTCGGGAAGTGGATCTTGCGATATGATTTGTTGGCATGAAAGCGGTCTTTTAAAGTGACGGGTAGGTTGCTTAGCAGTGCATCGTCAGTCGGTAATGGACTGGCTGGGCTCTGCAGGTCCTCAGCCTGCAGATCATAAGACTGAGGCTGTGCTGGTAAGTAGCAGGAAAACAGTGCAGGTCGTTCATGTAAACATGAGCGGGGTCATCACCTGAAACCTTGTTACAAGATACCTCGTAGTTAAAATCGACACTCGACTGAGCTATAGAGCGCACCTGAGCTATGCCAGACGGAGTACATCATGCTAAACACCCGTGGGCTGAATAAAGTTCGTCGGATCTTACTACGGGAAGTAGTTAAATTAACAATTCAGTACGTAATTTGGTCATAGGTGCTACAAGCACCTGTCCAAGTCGTACAGTAGAGGACTTCAATTCACGTACTGACTTAGAGTACTATGTACTTTCAGTGGAGTCAGGACAATCCCCGAAGACGCGGCGCTGGTCAGCAGCAGATCCCAATGTACCTGGACGCCTGGGAGCGGGCCACAAAATGTAAAAGCGAGACTACAAGTTCTAAGGACTTATCTGACGAAGAACCGATGGAGTTATCGCTTGATTCCGGACAACAGTAATTGGATTATTCTAAGAGGCAAAGCTGTCAACATTCACCTGACACACTTAGCGAAATTGGCTGTTTCAGGAGTTACAAACTCGTCCACGATACAGACCTCCACTGCCTGTGATGCTACCTACGCGTGAAGGAGACAGCGGAGCATATCCTAACGGAATGGCGTGGTTTCAATATAGAAAAAGGGGAAATGGAGGTAGTGCTTGGATACAGTGGATAACGTCTTCTGCATAAAGTTTGCAAGGAAGGAATACTGGTCTGTGCCTTGCACATTCTCGACTGTAGTGGGAAATTAGCATACAATACCTAACGGCAGTCCCAAAAGCCTACCTCGGGTACTTAATCTCTATATTAGTTTACTTTCATCTCTTTTTTTATACCCGCCTACCCAAAGGGTAGAAGGGTATTATGGCTTTGTGCCGACCGAAAATGTATGTAACAGGCAGAAGGAAGCATCTCCGACCCCATAAAGTATATATATTCTTGATCAGCGTCAACAGCCGAGACGATATAGCCATGTCCGTCTGTCCGTCTGTCCGTATGAACACCTAGATCTCAGAGACTATAAGAGATAGAGCAACAAATTTTTCGCGACAGTATGTCTTATTGTTGCACGCAGATCAAGTTTGTTTTTGATTTTGGCCACGCCCCCTCCCGCCCCCGTAAATCGAATAAAACCGAATTGCGAGCGTCGTTTTAAACCTAGAACGTTCAATTTTGGTACGCACAATACTAATCACCATCTTAATGATCTCTGCGAATTTGGTTACAATCGGATAAAAAACACAGAAGTTATTAAGATATGACTTTTATAAGGCGTTACCACGTGCAACTGCTAGTGCTGCCTAGCTAGTTGCTATGACACTCCGCGACATAATAATGGTGTTCAATAAACCAACTAAAGTGCCGCCAAGCTAATAACTTCGAACAAAGAAAATTTTGATATATTATTTTGGTATTTTTAGTATATTTTTTTTAAGTATATTTTTATACTATTATATATATATAATATTTTGATGGTAAAATTGGGTGGCGGGTATCTCACAGTCGAGCAAACTCGACTGTAGCTTTCTTACTTGTTTAATTTAAGTTGTGTTTAATTTTCTAAGTTGTATATTGTAAAATTATTAAAAAAAGAAGCTTAACGGATCTTGGCAATTACATGTTTATGTGACCGCATGTTCATTCGGAAATATTATTGTGTGACATACATACATATGTACATATATATTGACATATGCACATACATAGAAACTCGTCAAGGCACTTTACCACATACCTAGTATCAAATTCACATTGCATTATAGATAATCCACTCATGTTACATTGTCTTATGCAAAAGAATTGTCATAACACCTAATTCAGCAGAATCAGCCGAGCGTATGCAGACGCTCAGCGATTCCACACCCACAAACATGATATACACACTTTTAGAAACATGTTTACAGACCTAGCAAAGAAATATTCTATTAATACATTTTTGATATTAAGCTGACATTCAATAAATAAAGCCGTTCATCGAATTCGTTCGTGTTTTAGCTTATTTAGAACATTGCAGAGTTGATCTTAGTCGAATTAACGGATTATTTATTAGAATCAACCCTTTAAAAATATTAGTATATATATATGTACGTACTTAATAAATGCAAGTATAAGAATGTTTTTTATATCCGACTTCCCAAGGAGTAGAAGGGCATTATAACTTATATTATTTTTAACAGCGTCAACAGCCAAGACGATATACAGTGGCTCACAGCAAGGGTGCAATGGAAATTCAAATGCGTTTAGCCGAAAAAGTATTAAAGATATCAAGAAAATTTAAATTCAGTTTAGTTAATTGGTGTTTTATAATGTATTAAAGCACTTCATTGTTTTTAACTTTATAAAACTAAAAATACTCAGTTTATCAATGTCACAGCTTATTTCGTGCAACGCACTTAAACTTAAAAATTATTATAACTATGAAACTTAATATTTAGTGTGTCCTCCCATTTGTTTTATTACACTGCGCAGGTGGAATCATCACGTGAGGTGAGTTTCAGATAAACCAGGACTGCACAATACCCGATTTATGTTTTGGGTCGTTGTCCTGGTAGAACCGAAAACACCCCTCTAGCCCCAGTTTTTGGGCGCTTTGCAACAAATTGTCCTTCAAAAGTTGAAGGTATACATTTTTATCCATTGTTCCTTTGATGAACACTAGGTTTCCGACACCGGAAGATGCCGTACAGGCCCAGACCATTACACTACCGCCTCCATGTTTTACTGTAGATTCCAAGTGTTAATGAAGTGAAGTTCCGTATTTGGTTGACGCCAAACGTACCGCCTTCCATCGGACCCAAATATATTAAATTTGGACTCGTCTGCAAAAATTACCTCATTCCAGAATGATATTGGACGAGTTACGTGCTCCTTGGCATATTTAAGTCTGCACTACTGGTTCTTCGGGCTTATGAATGGCTTTCTGCGACTTACTAGGCCGTTAAAGTTATGTTCTCGCAATATACGGCGGACAGTTTCTACGGAACATTTCCCCATCTCTCTCTCAACCTCAGCTGTCAACTTTGGAGCCGATAACTTCGAGTTGACTTTTATTTTCCGAAGGATTTGTCTCTCTTCATGAGGGTTAAAAATTTTGTTTGGAGCATTTCGACCCTTATCTGCAACTCTATTTTCCCGCACGAACCGCTGGATCATGTACTGAACCGTACTGGGACTGAGGTTGACCGTCTCAGCAATATTTCGTTGTGTTTTTCCATTTTTGAAATGGGTAAGAACCAATTCCAGCTGCTCGACTCTCGTGCGTGGACTCATTTTTGTGGTTTATCGTTAACTATATTTTTCAGTGTGACAAAAAACTTTTAACTTCAAATTAAATTAGGAGATTATGTGTAGAATAGGATATAAAAAAAAGGTTGTTTCGAAAGTACCTTTCAAATATTAAATGTACATAAAGTTTTTGAACGAAATAAGCTGTGACATTGAAAAACTGAGTATTTTTAGTTTTATAAAGTTATAAGAAAATACCATGTGATTTAAAAAACAATGAAGTGCTTTAATACATTATAAAACACCAATTAACTAAACTGCATTTAAATTTCTTTGATATCTTTAATACTTTTTCGGCTAAACGCATTTGAATTTCCATTGCACCCTTACACGAAATAAACTGTGAGCAACTGTAGCTATATCCATCCGTCTGTACGAAAATCTGGATTTTAGAGACTATAAGAGCTAGAGCAACCTACTTTTGTGACAATTTGTATTAATATAGCCACACTATCAAGATTGTTTTAGTATTTGACACGCCCTTTTCCGCATCGTACAATAAACACAGAAGTTATTCACCAAAAACTTTAAAAAGGTGAAATAAGGTGCAGATGCGTTTGTTCAGTTGCTATGTCGCTCTTTGATACAATAATGGTAATCAATAAACAAAATAAAGTGCAGCCACGCTAATAAATTTAAGAGTGCTATACTACGGTACATTTTTTTGTATATTCAGTAGTATACTCTCGAAAATAAGTAAATTTCCGCGCTCGCTTTTAATGTTTGTTACATTCATTGAAAACTGGAGCTTTCTTACTTGTTTATTTCCTAAATGGGTAGCGGGTTAACCATAATCGATCCTACTGGACTGTAGTTATTTACTAGTTTTAATTAATATTGTAAATATTGTCTTAGCTCATGGTTATCCGACATTCATTTATTGAATTGAAACCCGTTGTTATTTCTTAAGTACTTTTATAATAACACTGATGATCACTTCCAATCAACTGGTCGCACTTTAGACAGCTTTTTAAACAACAAGTAGGAACGACTACAGTCAAGCTTTGACTGCACATGCACATGCGTAAGTAAGAGCATAAAAAAAGATATTAAATAAACAAAATTTATAATATTATTGTGTAAAAAAATTTGATTTTTGCGAATGGCATAACTCTTCTCTAAACCACTCAAACAAATTGATCAATGACCGCACAAATTGTGTTATTAAGCAAAATTGTCATATTCGTATGAAAGAACATTTAAATGTTAATGTTATTATGTGTTGTACACCAACACAATTTTAACAAGTAAGAAAGCTACTGTCGAGTTTGCTCAACTGTGAGATATCCGCAGCCAATTTTAACATCAAAATATTATATTTTTCAGAAATATACTGAAAAATAGACTAAGAAATATAATTCTTTAATAACTTATGTGTTTTTTTTCCGATTGTAACCAACTTTTCAGAGATCATTAAGATGATTAGTATTGTGCGTGCCAACGTGAACGTGAACGTTCTAGGTTTAAAATGATACTTGAAACTCGTTTTTTTATAATGGACAGACGGACATGGCTATATCGTCTCGGCTGTTGACACTGATCAAGAATATATATACTTTATGGGGTCGGAGATGCTTCCTTCTGCCTGTTACATACATACATTTTCGGTCGGCACAAAGTTATAATACCTTTCTACTCTTGAATTGAAATACAGTAGTATCTCGATTCTTGCACGTAATGAAAACCAGGATCGGTGCACGTTTCGAGGTTGTCGCAGGAACCGAGTTATTATTTTCCATACAATTTTACGTATGTACAATCTGCTTAGCATTCAAGTTTATTATGTTTAATAATTCAATTCAAAAAAATTAAGTACACATCTTACTTGGAACTGAAAAAATTTAATATTTTTGTTTGTTTTGTGCAAACTTGCTTTTTCAGCACCACACTGCTTCTGAGTCTCTGGAGTACAGAGTACGTAATTGAAAAATTGCTTTGTTGCAAGAATCGAGGTGTGCAAGTATCAAGTATGTGCAAGAATCGAGATACTACTGTATTAAACATAATAAACTTGAATGCTAAGCAGATATGTACGTAAAATTGTATGGAAAATAATAACTCGGTTCCTGCGACAGCCTCGAAACGTGCACCGAACTTAGTTTTCATTATGTGCAAGAATCGAGATAATAATGTATATGTTTATAAAGTAAAGATAATATAATATTATATAATAATATAATATAATGTAAATATACCTAATAAGCATACACATCGTGATATAGCTGAAGGCCTAGTAGTCTGTGTTATACTACCTAGTTAGGCTAAGTTTTTGAAAGCTTGCCTATCTAGTAGATACTATCACTAAGCAATGAACATAATAGAGTCGCCATGTTGTACTAAAAATAGTAACCGTCGTGTTACAAATTCATATCCACATATTTTCATACATATGTACATATGAATGTACATACATATGTATGTACATACATACAGTGACGTTATGGAACTCAATGAAAACATAAAACCCATCAGCACACTGTACCCTTTCGCTACAATATAAACAAAACTGAACCACATTAAACTTACCATTAAGAGTATCAAATTCTGTTGAAATGCTTCTTGGCTTCACCAAATGCAAATGCTCTCAAATTTGTTTACTAAACATATGTAAATGTACTTTGCCACAGAGCACTTAAAGCGCGCGATCGAAACGCATCTGGGTTTTATATACAAATCCATTCTGGCATCCTTATAAAAAACCCAAGCTAGCATAAGTTAGACCTGCAGTCTTAGAGCCGATTTGAATCGGAACACATCGTTTTAATAAAAGTTTAAATAAAGTTTTTAATACCGAAAATTTTATGTTTTATTTTCCTGATGTAAAATAAAGACTTTAATGGCGCAGCCGGTAGGATAGTTATAAAGTGACAATTTTGGTGACCTCTAATAATTATTCCGTGAAACGAACTGATCGTTAGCTGATAGCATACAAAATCGCTATATGCAACAAACTATGTGCTACAATTGCTATACTGCAAAACCCAAATCGCTATATGCAATAAACTGTGCGCTACAATTGCTATACTGCAAAATCCAAATCGCTATATGCAACAAACTGTGCGCTACAATTACTATACTGCAAAACCCAACCGAAAAAAAAAATACATATGAAAGTGCTATAAGCATTAACGTTACACTATACGCGTAAACTATATTTTTTTTCAACATGACCGAGCAACAAAATGTGGTGCTTTCGCCTGATACATTCAAAGACCTTCTATACTCTTTGAATATAATCAAACGATTTAGTGGAAACAGAGGTTTGGCTCCAACCAAGTGGAGCACATCCTGCGAGTTTACCCTACGACAGACTTAATGCAGCAAAATCGGATATTACAAAATATACGACATCTAATAATAGGAGACGCACAGATGCTAGTTAATCGCCATCAACCAGACACTTGGAGTGCTCTTCGCCAACTATTGATCGAGAACTACAATTCATGCACCCCATTGCCAACACTCATTGACCGTATCACAAAGGCTCAGTATAGAGGATCGATCCGTAAGCTCGTAGATTATTTAAGAAATATATCATATGAAATTAGTGATAAGCTAATGTTAGAAAATATAAACGCAAACACTGTGATTTACACAGAACTAATGAACTCTAGTATAGAAACTGTTATAATGGACCAGTTACCCATCGAATTATTATTAAGATTAAAAAATTCTGATATATGTAAGTACACTTTTGGGTTTAGAGAAAGCCACAAAATAAAAAGGTCTTTATGACCTAGATATAAATAAAAAACAAAATAATGCTAACTCGAAAGCTCAAAAAGGTCCATCTATAAATAACAATCCCGTTCCTAAAGCAAGTTCCAATACTAACACACAAATAACACAAGCAGTGCAGAATAATACGAATATAAAATCGCAAGTAAATAAAGCTCAACCGGGTCAGAACACAAATTCCAATTTTAAAAAAACACATAAATATGACCAAAATAGGCCTCTAGACAATGTTAGTCAGCAATCCAATGTACCAATGGATACTACAGAAAGCTATACAAACGACGATTCGGATTTTCAGGGGTCGGCCTCCAACGAAAATCCGGAACCGTAGTTATAAATATAAAAATAGCAGGAAAAATGTAAACTTGTCTAATCGATACAGGTAGCAGTATAAATTTAATAAAGACCAATTTGGGTCATAAAACATTAAAAAAAAAAACAAATATAAAAACTATAAATGGTCAAAAGCACCTTGATGAATATATAAATTGGCAAATTATAAATTTATTTAATTTCCAAACATTTTTCATATACAACTTCTCAGATCAATATGATATATTGATAGGTAACCCTACATTGATAGAGTGTCAAGCGAAAATTGACTATCAATTAAAAACTGTTACTTTAAATGGAATTTCCTTCAAAATGATAGAGACAATCCCAATACCTTATGACGAAGTCTTAATACAAGAAAATATTCAAGAGTACATAGGTGATGATAATTCAGGAAACGACATTAGGGATTCTCATCTCAATGAAGAAGAAAAATCTGGTCTACGTGAAATTATCAAAGAATTTGAATCGCTCAAATTTAATGAGACTAAATCGCTAACCAGTACTTCAAAAATTAAACATATAATAAAAACCACAACTGAAGAGCCAATATATAAAAAACCCTATCCCTATCCCCAAATATTTGAGGAAGAGGTAAATAAACAAATAACTGATATGTTTAATCAGGGAATTATCCGAAAATCTAACTCTTCTTATTGCAGTCCAATTTGGGTAGTACCCAAAAAATTAGATGCCAGCGGTAAAAAACAATTCCGCATAGTCATCGATTACCGTAACTTGAATCAAGTTACTGTTTCTGATAGATTTCCAATGCCAAATATTGATGCACTCCTAGATAAATTATTATTATTATTATTATTTGAAAAAGGGAGTCTCCCAACAGAGAAGGTGCGAGGCACTGCGATCATGGAGGTCTTTTGTGCCTATAGGCTCTCCCTAGCTAGACAAAAATTTGCTCTGCTTCCCTAATGAAGCAGAGCAGATCTTTTGTCGAGGAACGCACAATATGCTCGGGACCTGCGGTATCCACGTGCAGATGTTTCCTCCTAGTCCACACCAAGGCTGGACAGTCGCACAGAATGTGTTTGGTTGTCTCGTCGTCCTCTTTGCAAAGTCTGCACTCAGCATCAGAAGACAGACGCATTTTGGTGAGGTGATAAGATGGCGGCTTGACTGTCAGAGAAGATGTAGATGTTCGCTCCTCTAATCCCCTTCTCTAGGATCAGATGGCAGCAGAACTCGATGGCATGAACCTCAGATTGGAAGACTGTGGGCCATTTGCCCATAGCAATTGAGGTTTTAGAGTTTTTTGACCCGTCGGTATACCAGTGAATACCGTAGGGGTCGCTGATGGGGTTGCCAGTGTCCCAGTCCTTCCGGTCCGGGATGAGGGTTCTGAATTTAGCACCAAAGAAAAGTTCCTTAGTCATAGTATCTGATCTAGTGCAGATATCTATGCCAGGAATGTCTTTGATCAGGCTAGCATGTCCTGATTCGGTAGCTAGAAGCCCTGAATGGAGCTTGATTCTAAGAAGGCTCATAGCGGCGACTTCTTTAATTTGGATGTGCAGCGGAGTCAGATTCAGTATCGATTCCATTGCTGCGGTGGGACAGGTACGAAGTGCACCTGTCAGTAAGAGGCACAGCAGCCTGTGCAATTTATTGCATTTGCTGATGGCAGTGACCTGCGTAACCTTTTGCCACCACACAATAGCAGCATAGGTGACGATCGGTCTGACCATCATGGCAAAAAGCCACCGGATGGTGCAGGACTTAAGACCCCAGATTCTACCAAAGAATCTCCTGCAGGCCCACATGGCATGGGTCGCCTTTGTGAGGGTGTTGCTGAGGTGGGAGTTCCAATTTAGTCTTTTATCGAGGGTCACCCCTAGATATTTGACTTCGTTGGATAGCCCCACAGGGGAGCCGCTGATATAAAGTTGACCAATGTCAACGGAATAGCGCCTAGTGAAAGGAACTATAATAGCTTTTTGTGGATTGATGCTAAGACCAACATCTGCGCACCATCTACTTACCGTGTTCAGAGCTGATTGCATCATTCTGTCACGGTGCTGGTATAGTTTCCGGTCACTATTAGAGCCAGGTCGTCAGCATAGCCGATAGCTTCAACGCCCTGCTCGGAGAGTAAGATTAGTAGTTCGTCAACTACTAAGGACCAGAGTAGGGGGGATAGAACCCCTCCCTGGGGACAGCCTTTGACTGCATTAATGCATGCAGTCGTGGAGTCCAGGGTGGAAGTGATAATCCGGTATTTAAGCATAGCTTCAATCCACCGGATCAATGGACGGGCAGTTCCTTTACGTTCCAGAGCAGTAGAGATTGACCCGTAGCCGGTATTATCAAAAGCACCTTCTATATCCAGAAAAGAGCACAAAACAATGTTCTTGGATACAAAGGCTCTTTCAATTTTTCCCACTAACCTGTGGAGAGCGACCTCCGTCGATCTGCCGGCTATGTACGCAGACTGCGTGGGATGCAGAGGTGTCGACGTCTGCAGTGAGCACCGAATGTGCATATCTATAAGCCTTTCCGCCGTTTTAAGCAGAAAGGAGGTAAGACTGATCGGCCGATAGGACTTAGGCTGGTCAAGCGGACGATTCCCTTGCTTGGGGATGACTACCACGTTTACTCTCCTCCAAAATATGGGTATGTATCCCCAAGTAAAACTAGCTCTAAGAAGGCCGACCAGTGGATCAAGAATATGAGCCATGCTGTTTTGAATAAGGGCTGGGAAGATTTTGTCACCCCCTGGGGCTTTGAAAGGAGCAAAAGAATCTACAGCCCATTTGACCTTTTCGGGGTCGAAGATGGATCCAGATAGGCTGAATCCGCGTGAGTCCAGTGACAAAGTGGCGTCATCGCGACCGGAGAGATCTGGATTCGCCACAGAACCCGGGAAGTGGACTTGCAGTAGAAGCTCAAGTGTTTCCCTGCGATCTTGAGTGAAAGAGCCATCTGCTCTTTTAAGAAGCCCTATTCCATTAGACGACCCTTTAGCCAATACTTTGCGAAGCCTCGCTGCCGCTCGCATCGATTTTAAGCTACCACAATAGCTGCGCCATGTATCGCGTTTAGCTCGTCTAATGCTTTTGTTGTAGTTGGTAAGAACGTCCCTATAGACGTCCCAACTAGCACGGTTAGATTTAGCCTTATTAAAAAGGCTTCTAACCCTCCTTCTAAGGACAGCCAGTTCCTCATTCCACCACGGAATTTTCCGATTGACCCTTAGGGTCTTCTGGACTGAGCTGTCCTCGAAGGATGAGATAAGCACATCTTGGAGCAGATTGGCAGCGAGTTCTATCTCACTGATAGAGCTAGGATTGCTGACCAATAGGTCTGCTTTGAAAGCTACAGAGGCTTTAAAGAGCTCCCAATTTGTTTTTTTGGGACAGAAGGAGTTTTCGCGAATTTCGACTTGGCCAGGGAGGTCAAACCTGATGAGCTGATGGTCTGACAAAGTGGCTTCGTCTGTGACCCGCCAATTAACAAGCGAACTTACTATCGAGGTGCTGATTAGAGTGAGATCTAAAACCTCTTCCATAATAGCATTGATAAAAGTGGGTTTGCACCCTATGTTAGCTACATCTAATTGACAACACAATAAGTAGTCTAAGAGGGACTCACCACGTTTGTTGATGTCGCTGCTCCCCCAGATCGTGTGATGTGCATTGGCATCACAGCCGATCACGAGCGGCTCTTTGTTGCGGCGACAGAATTCCACCAGCCGCTGGACCTCTGCTGGGGGTACATCATCCACATCCCCCGGGAAGTATGCGGAGGCGATCACAACTTCCCGGACACCGTCTGCAGTGGCTACCTCAATAGCCGTTGCTACCAGGTCTCTGTGGATGAAGTTAGTTAGTGGGAAATGTCTGACACTGTTATCCAAAAGTATAGCAGTGCGCAGGGCACCTCCCATACGGTCATATAACAACTTACATGATCCACATGAAAGTCCACGTATTTGGCCACCGATCAACCATGGTTGACGAGAGCCAGGTTGATTTGATCATCACAGACGACCCTGCACAGTGTGGCCGACGCTCCTCTAGCGTGGTGCAGATTCGCCTGGAGCACTTTAAGTTTGCTCATCTTCCCTCCTGATGGCGGTTGAGACAAGGCCACTTGCCTTGCCCCCCCGAGAGTCGTTACCGCGAATGCCCTTCGGCGGTCGGGACGAGCCACTCGGGGGAGGTCGCCTTGCAGGTGGGTTGCGGCCTGAGGTGCTGGCAGTGGGCCTGACCGAGGCACCTCTGATGGTTGACGGACGGTGACCACTTGTCACACGTCTAATTGGGCCCTTCGGGGCTGTGACCACAATGGCCGATGGGGTGGGGGAAGGAACCTTAGGTACCAATACGGTCGCAGCGCTCGTGGAGGCCACAGGGTCAACCAATGCTGAAATCCCTGAGGGAACCACTGGCGCCGTTGCCGGAGCGCCACTGGCAGGAGAGGGAGCGGGTGAGGATGTGGATGGAGCAGGGGTGGCGGAGGAGGCTTTGGGAGCTGAATTCTTTAGGATCAGTTTGACCCTGCCAAAGCAGAATTTCACCTTCCCTTGGCACTCCGTCAGAGCCCTGTACGACTCCTCGTCAACCAACATTGCGAGCTGAGTCGTTGTGCCGTTCAGGCTGTGCTGCACCACCCGCCACAGCTTCGTGGAGAAGCTGCTGGCGTTCGGGAGCCCAATAAATTCCAGGATGGTTGCAGGAGTGTACTCAGCACTACTGGGAAAGTAACCTCTGATGAGGTGAGGCTTGGGGAACTCCGTTTCCTCCAGCAATTTGACGTCAAGGGCGCTGATGTACCTGATGTGTCCAACAGCTCCTCTGACCCAATTGGCAGTGCTGTTATCCTCGCACACCAAAAGCAGCCTCTCATTTCGGGGTATACAGCCCTCGAAACCCGGGCTAACATCTTTTGTGGAGTGCAACAGCACCGCCTTTAGAATGCTGGATTTCAACGTAGCCAACTGCTCCGCTGAGAGGGGTTTGGTAGGATCAGCCGAAGTGAAGCCCAATTTCACGCTGCTAACCACTTGGCTGAAGAGTGGTTTCGTGGACTCCTTATGAGTCTTTTTGGACCTCTTTGAAGAGCTGGTGGGCTCGACGATGGTATCGTCAGCGCGTCCGTTTAGCCTTGGTGTTAACGGGGGTCGAAGTGGCGATAGCCAGAGCCTCCTCTCTGTTAGAACCCTTTGCGAGTGCAGCATTAAAAAGCTTCTCGCGGCTCTTCAGTTTAACAAAGGCGTCCTTAGATTCCAGCCGCAGCAACTGGATCTGAGAGCCTGCTTCCGTAAGGCCTGACCTCTGAGAGGCCACGGAAGCGTCGTCAGCAAAGCTGATTCGGTCGCAGTCAGTTTCCTCGTCCGAGGACAATACCTCGACGGGTTGCTGCCGGACTGAACCTCTACTGGACGGAAGTTCAGCACTAGCGAACCCTGTGTCCAAGGGAGTTCCTGGCCTATCCGGGTCCCCTAAAATACTAGAGCCGAGACCCGTAGTATTGGGGGTGGAAGACAACAGCCCACTGGCTGCAGTGCTGGTGTAAGGTTTAGCCGTGAAGACATCGCCCAGGGATGATACTATTGAAGCCGTATCAGACTTTTCTATTTTTAAATTTTGATCCATTAGTTAAGATCCCACGAGTGGGCGGGAAGGGAAGGTCATCCACGGCATAGCCCGCATACCGTGGAAAGTCTAAATGAAACTGAGGACGACAGGTATCCAGAGTCCGCATACTAGAGACCGGGCTACCCGGCCATGCATCTATCAGCGTATGCTGTTCCGCCTTGGATTGGGGTGATTTATAGATTCACGATCTTCGCCCGACTACAATTAGTCAGCACCTCTAGCAGAGACATGACCGTGCTAGGGGTCTGCTTCCAGCCGCCGTCGCGTGGAGAGTATAGTCGCACTTCCGACAGTAGGAGCAAGGACGGCACGTGTCCCAGCCAATACTGGGATTACATGTTGGTCCCCTTGCTTCCTCTGACGGCTGACGGCCAAATTAGATAAATTAGGAAGTTGTCTATATTTTACAACTTTGGACTTAGCCAAAGGGTTTCATCAGATACAGATGGATGAAGAATCCATCAGAAACTGCTTTTAGGACGAAAACAGGCTTATACGAATTTACTTGTATGCCATTCGGGCTAAAAAACGCCCCTGTAACATTTCAACGATTGATGAATGAGGTACTTAAAGATGTCTTAGAAGAACACTGTTTAGTGTATCTAGATGACATTATAATCTTTTCAACCTCTCTTCAAGAATATCTTGTGAGTCTTCGTAAAGTTTTCGAAAAGCTTAAAGAAGCTAACTTATTAATACAATTAAATAAATGTGAATTCCTAAAAAAGGAAACAAGTTTTCTAGGCCATGTTATCAATGATATGAATGAATGAATGAATTCAGCCTAATCCAGATAAAATTGAGGCAAGAGAAAAGTATCCTCTTCCAAAAACACCGAAAGAAATAAAGGCATTTTTAGGACTCTGCGGATTTTATCGTAAATTTATAAAAGATTTCGCAAAAATAGGTAAGCCCCTTACATCATATCTAAAAAAGGGAAGCATCATAGATATACAAAATGTCGCCTTTAATGAAGCTTTCGCCAAACTAAAAGCTCTGATAATTTCAGACCCAATTTTGGCAAGACCAGATTTTAATAAAGAATTTGTCTTGACAACAGATGCTAGTGACTATGCTCTAGGTGCTGTACGTTCTCAAAACAGCAAGCCAATAAGTTTTGCAAGTCGTACGTTAAATAAACATGAGATCAGATATTCAAAAATAGAGAAAGAATTATTGGCCATTGTTTGGGCAACTAAATACTTTAGGCCATACCTATACGGACGGCATTTCAAGATCAATAGTGATCACAAACCTTTACAGTGGCTTCATTCTTTAAAGGAACTAAATATGAAGTTGCAAGGGTATAAAATAAAACTTAACGAATTCGATTTTGACATTAAACATATTGCTGGTAAAGAAAATAACATCGCTGACGCTCTGTCACGCATAAAGCTAGAAGAAGCTAACGTACTAGATACAGTAACCATGGCAACTTGCCACAGCTCAAAGGAAAACGAAAACAATTACATTCTAATTACGGAGAAACCATTGAATACATTTAAAAAACAAATAATTTTTAATAAAACCACAAAAAATGAAATAAAGTCAGAAGAATACTTTTGTAAGTTAATCACAAAAATAAATTATAATACCATGACTGAACATTTTGCAGCTAATATTATAAAAGAATACTTTTGCGGCAACACAACAGCTATTTTTGTAGATATTGAACCTGACTTCGCTTTATTACAAAGAGTATATGTCAAATTAATTGCCCCAAAAACAGGCACTACAGTTCTAAAATGTAATAGAAACCTTTTAAATATATCAAATTTTGCAGAATTTAGCAACATAGTACATGATATTCATCAGAGACATATACATAGTGGTATAAATAAAACAATATTAACATTTAAACAAAAATATTTCTACCCAAATTTCGCTTTAGAAATAAGAAATATAATAAATCAATGCACTATTTGTAATACCGCTAAACATGAACATCAAAGGACAGGCAAACCCCTTGAAATTACTCCTGAATGTAAAAATATTAGAGACAAATATGTTGTAGATTTCTGGGAATTTTCGGGACAATGGTATCTAACTTGTATAGATATACATTCTAAACTGATAAAAGTTATTAAAACTTCAGATAGAACCTGGATCGAATCCAAAAGAGCTTTATTGCAAATTTTTGACTCCATAGGCCCACCTAAAACCATTAACTTGACAAAGAGCTATGGCTAATAAATAAATCTCTTCAAAGTTGGTTAACAACAACATTCAATATTCAAATTGAAATTCCAACATGTAAAACCGGCATTGCCGATATAGAACGAGTTCACAAGACATTGAATGAGAAAATGCGAATTTTAATAGCGTCTAATAGAACGTTGGACACCAATAACTATGTTGAATTAATAACATATAACTACAATTATAAAACAATCCATGATACAATAGGTAAAACACCTGCAGATGTATTTCTTTATAATCAACAAATTGAAAAAGACACGCAGAAAAACAAAGAAGATAGAATTAATAAAATAAATGAAACTAGGCTAGATTCATTCAACACTAATCCAAATTTTCTGAAAAAACCAAATAACAAGAAAAATCAACTTCCTTACGAAGAAGTATCTGATACTAAAAAATTAGACGATAAGCATTATCAAAATGTTAAGAAAGGTAGAGAATTCACTCGACATTACAGCAAATATAGAAAACTAAAATATACCAAACCCGAATTTTTACAGGGAAATCCATGATTGGCTTCCTTATCGGACTAACCCTTTTATCAGTCGCACATACAAGCAAGATCGAAATCTCACCAATAAACACAAATCATGGATTCATACTCTTCAATACAGGAGACATAGACAAATATTCAGATTATATCACACACTCATTCCTTATAAATTGTACTGATATTGAATTAACTTTCAGCAACTTATTAACCCAATCATACAAAATTAATGATAAACGCACATTATTTTCAATTAAAAATCTTAACGACCAAATGAAAGGTCTCTATCTCGCTAATCGATATAAACGTGGTCTTTTTAATATTGTAGGATAAGTATATAAATTTCTGTTCGGCACCTTAGATGATACTGACAGGGAAAAAATACAAAATCAATTAAATACCTTAAGCAATAATATTATTCAAACAAATGAACTAAATCATGTAATTAATAAAGTAAATGAAATAATTAAAACAATAGAAAACACAAATATTAGAAATACACAAATAACTTACTTAAACGAAAATATTGAATACGAGGGTCGTTTGATAAGTCCGTGACTTTTTGTATTTGCCGCGCACCTGCTCTAAATACAACACTGCTCCTGTCAGCAGTTATCGATTAACAGCTGACTGTAAAATTTTGAGAAAGCTGCGTTTTTTGGTTTGCGTTTTATAGGCATTGAAAGCAGACGATCTCGTGAATTTTAACGAAAATGGAAAAAAGTGAATTTCGTGTGCTAATTAAGCATTATTTTTTGCGTAAAAAATCCATCACCGAAACCAAGGAAAGACTTGATAAATATTATGGGGACTCTGCACCATCAA
Organism: Drosophila pruinosa; assembly: GCA_018150935.1. Lineage (NCBI taxonomy): Eukaryota > Metazoa > Arthropoda > Insecta > Diptera > Drosophilidae > Drosophila > Drosophila pruinosa. Next base: position 184,710 of record JAECWR010000227.1, read on the forward strand.
TTTCAATGGTTAAGAAATGGTTTACTGAGTTCCGTTGTGGTCGTACCAGTACAAGTGATGCCGAACGTTCAGGTCGCCCAAAAGAGGTCGTCATGCCAGAAATCGTCGACAAAATCCATGGAATGATATTGGATGATCGGAGAATGAAAGTGCGTGAGGTAGCTGAGGCTGTAGGCATCTCAACTGAACGGGTACATCACATTTTACATGAATATTTGGACATGAAAAAGCTTTCCGCGCGATGGGTGCCGCGATTGCTCACACACGACCATAAGCGCAACCGTGTGACCATTTCAAAGGAGTGTTTGGCGATGTTCAACCGCAATCCAAACGAATTTTTGCGCCGTTTCGTTACCGTAGACGAAACATGGATCCACCACACCACACCAGAGACCAAAGAACAATCAAGACAGTGGGTTTCTCCGGGTGAACGTGCACCAAAGAAGGCCAAGGTGGGTCTGTCGGCCAACAAGGTCATGGCCACAGTTTTTTGGGATGCACAAGGTATCATTCACATCGATTACCTTGAAAAGGGTAAAACGATCACCGGCGAATATTATTCAGAGCTTTTGGACAGATTCGATATTGATTTGAAGCAGAAACGACCGCATTTGGCGAAAAAAAGTGCTGTTCCATCAGGACAATGCACGGGTGCACACGTGTGTAGTCAGCATGGCAAAATTTCATAAATTGGGCTACGAACTGCTACCCCATCCAGCATATTCTCCAGATTTAGCCCCCTGTGACTATTTTTTGTTTCCAAACATGAAGAAATGGCTCGGCGGTAAGAGATTCGGGTCAAATGAAGAGGTCATCACAGAAACAAACGACTATTTTGAGGGCCTTGAGAAAACCTATTATTTGGAAGGAATAAAAAAATTGGAAAAACGCTGGACTAAATGTATAGAGCTAAAAGGAGATTATGTTGAGAAATAAAACGCTTCTTTGACGAAAAAAATATATTTTATTCAAAAAGTCACGGACTTATCAAACGACCCTCGTACTTTACTAATTACGTTGAGATACTTGAGTTAGCATTGCAATTAACAAGTCTGGGCATATTCAACCCAAAACTTCTTCATTATGATCATTTAAAAGATATAGATGCTAAAATACTACTAAATATAAAAACTTCAGCCTGGTTAAAACAAGAAACAAATTAAATTTATATATTGTCACACATTCCTAAAACAATTAAATCATACCCAAAATATAAAATTATAAGATACCCAGACCAAAATAGAGAATGGCTATATTATGATTTCGAAGACGAATTCTATCAAATAGACGGAGTCGTTTATAATATTAATAACAAAGTAATTAAAGATAAGTGCATAATTGGAATTATTAAAAATATACAAACAAACTGCTTGTCTAGTAAAGTTGATTTAACACAATTTGTACAATATATTGCACCTAATATTGTAATTACTTATAATTTAACAAATCCAAATTTAAATCAAGATTGTGACGTAAACAAACTAAACAAGTAAGAAAGCTACAGTCGAGTTTGCTCGACTGTGAGATACCCGCCACCCAATTTTACTATCCAAATATTATATTTTTCAAAATATACTGAAAAAATACTAAAAAAATATACTAAAAAATACCAAAATAATATATCAATATTTTCTTGTTCGAAATTATTAGCTTGGCGGCACTTTAGTTGGTTTATTGAACACCATTATTATGTCGCGGAGTGTCATAGCAACTAACTAGGCAGCACTAGCAGTTGCACGTGGTAACGCCTTATAAAATTAATATCTTAACAAGTAAGAAAGCTACAGTCGAGTTTGCTCGACTGTGAGATACCCGCCACCCAATTTTACCATCAAAATATTATATTTTTCAAAAATATACTGTAAAAAATACTTTAAAAAATATACTAAAAAATACCAAATAATATATAAAAATTTTCTTTGTTCGAAATTATTAGCTTGGTTGCACTTTAGTTGGTTTATTGAACACCATTATTATGTCGCGGAGTGTCATAGCAACTAACTAGGTGCAGCTGCACGTGGTAACGCCTTATAAAAGTAATCTCTTAATAACTTATGTGTTTTTTTATCCAATTGTAACCAAATTCGCAGAGATCATTAAGATGGTGATTAGTATTGTGCGTACCAAACTTGAACGTTCTAGGTTTAAAACGACGCTTGCAATTCGTTTTTATTCGATTTACGGGGGCGGGAGGGGGGCGGGAGGGGGCGTGGCCAAAATCAAAAACAAACTTGATCTGCGTGCAATAATAAGACACACTGTCCCGAAAAATTTGTTGCTCTATCTCTTACAGTCTCCGAGATCTAGGTGTTCATACGGACAGACAGACGGACAGACGGACATGGCTATATCATCTCGGCTGTTGACGCTGATCAAGAATATATATACTTTGTGGGGTCGGAGATGCTTCCTTCTGCCTGTTACATACATTTTCTGTCGGCACAAAGCCATAATACCCTTCTACCCTTTGGGTAGGCGGGTATAAAAAAGTTAAAGGTAATCAACTTAAAAAAATTTTAAGATTGTACCCTACAACTTAATGATTTGTCGATTTCAAATGCCTACTCCGATTATTCATACCCTGTATTTTTAGAAAATAATATAACTAAAATCACACTGTTATCTAACATAGAAACAAAAGAAACAATATGCCAAGAACAAAAACAAAATAATCAATTTAAAATTATAACATTTTCTTTATTGTCTATAATAATATTATTCATACTTACATACATTATATTCAAATTCAAATCAATACCTAAAAAATTGTTGATAAAAACTATAAAGACAAAAGAGCACGAAGACGTACTCCAAGACAAAGAGGGGAAGAGTGACGTTATGGAACTCAATGAAAACATAAAACCCATCAGCACACTGTACCCTCTCGCTACAATATAAACAAAACTGAACCACATTAAACTTACCATTAAGAGTATCAAATTCTGTTGAAATGCTTCTTGGCTTCACCAAATGCAAATGCTCTCAAATTTTTTTACTAAACATAAATGTACTTTGCCACAGAGCACTTAAAGCGCGCGATCGAAACGCATCTGGGTTTTATATACAAATCCATTCTGGCATCCTTATAAAAAACCCAAGCTAGCATAAGTTAGCCCTTCAGTCTTACAGTCGATTTGAATCGGAACACATCGTTTAAATACAGTTTTTAATACCGAAAATTTTCTGTTTTATTTTCCTGATGTAAAATAAAGACTTAAATGTACATATAATATGTATGAATGTACAAACATTTGTAAGATAGTCTCAATTTGCTAAATTTCAAACACTGCTGAAAATACATAAATAACAAGTAACAAAGGTACAGTCGAGTTTGCTCGACTGTGAGATACCCGTCACCCAATTTTACCATCAAAATATTATATTTTTCAAAAATATACTGAAAAATATTCTAAAAAACTATACTAAAAAATACCAAAATAATATATCAAAATTTTCTGTGTTCGAAATTATCAGCTTGGCGGCACTTTAGTTGGTTTATTGAACACCATTATTATGTCGCGGAGTGTCATAGCAATTAACTATGTCACGGAGTGTCATAGCAATTACCTAGGTGCAGCTGCACGTGGTAACGCCTTATAAAAGTAATTTCTTAATAACTTCTGTGTTTTTTATCCTATTGTAACCAACTTCGCAGAGATCATTAAGATGGTAATTAGTATTGCGCGTACCAAAATTGAACGTTTTATGTTTAAAATGACGATTGCAATTCAGTTTTTTTCAATTTGCATGGGCGGAAAGGGGCGTGGCCAAAATCAAAAACAAACTTGATCTGCGTGCAACAATAAAACATACTGTCCCGAAAATTTGGTTGCTCTATCTCTTATAGTCTCTGAGATCTAGGTGTTCATATGGACGGACAGACGGACATGGCTATATCGTCTCGGCTGTTGACGCTGATCAAGAATATATATACTTTATGGGGTCGGAGATGCTTGCTTCTGGCTGTTACATACATTTTCGGTCGGCACAAAGCCATAATACCCTTCTACCCTTTGGGTAGGCGGGTATAAAAATATGAATCTAATTAAAGATCAAAATTCTCTTTATATATGTGCCTATATTAACTTGCAATAAAAAATGCTGAAATTTAAATATAATATGTTTATACTAATTATTTAAACATAATACTCGTAACATAATAAAAAGTCGATCAACAGGTGCAGTCTCCGCATGCAATCAAAAGTAAAAAGTAAGCAAATCAAAAGCAGCAACATCAACGCAAAGACGACAAAATCAATTGAAACAAACGAGCGGAACAGAAGAGAACAACAAAAAGGTCACAGGCAGAAACGAACAATTCGATTCGTGATGCACGCACCGCACCGTTCATGACCTAGACTAGAATTGCTTAGTTATTAGTGATAAAACAATATATGGAAATAAAGAAGAGTATTCACTTTTCCATATCGAAGCAAAACACTTCTTAAATGAAATTCAGTTTGAAATCTGAAAAATTAAAATTGAAGCAATCGGACAATCAGCAACTGCATACACATTATATTTCTTCATATGTATGTATGTGCGCTAAACACACATACATACACATCGAAACAGCGTCCTTCTACGATTGAATTGATGCTCGAGTTCTCTCAGTTCACTTCTTCAAGTTTCGTACGAAGAGAGGGAGAGAGAGCCGAACGCAAGAGAGCGCTGCTCCTCTGCCACGGGGTCTTTCAAAATTAAAAACACGATGGCTAGCTCGAGCTCTCGAGAGAAAGCCGAACGCGAAAGAGCGCTGCGTTTCTGCCACGGCCTCTGCCACGGGGTCTATGAAAACCCAAAACGCGACTGACCATTTCATACAAGCGTAAACGCACGCTTAGTTGCATGTTGGTTCGAGCAAAAATATGCCAGAAAATTCGGTTGCGTTTAGTCCGTTAGCGGTTGCATTCGAACGTCTAAACGTTTGCCGATTGTCTTGTACTGCTTCTGCGTTCTTGAATATGTTAGTGAAGGAGCTAGGAGATATGTCATTTTGAGTTCGGAGGAGATATGTCGCGAGGACATATGTCGTTTCCCCAAATGTCTATAATAAAAATGAGTGCCTCCGTAAGAACGTTTATTCGTGAATTGGTACAATAGTTTGCAAAGTTTCGAGAATGACCGCTTTAACTCTTTTCGTTTTAAGAGTCACAACGCGGACTACCTGACCTGGATGCAATTCTATGACTCGACCGAGAAGATATTTTGAAGGTGGGAAACGGTCGTTTTTAATGAGCACAAGTTCGTTAAGCTTGATGTTGTCACCTTCCCTGTTCCTGAAGATGAGCAAGCCAGTCACGATTCCAGGCCTTCCAAAAGTGGCGCAATATTGCTTGTTGAATCAAAAATTGTTCTTTGATTGCGTTGATGGGCGTTACTCCGGCGGCGCAAACATTGAATCCCCGATCAGGCAGTGCGCTGGAGTTAGCGCCTCTAAGTCTTCAACGTCAGCTGTCAGCGGACACAAAGGACGGGAGTTAAGGCACGACTCAATGCTAATCAGTACCGTCGATAACTCCTCATAAGTGAGCCGACGATCCGCGACGATCCGTTTTAGATGATGCTTAATCGATTTTACATTAGCCTCCCACAGTCCACCAAAGTTAGGCGAGTGAGGGGGGATCCGATGAAGTTGGTGCCGTCATCACTGTATAGGTGCTGATTCATACTCCGTCGACCGCTGAAGCGGTTTAAAGCTAGCAGGAAATTCTCTGTAGTAAGCCAGTAACTGCTTCCAAATGCACTGCCTTTGTTGCTAGACAAATAGAAATCCCAATATAGTTATTGTAGAAGCTAGTTACTCGTAAGCGTGCAGCCTTAAGCTCTATGGCACCAGTGTAGTCCACTCCAGTCGCGATAAACTGCCGGCTTGGTGGGTCGGCTCTATGAAGCGACAAGTCTCCCATGAGCTGTGTTGCAGTGGACGTGTTGCAATGCACTCGAAAGCATCGCACGCACTTTCTAAGCATCCGACGAACGGCCTGCCTTCCTGTGACAATCTAAAAATGCTGCCGTACATGCACCAGTGTCAATTGTGCTCCTCCATGTAACGTTTGGCTGTGTGAATGCCTAATAACGAGATCTGTGAAATTATGAGAGCTGGGCAAGATTATTGGATGTCGACGATCGTGTGACAAAGCAGAATGCCGTAAGCGTCCTCTCACTCTCAAGATCTCCTCCGATAGGAATGGTGATAGGGTCAAAAGTCTGTTCTGGGGTGGCAGCGGCTTGGACCGTTTCACGGCTGCTATGTCTGCTGAAAATGACTGCTGTTGAACGAGTCACACTACGCACTTTAATGTGTAGTCAAGTTCGCAAATGCTTAGCGGCCCCGCCCTTCTTGTCTGGACAGAGCACGCGTTGTGTCTGAATCTGAATATGTAAGCAGTGATGCGCACAGTCTGGGTGTATGTCGAAAATCACTCAATAAAACCAGAGATAGGAGTTGCATGGTGAGCATGTACCTTATCCGTTTTACAGACCAATGTGTGATCGTCTGAGTTGAAATGGCCGAACTCCGTTTGCGGCCAATGTTCTGGATCGCGAGTCAACCAAGCTGGCCCTTTCCACCATAGCTCGAAGTCCTTCAGCTCCTCTGGGGAAAGTCCTCTTAGATTCTCTCGGATTTTCTGCAGTGCCCACGTGTCTTCACTACGTTGGGGAAGAATGGTCTGAAATAAAGGCCACTCAGTTAGCGACAAAGGTTTTCCACCTGTTTACATCATCGTTCAGCCAGTGGAGAACAATAGTAGCATCCGTCCAATAGAATGTCTTTATCGGATAGGAACTCAGCCGATTTGAGTTTGTTATCCACTTCACAAGCTTGATAGCCAACATGGCTCCGCTAAGCTCCGTACGAGGAATCGTTGGCGCCTTAGAGGGGGTAACCTTGGACTTAGCCATAAGCAGGGATGAGTAGCATGACCCGTTGTCGTGCTCCACTCTCAAATATACCGAAGCTGCGTATGATGACGAGGAACCGTCGCAGAAGGCATGAAGCTGCATCAACGAAACGGATGCCGGTGTGTACTGGATCCAGCGATTAATGCTGATGTCGCCAATTTTCTGTAAATTATTTCGAAAACCGTGCCATAATTTTGCGAGAGCTTCGGGAACCTCGTCGTCCCAGTCTAGCGTCGTTTGAGTGCCATCGGTACACGAAACCTTGGCCATGGTAACATCCTTCAAGATCAGCTTGCCAGAGATGATGACGGGCGCGATAAGACCTAAGGGGTCAAACAACTTTGTTATGCTGGATAAGATATTCCTTTTGGATGACCCTCCTGCAAGATCAAAGTTAACTTTGTATTTAAAGCAGTCCCTATTCGCCAGTATAGCCAATACATGTCCCGTGCTTTTACTGGATGCGTGCTATCCCAGCTCAGCTCGGTTTGAATGCAATCCATTGGGATTGAACGCAACAGCCTAAGTTCGTTGCTAGACCATTTGTGTAACTCCATGCGAGCGGATTTTATCATTCCCGCTACTTGACTTCTCTTCTCCTCCGCGTCGTCGATGTTATGTCCTCCAGAGAGTATATCGTCCACGTATATTTCAGTCTTAAGGACCTCCATTGCCTTGGGATACGACTGACGCTCGTCCTCAGCCAGCTGACGGATAACTCTAATGGCCGTGAACGGTGCGGAAGCAGTTCCAAACGTAAGGGTTGCTAACGCATGTACTTCGATGATTCCATCCGCTGCCGCCATAAAATCCACTGAAATTGAGCGTCATCTGAGTGGACACCTATACAGCGATACATCTTTTGTATATCCGCTGCGAAAACGTAACGGTATTTCGTTCAATTCAATATAACCGATGACATGTCATTTTGAAGAGTAGGTCCAGTACATAGAATATCATTTGGAGATCTCCCATGAGTAGTCTTCATGGATGCATCGAAAACAATCCGCTGTTTGGTTGTGTGTAACTCCTCTTTGAAAACCGCATGATGTGGCAACACACATGATACTATGTGCTTTTGAGCGGCGTTCCCGCATATTCTAGAGTAACTTTCACTGCCAACTGCTGGCGCGATCTGCTGAAGTGTAAAATACTCTTGTATTTCCTCCTTATATCGCTGTCATCGTTCCTGTGCAGCAGAAAGTCGTCTTTCCAAGTGAAGAATTGGTTTAGAGCCATCTGGTGAGATCTTTCCAATACCATGGTCGGATTCAAATATGTTTTAAATGGAAGCCGCACCATATAACGTCCATCCGCACTGCGCATATGAGTTGTTTGGAAAACACTAAACACCGAGTTTGGACTCGGTGTCCTACGAGGCTTGATGACACCGTAAGCGGTTACCGGCTTCCACTCCTTGTGCCTTTCCTGATAAGATTCATCCAAATTGAGTGCACTGAGCTATAGGCTCCGACGGGGTACCAATTCTTGTCTCCGATAGCATAATATGTGCCAATATGTCTACCCCTAAAATTACGTCAATTCGTTTTGACCGGCAGAAGTCGGGGTCTGCTAACGGAATACCTTCGGTGTGCTTCCAATGCTCAGGAGAAAAACTAATACTTGGCAAGTAAGAAGTCACTGAGTTGAGGACATATGCCTTCCGGATATCTAAGAGAAAATCAGGATTAACAAGGCTAGAAGCTTCAAAATCGACTGTATATTTGCAGCGATGATCGCTGATGATCGAATTGATGCACGTGTACTGACTCTTTTCAAATGAAGCGACTGTACAACGTGTTCGGACACGATGGTCGCTTCCGACCCTTGATCGATGAGCGCATTTACAACTGCATGAAGTCCATTGAAAGGATTGCGTACTGAGATCCGAGCAGTAGCAAGAAGATGCCCGAGGATGTTGCTGAATAGCTGTTGTACGATGCACCTGAGTTTTGATCCACGTGAAGCGATCGATTGAGCCGTTGACCTACTTTGCCGTGTGGTACAGACTGGGCAGCGCGAGCAACAACATGCTTTAGTTGATCGCCATGCGATGGGGATGGGAAGTGCAGCAAGGTGTAATGACACTGACCGCAAACTTGGCATCCTTTGTTACTGGTGCAGTGAGAGATATCATGAGACCGACTTAAGCAATTGCCGCATAACTTCGCCTTCGTTGCTATTTCCTTTCGCTTGTAGCAATCTAGGGCCATAAAGGTTGGACAACGCCGTAAAATGTGGTGTCCACCGCAATGATGACATTGACAACTTGAACGCCTCGGCTGACTTTGCGCGTAATGTACACGAACACGCTTAGCCGAATCTGATGAACCTGACGCAGTGCTGGAGTCGAACGATGAGTTACGGTTCTCTATCGCATCCATTATCACTAGATGATCGTTCAGAAAAGATTCTAGAGCCTTGTACGATGGGACAGTAGAGCTGTCGCCTTGATGATGCTTCCAAGCGTTGTGAGTCTCCTTGGGTAGCTTTGACGCTATATAATGTGTTAGCCAATGGTGACGTTCCCCATCTAAGGCTTGGATGCGGCGGAACGCAGCTAAGCAGACATTAACGGTGCTTAGCAATGAACGCATCGACTCAGCTGATTCCTTTTGCAGCCGAGGAAGAGCGTAGATAGTGTTCATATGGTGCGAAAAAACTAGCCTTGGGTTGTTGTACCTCTTAACCACCATTCCCCAAGCCCCGTCGTAGTTTACGTCGCACATCATTGTCACGACCAAGAGGCAGAAACTCCTTTAGAAAAGGTAGTTTGTGAACGTTGCTGAGTTTGTTATTGATGTGAATAAGGCTCGTGAATGCGTCGAAGTATCCGGGCCAGTCGACGCATGAAGTAGAGAATTTTGGGACCGACATTTGAGGCATAGTAGCACGAGGTTCTGGGTCTACACTGCCGGGGACCACGGTGGAAGGTGTGACGTCTGGAACCAGCCTTTCGAAATCCTCGGCAAGGATACAATAAGTGTCCATTTAACGTTAATCAAATTCCGACTGAAAGTTCTTTATGTTGTAAGCAGAACTCTTAAAGCCATCTGAGTTAACTAGCTCCGTGTGTGTGTTGCGAAATGTATTCCTTAATTCCTCCACTTGATCTAGATGCTTCTTGAAATAAACACGAGTCTTCCTCGCTTGTGAATCCTTCTTATAATTTTGCAGAAGCAGTTTTGGGGTACCGTGGCTATCAATCTGTAAATTTACCATTTTTTCTAATGCGGAAGCCATCTTGGTCAGTGAATGTCAAATCTCTTTTTTTTCTTTATACAATGACTCTCAAACTGTTCAACCTCTGCTCATATATTATATGCATTTACTTATCTCACACACAACCTTAACCTTAACCACTTACACAGTTTTCGCACACGAAATTACGGAACAGAACCATGCAAACAAAGAGCAGACGTCCAGGGAATTCCACGATGTAGTTATTGCGCCTATGTATCGGTCTTCCTTCTTATGCTGCTTCGTTGTACCGGCGAGTCGAACTTGTGCGGCGGCGATCTAACAGAATTTGATTTGCACTATGTACAACCACCATGAACAGTTGTGACCTCCTTATTTATAGGAGGTCATTGTAGGAGAGGATTCGGACACAAATGCAACGCAATGATATCTCTAATATTCACTTTATTCTTACTATACAATAACAGACCTTCTTTCTGTGTATGTATTCTATATATATAAGCACAAGAGTAATTACGTTCGAACTTATATTAAATGTATAAGAGGTGCGTGTACTCAAATTCTGATTAGACTCGCGGCTCGCGACGTCCGACCGGTGTGTTTGAGAGTAGACAATTAAATTCTCTAATTGGTAACCTTTTGACTTCTGCTGTGCCGAGCTTAGCGTAAGCTCTGCTACTCAGCCACTCAGCGTAAGCTCTGCTATTCAGATGCATGTCCCGTTCGATCGGGAGCTTTTGCACAGTGCACAGTGGGACAAGCAATAACCAAACAGCCTCATCACTGGAGACTTTAATGCGTGGGTCACAGACTAGGGCAGTACTATAACGAACGCCAGAGGCAATGCGGTCCGGGACGCGTTCGCATCGTTAGATGTGGTACTCCTTTATCAAGGTACGACACCGCTGCGACGAGGTAATGAAAATCTAGACGCAATATGCGAGGCCTTCTCAGTAAAAAGAAGGACCTTTACGAACGCAATTAAGCGTAAGAAAAGGGAACTTTTTCTTGATCTATGCGACCAAGCCGAAAACGACCCCTGGGGATTGGCATACAAAATTAGCATGAAGAGATTGGCGCATTCCCAATTTAGCTCTTAAGAAAGCTATGGAGTTGCAACCGGAATACTACGTCAGCACGTTCAACAAGTGTCTACAAGAAGGAGTGTTGCCGAAGGTATGGAATAATCAAGCATAAGTACTTATTTTGAAAGCAAATAAGCCTGCTGATAACCCCTCCGCTTACCGACCTATATGTCTACTTGTCGTAACACGGAAAGTATTTGAGCGAGTGATCTGCAGTAGATTGGAGAGCGCGATTTTCGGCGCCGGCGGCTTCTCACCCTACCAATTCGGTTTTAGAAAATCCAGGTCAACAAAGCAAGCTATCCAGGTGGTAACAGAACTTGCCGAAAAGGCAATTAAGGGAAAGTGATGGCTCGGGGGTAGTAAGGAATACTGCCTGGTTGTAACGCTAGATGTCAGGAACGCTTTCAAATCGGTTAGATGGGGAAACATACTTAACAGTATCCACGATATTCACGCGATAGCAGCTCCCGAGTATATAATTCGAATTATAACAAGCTATTTTAAAGATAGAAGATTAAGCTACAGCACAAGCGAAGGGCGTAAAAGCTACAAAGTCACCAGCGGGGTTCCCCAAGGATCCGTTCTTGGCCCAACATTATGGAACCTCATGTATGACGGAATCCTGCTGTTAAGTCTCCCAAGAGGAGTGAAGATAATAGGATTTGCCGACGACATAGCTATCGTGGCAGTCTCCAAACATATAAGACAAATTGAGCATATGTTGAACACCGCAATCAGGACTGTCCAGGAGTGGCTGAGTGGCGTAGCTATAAGCCTTGCCGAACACAAAACTGAAGCGGTCCTCATTAGTTCAAGAAGAAAGATGGATTACGCGTGCGTGAGGGTAGGAGATGCAACTATTACCTCCAAACCGTCCACGAAATACCTAGGAATTGTACTGGACAAAACGCTATTCTTTAAGGATCACTTATCATACTCCGCCTCAAAGGCGACAAGCGCATGTGCCGCACTCATAAGAATCATGCCAAATACGCGAGGACCAAAACAACTACGTAGGAGACTGTTATGCGGGGTTGTTAGCTCCATCACAACCTATGTAGTCCAAATCTGGGCCCAGAGTCTAACTCGTAGCACATATACGAAAGAGAGGAAAGAGCAGTAATTATATCTGCATTTGGAGTGAGCTTGACAACGGATAATCTGATTCTAGGTATGCTGGAATGCTCATCCAAATGGAACACAATGGACAGAATAGCCAACGTGATTATGAAGCGCCTAAGACGAGAAGAACTCGCAGGCAACACGGCAGAGAGCCGATAAGGCCATGCAGCCCCCCCTCCCTGAATGTAATGACATGACGCCTAGCTGTAGTACCGGGGGGATACAAAAAAGAAAGGTGCAATAAACAGTCTTCGGCCTGGTTTCAAGGAGCCACTTGAATGAACCGCGGTTCATAATGGTCTCTTTTTTTTTTTTTTTTAAAAAAAACATGAGAGATCCGGTAGGGCCATGGCGGATGTTTTTTTGTCACCGCGAAATCAATTAGATCTGGAATCTTTCTGGTGTTTGCAGGCCAATATGTGAGGTTACCAGGAGAAACGTAGTCCAATTTATTGCTCACTTTTATAAGTGCATTATACAGTTTCCTTCGCTTGGGAGTCACGAGGCATCATCCCCAGTGCGTGTGTTTGGCATTGTAGTCTCCTGCAGCTATAAAGCGATCCCCCAGTGTGTTGTAAAAGTCCATGAATTGACCTTCAGAGATAGTAAAGCGAGGTGGGCAGTAGACAGCGGCAATGCAAAGGTTGCCGTTTACTGACTGCTCATTTATGGACGTGGCTTGCAAGTAATTTGTTGCAAACCTTTGGTGAAAGTGGTGTTTGATGCGTTCTCTGATTAAGATGCCGGTTCCGCCGTGAGTTTTGGCATCCGGATGATCTGTGCGGTAGAAGGTACAACCTCTTATATGGAAGTTATATCTCCCTGTGAGGTGCGTTTTAACCAGCAGCATGGCGTCGTTGTGATTTACATTTACGATTTGAGTTATTTCCAGTTTATGCCGTGAAATGCCGTTGGAATTCCACATGGATATACGTAGGTTAGACATTTATTATTTGGACTGTTGTGCCACAAGCAACTGAATCACCATGTTCTGGTTCTAAACAAATATGTTCGCGCCACATATTTAAGTTCGCGCCAAGGGGTCGCATTCTTGTATTTTCCAACACAAATTAAAGTATTGTAACTAATTGAAGTATTGTATTGTAACTAATTGAAGTATTGTAACTACTTGAAGTATTATATCGAATTGAAGTATTGTATCGATAAGAGAAATTCAGAATTGTGATCGAAATCATATTGCGATTGTGTCCGGATCATTTTGACCGATGCAGAAATAAAAGTTTTTTTGAATTTGAGACCAAGACAGAGCGGATGCGTCTCCTGACTGGAATTTTTGAAGAAAACACAATTGGCAAGCTTGTTGAGAGTCTGGAATCAACATTTGGCACCCGAGCAGGGACCGTTTGGATAAGGTTCAACCCGGATTGGAATTCATTACTGGAATTCAAGAATCAGCAGAGGCACTTTGTATCAAATTGTGAGTCTAACACTGCTTTAGTGCATTTAATATTTCATGCAGGCGTGTAAATTATATTCGGTTTGTGTGATTAAAATATAAAGAAAAAATCTTAAAAGTTATAAAAGTGTCAAGTGGTAGTCAATTGCATGTAAAATAAAATTCATCACGTGCAACACATACATACACACAAGATTTTTGTATTTGCTAACGGTGATCTACGAGGGTCGTTTGATAAGTCCGTGACTTTTTGAATAAAATATATTTTTTTCGTCAAAGAAGCGTTTTATTTCTCAACATAATCTCCTTTTAGCTCTATACATTTAGTCCAGCGTTTTTCCAATTTTTTTATTCCTTCCAAATAATAGGTTTTCTCAAGGCCCTCAAAATAGTCGTTTGTTTCTGTGATGACCTCTTCATTTGACCCGAATCTCTTACCGCCGAGCCATTTCTTCATGTTTGGAAACAAAAAATAGTCACAGGGGGCTAAATCTGGAGAATATGCTGGATGGGGTAGCAGTTCGTAGCCCAATTTATGAAATTTTGCCATGCTGACTACACACGTGTGCACCCGTGCATTGTCCTGATGGAACAGCACTTTTTTTTCGCCAAATGCGGTCGTTTCTGCTTCAAATCAATATCGAATCTGTCCAAAAGCTCTGAATAATATTCGCCGGTGATCGTTTTACCCTTTTCAAGGTAATCGATGTGAATGATACCTTGTGCATCCCAAAAAACTGTGGCCATGACCTTGTTGGCCGACAGACCCACCTTGGCCTTCTTTGGTGCACGTTCACCCGGAGAAACCCACTGTCTTGATTGTTCTTTGGTCTCTGGTGTGGTGTGGTGGATCCATGTTTCGTCTACGGTAACGAAACGGCGCAAAAATTCGTTTGGATTGCGGTTGAACATCGCCAAACACTCCTTTGAAATGGTCACACGGTTGCGCTTATGGTCGTGTGTGAGCAATCGCGGCACCCATCGCGCGGAAAGCTTTTTCATGTCCAAATATTCATGTAAAATGTGATGTACCCGTTCAGTTGAGATGCCTACAGCCTCAGCTACCTCACGCACTTTCATTCTCCGATCATCCAATATCATTCCATGGATTTTGTCGACGATTTCTGGCATGACGACCTCTTTTGGGCGACCTGAACGTTCGGCATCACTTGTACTGGTACGACCACAACGGAACTCAGTAAACCATTTCTTAACCATTGAAATTGATGGTGCAGAGTCCCCATAATATTTATCAAGTCTTTCCTTGGTTTCGGTGATGGATTTTTTACGCAAAAAATAATGCTTAATTAGCACACGAAATTCACTTTTTTCCATTTTCGTTAAAATTCACGAGATCGTCTGCTTTCAATGCCTATAAAACGCAAACCAAAAAACGCAGCTTTCTCAAAATTTTACAGTCAGCTGTTAATCGATAACTGCTGACAGGAGCAGTGTTGTATTTAGAGCAGGTGCGCGGCAAATACAAAAAGTCACGGACTTATCAAACGACCCTCGTATGTATGCATGCTTGTATGTATAAGCAAAAATTTTGTGAACTGACTGCCCTGCTTTGACTTGCCCTTAACGTTCATTCTCTTTTGGCAACATTTTTCTGAAGCAGCAGCTTGTACAGTTTTTCAGAAATTATTGTCTGACTATTTATTAGAGTAAATACATATGTATGTATGTGCAAAGGCTTTTGAAAAGAAAAGAAGACAACATATGTACATATTTGAGTTGTGGGATACACTTTTTAAGTACTTTGCAATTTCATATATAAATATCTCATATTGAACTGTTCGAATTCAAGCATATTAAAACAAAACAAAGCTTATTAATTTATTTGAATTAACCGTGGCCCCAAAAAGAAACAAAGAATCGGAATTAATGGCATCGCGGCTCGGGCTGATGAATTTTTTCACTCGCAATAAAAATTACATAGCCAGTAAATGTTCCTCTATGTCATCAGCAGATTTATAAGCAAGATTAAGTTTGATTGAGCTAAACTATAGCGAGTTTTTTAAAATTCTAACGCGTATTGAGGAAGAGTGTGAGGATGCCAGCGAATATGAAGTTCGGCAGGATGTTAAAGAGCTATATTGTGAAATCAACGCAAAGTTATTGAGCTGTCTTGGACAAACTGGTCACAGAGCTAGCTCATCGAATATATTAAATAGTACGCAGCTGACGCGAACAGCAAATCTGCCAAATCTAAAGTTGCCAGTATTTACTTTCGTAATGCTGATAGGATCGGATTCCGGCCTTAATGACCTGTCCAGATTAATTCATTTACGATCTTCTCTAGATTCGGTTCCTTTGAGTACAATCGACTGTTTGGAATTAAGTGGTGCGAATTATGAGAGAGCTGTGCGGTTATTAAAGGAGCGTTTTGAGAACAAACCAATAATCGTGCAGTCTCATATAAACGAGCTGTTTAATGTCAAGCGGGTGAAGCAAGTTGATTCTGAAGGATTGCGTGTGCTGCTAGATCATGTGAATTCTCAGCTTGCAGCACTTAGGGCATTGTGTAGTGAAAAAGAAATTCTAGAAGCAGTTATTTTTCACCTGATTCGTAGCAAACTGGATGATGACACCATGGAAAAATGGGACGGAGAGTGGAAATGTTCAACTTTGCCGTCGTGGCCGTTTGCTGGCTCAATTTGTAATTAGCAGAGGAATAAGTCTGGCCAATCGAGAAATTAATCGTGTTAACACAGGTCGATCAAGGACAAGCTTGGTTGCATCAGAAGGCAATCCTAATAATATAATTTGCTATTGCTGTTCAGGAGCTCATGTTATCAGGGTGTGTACAAGCTTTAAGAATTTGCCTCCACTGCAACGCTATCATGAAGTGAAGAAGCACGGACTGTGGTTGTTGTGTTTTAGCAAGCGGCATTCAACTAAAGACTGTTCTGGGCAGCGTTGCTCTGTTCGCAACAGGCAACACCATCTTTTACTTCACAGAGATTCAGTTAAGGTTTCGAAAGAAGTCGCACTCAACATACAGGGTAGAGGGCTGCATAACACCATTCAAACTGACATATGAGACAATCGTGTTGAAATGAACGAAGTGAATTCGGCTCGTTTGAAAAATGTTAGTGCATTTGTAAGCATGCGTTACCGACTTCAATTCAATCAATTCAAACGGCAGATTCTGAAACGAACACGACCAACTGAATGGTATGTATTCTGAATACATACTAAAACGAATGAGTACTCTAAATGCTAACAAACTGAACGCTGTTATGCAGCCCTCTAATACAGGGTTCCGGCACGCTTCAAAGTTCACTTTTGTCTAGGACGTCTACTAGTTTTTTGGCAACCGCAGTGGTGCTAGTAAAGTATAATTTTGTAACCTTTCAGAGCTGTAGATGCATTCTAGACTCAGGCAGTCAGCTTGTTACTTCACGGTTAGTCTCAGTTCTTCAACTGTAAATAAAAGGGCCAACGAGCACCTCACTGGAATAGGCAACTCAACATCGCAAGTATTAGGGGAAGTCAACGCACCAATTAAGTCTAGACTTACAAGGTTTATGGCTTCGGACAACTTCTTGGTATTGGAAGAGATTACCAAATACTGTCCAACGAGAATGTCTCTGAGCTTAATTTTGACTCTGCTAAACAATGTTAAGCTCGCCGATTTTACATTCGATTTCTCTCAGAGTATAGACATGTTGCTTGGGGTGTCTCTATTTTTCAAGTTGATGGTTGCAGGGCAAATAAAACTTGGACCAAATTTACCTACGATCCAAAAGTCCCTCCTTGGTTGGGTCGAAGTGGTCGAATGCACTTCATCGACTGGCGTGGCATTGCTGGCTAACAAAAACAACTAAAAACGTTGAGTGCAAAATGGATAAGTTGCAAGAGCTGGTGACACAATTTTGGAAAATGGAGGAGCTGGCAAATGTTAAGCAGACAGAGTCAGGTCGTTTTAAAGTGGCACTTCCTTTTAAAAGTGATCAGGGAACAGTACACCGAATTTATGGAAGAATATAGAAGTCTGGGTCACTTAGAGAAAGTTGAGAACATAAATGCGAATGATGTTAAATACTATATGCTCCATCACCCAATTCTGCGTCCCGATAGTATTACAACCAAGTTACGGGTAGTATTTGACGCTTCCTGCAAGTCTTCCAATTGTGTATCTTTGAATGACTTAATGTTGGTTGGTCCAAAGTTGCAGCCACCTCTTTTTGGCACGTTGACTAGGTTTCGTTTTTATAAATTTGCGTTAACCGCAGATATTGCCAAAATGTATAGACAAATCTGGGTTCATGAGGCGGGCCGTAATTTTCAATGCATTTTATGGCGGTCGAAAGCTAGCGATCCGATCCAAATTTTATGTTTGAAAACCGTCACTTATGGAACTAGTTCCGCCCCATTTCTTGCAGTTCGCTGTTTCTTTCAATTGGCAGATAAACATAGTGAGCAGTTTCCCTGGCTGGCGGCTTTGATTTACGTAAATGGCGAAGTAATTGCATTAAAATTTTTGAAAAGGATGCAGATGTGGAGCCTTTAATGTTCAAAACTGAAGACGCAGCCAAGACCTAAGGTATATATTGGTCCTCTAGAATGGATGTCTTTCAATTTATGTACAAAAGGAAATTTGATTTACTAATTACTAAACGAACTGTGCTCTTTGAATTAGCTCAAGTATTTGACCCTTTAGAATTTTTAAGTCTTGTATTGCTTTTAAGGAAAATATTTGTTCAAGAGCTATGGCTGCGTAAACTCGATTGGGACGAGGAGTTATCTCCAAGCTGTGCATTCAATGCCAGCGATATCGAAATGAGCTTTTGTTGATAGATAAGTGTTCTATACCTAGTTCAGTAATTTCGGTATCAGCTAAGTTAGATACTCTTAAGTTTTTTGGATTTTCTGACGCGTCTTCTTCAGCCTATGGTGGAGTTATCTATGCTCGCATCAGGGATGCTTTAGGCAGAGCGTGCGTTAATTTGATAACTGCAAAAGCGTAGGTAGCCCCTGTAAAAGTGACTTCCCTACCGATTAGAATTGCAAGGGGCATTGGCGCTGTAGGTTTGGCGTGGAAGGTTGTAAGGTTCAGGGTGCTTTGCCAGGATTCGAATTAGCTGGATGGCTGCGGTATGTTCTTTTTAATGTATAACAGCTTTAGTTGCGTGAGGAATTTACCAGCCTGCAAAATAAAAGAGCGATCAAATACAAAGTTTGAATCCTTTCATTTAAAATGAGGTGTGTATTTTATTTATTCGGGTGGGCGGACGTCTAAAAAATGCAAAACTGCCATTTGACACCAAACATCCTATTTTAATGCCTAGCGATCACAAAATAATTAATGCATTGATTGAGTACACACACCGAGACACACATGTCTGGGTACAATCACTATGTGCCTTTTTGTGGGAGAAATATTGGATCATTAATTGCAGGAAACTGACTCGCAAAACGGTGCGAAGTTGCATCTTATATTTTCGGCAGCGACCAATATTAGGAGACCAGTTAATGGGATCTCTACCTGAAGAACGAGGCCGAGCCAATGTGTATCCCTTTGAGTGATCGGGCCTCGACTTCGCTGGACCCATATGGAGGTACTTCAATATTCGTAGGAAACGCCCTATCACGGTCTACCTCTGCGTATTCGTGTGCTTGATTAACAAGGCATGTCATCTGGAGATTGTATCCGATCTGAGCGCTAACGCCTTCATCGCAGCACTTAAGCGTTTCTTTGCTAGACGTGGGCTAAGCACAGACTAATCCTGCGATAACGCTATGAACTTTGTAGGTGCGGCTCGCGAGCTGAACAAAATATTATGACCAAAGTAAAACACTGGTGCAATATGAATGCAGCCGACGAGGAGTAAAATTTCACTTCATACCCCCTCGTTAACCCCATTTCGGGGGCATCTGGGAAAGCAGAGTAAAGATCGCAAAGGCAGCTGTTTGTCAAGTGCGCCAACAGTACCTCATTAAACTACGAGGATATAGTCACTGCCATGGCACATGTGGAAGCGGTGATGAATTCCCGACCCTTATATTCGTTGTTGCCAGATCCTAACGACTTGGAAGTCTTGATCACTTTCTGGTTGGCCGACCGTTAAACTCACTGGTGGAACCATGTGATGACGAGCTGCTGAAGATTTCAATGAGTAACCACTGGAAACGAATCTTGGTTGTACACAACATGTTTTGGAAGAGGTGGTCTACGGAATATTTGACTCTTCTTCATGGAGAAAATGCAACCCGAATGTATCGCTTGGGACGTTGGTTCTAATTGCGGAGGACAACGCTTCGCCTGGATAATGGTTTCTAGGACGAGTTACAAAGGTACATCCAGGATCAGACGGCATTGTGCGAGTCTTCACTTTCAAAACGAAGACAGGCCTGTTCAAACGAAATGTTCACAAACTTTATCCTGGAAAAAGAAAATTGATTGAATTTGGAAGGAGCTTTCAAGGCGTGGAGAATGTTCACGCCACATATTTAAATTCGCGCCAAGTGGTCATATTATTGTATTTTCCAACACTTATTGAAGTACTGTAACTACTTGAAGTATTGTATCGAATTGAAGTATTGTATCGATAAGAGAAATTAACAATTGTGATCGAAATCATATTGCGATTGTGTCCGGATCATTTTGACCGACGCAGAAATAAAAGTTATTTTTGAATTCGAGACTAAGACAGAGCGGATGCGTCTCCTTACTGATATTCTTCGAGAAAACACAAATGGCAAGCTTGTTGAGTGTCTGGAATCAACAAAGGGTTTGCATAGGTGTTTTCATAAATGACATGAGTTCCATGGTAAACATCAGAGTTTCCAAATAGCTTTGCGACTGCATCAAGACCTGCTGAGTGTTTTCTGAGTGTGGCTGGAGTGGATTTTCCGCATTTTGCGTATTTTGTTGACGCGTAGCTGTCGCTCGTTGCATGCGACTCTTCAACTCCTTGTTGACCGCACAGCCTCTGTAGTTTGCCGTATGGTTTCTTCCACAGTTGCCACATTTTTTCTATACGGGGTCTTTTAAGTTTCCGGGGCCGTTTACGGAGTTGTGGAAGTCTCCGCAGACTACGCAGACTGCCCGAAGTGTGCAGTTTGTCTTGGTGTGTCCATTTTCCTGGCAGTTTGCCACGGTGATCCTTCGATGTAGTAAGAGCTGCAGCTTATAGATCCGGTGCACTTCGCTTTTCTTTAAGGCATTGCTATCTGGTTCGAGCTCGACCTTGAAAAGTGGTTGCGGCTTTATATTTCTGTTAATAATGTTGCTAAATTTTTTGGCACAGTAGCCCTTGGCTTTAAAGGCTTCTTGAATCTCAGTGGGAGCGACGTCAGGTTCGATTCCATTTAGTACAACTTAAAATCCCTTGCTGCTTTTTAGTTGGTAGGTGTGGAAGTTCTTTTTTGTGTCCTCCAAGTACTTAGACACAGCTCGGAAGTGTTCTTCGGACTTCTAAGCGTAATTTTAAACCAAGAACGTTCATTTTAGGTATGCATAACAATAGTCAACATCTTAAGATCTCTGAAAATTTGGTTACGATCGGACAATAAACATGGACATTTTTTTAATAAAATATTTTATTGGGTTCAAATCGAGTGCGGATGCACTGTTTGTGTATCTTTGTCCCTTAATGACATACATATACATAAAAAATATTTAATTTCACATATGTTATAGGTATGGTTTTATTTAAATATGTTACACCCTTTAATTTTAAAGTTAATAAACAAACGGTTGTTCTGGCTCCAATAAGAACATGCCATTGCAGCACAAAAATAGAATTCAATATCTCCCTTTCGTCTGATTTTAAAGTATTTATTTAAAAGAAATCAAAATAGAGTAAGAAAAAATTTAAGAATGAAGAATGAATTTATTTTAATATGTTAAACTTTCCATTGTGTCTCTATTTTCTGCTTTTATCTAGTGTTGCGCAACAGCCCTTTATTTCTCAAAATGTATGGATATCAAATAATAAAAATGTTCAATTTAGTATTTAAATAATATGGTTTGCATGAACTAAAATGGGAAGTATGGCAAAGCTTGATAGGCAATTTAATGAAATCGTAACATCCTGCCCACCGTAAAACAATTCAATACATCCAATACTGCCAGCTTTGATATGGTTCGAATTAGTGTTCCAGTTGAGGTCTGTACCTCTGCTTTTCGTATTTGCCCATCCTTTGCTGGTATTGTTTGAACGATGATTCTTTTTTTTCAATTGGCGGGTGGTTGGTTGTCATCGCAGAGTGTGACAATGTCTCCCATGCGGATTAGCTTTGTCCGCGAAAGCCAGCTAAGACTGGTTTTACTGATCTTACTAAACGTTCCCAGCGGTCACCCGAGCTTGGATTAGATGGACAATTAAATTCCCAACAGATGCCTTTGTTTGCCGTTTCTGATTCAATAGCATCCCAATCAAACAGATCTTTGGTCTTTCTGATCTTTCTGTCTGCTCCGACGAAGTTTGTTCCCATGTCTGATCCGATTCACAAAGTTACGGATACATAGTATGCATGCGTCAGTGGATAAATCTGCTGCCAATTCGAGGTGCACTGCTCTTATTGTTAGATAAGTGAACAATGCTACCCATCTGTTCTCTTGTCATCGACCTATGGTGAACATGATTGGTCCAAAATAATCCAATCCTGTGTAGGAGAACGGACGCATGTATGGAGTTACCCGATCTTTGGGTAATTGCCCCATCTGTGCCGGTATTGGCACCGCTCTCTCATTTTTGCATCGTTGACAAACTGTTTTAGCTCGCTTTACAGCCTTCCGCAAATGTATTATCCAAAATGTTCGCCTTATTTCATTTACAATTAATTCTTCATTTTGGTGATGGTAAGCCTCGTGATACCATTTAATTATCAAAATGCTTAAAACATGCTTTGAAGGCAGTATTATAGGGTGCCGAGCCGATTCAGGCAAAGTGACGGCATAATCGAGCCTTCCGCCAACCACTAAAACTCCATCAGGCGATAATACTGGGCATAACGAATAAATTATGCTGTTTTTCATAACTTTTCCTTTTCCCTTCAGATCTGCCAGCTCCTGGTTGTATATTTGACTCTGTGCCATCTTGCATAGAACAATTTCAGCACGCCATAATTCATTTGAATTAAGCTGAGTTTCATCAGTGCGTTGGTGACGTAGTCCTTTTATAAATCTTAGTATCCATGCCATTGTGCGTTTTGAAAACAAATACTGAGACTACCTATTTATATCCACTAAAGGATTCTGTAGTACAGACAGTATCATTTTCTTTCGCTCTCCTGTTTCATCAGTTGGATTGTGTATTATATTTGAGAAAGGCCAAAACTAACTCTCTTGCAGTAGCTTTATCGGCAGCATTCAATTCAGTGGGTACTCATCTCCAGTCGCTTTCCTCTGTTGTTTCCAGGATTTCACTTATACGGTGAGCAACAAATGGTTTATATTGTCAATGATCGAAGTGTATCCATGAAATAACTGTTATCGAATCAGACCATAATACTGATCTCAGCACCTTAACATCGTGACAAGCCAAAATTGTATTTCGGAGACGAGTGCCTAACACTGCTGCTTGAAGCTCAAGTCTCGGCACTGAAAGCATCTTTAATGGAGCACATTTTGTTTTTCCTGTAACAAATATCCTTTCAATACAGCCATTATAGACAATTCTCCAATAAACTACTGCCGCGAAAGACAACTTGTTTGCATCTACAACCGCATGTAGTTCGATCTGTGTGCTATGGTCAAAGTAATTCAAGGAATAACATTTACTCATTTTAAAGTGTTTAATATTCTTCAATTGGAGAACCCATATTTTAAATCTTTCAAACAAAGAGCCAGGTAATATGTCATTCCAGTCAATTCCCGAACGCCATACATCTTGGACCAATACTTTGCCGTGTACCATCAAGTCTGCCAGCATTCCAAATTGGTCATATACTGACATAACCAAACTTAGCAATTGTCGTTTTGTTGGACATTTTACGGCTTTCACAATATCCTTATCTACGCTGTTTAACTGATGATCAAATATAAATTCATCATTTCTGCTATCCCAATGCATTCCAAGTATTTTGTCAATTTTCTCACTGTCCATGTTGACTGTTCTATTGTGAATTTCGGATGTTGTGCTATTCAGTTTTTCTTCTACATCCATTGAATTGGACACAAACCCTCTGAGCTCAAAATTTGCAATTTTGTGAACCCTTTTCACCTCGTTGCTGATATTATAGGCCTCGCTTTCCGAGTTAAAGCTTGCTACAAAATCATCCACGTAGTGCTTCGATTCAATTGCATCTATGACAGCTTTCGTATGTTTTGTTGCATTTTGAGCATTTATGTTTTTAATGTACTGTGTACATGGAGAGCAAGCAGCTCCAAATATCATTACAGTCAACTTGTAAATAGCCACTTCCTCGTCTGGGTTTTCATGTCTCCATAAAAAACGGAGCGCCTGCTGATCCTGTTCTCTAACTCGAACCTGCAAAAACATTTCTTTGATATCAGCGCATACAGCCACCTTCCTTGGCGGAACTGAAAAAGAATCTTAGTTAATGGAGTATTCTCATCTGGTCCTTTTAAAAGCTTTGAGTTCAGAGAAACTCCATCAACTACCGCTGCTGCATCGAAAACCAACAGCATCTTTTTAGGCTTGTTGATATTATGCACTCCAAAATGAGGTAAATACCATGTGCAAGGATGTATAATGTCAGCTTCTTCTTTGGATAGCTTAACAGCGTATCCTTTCTCTATAAAATCCATTACAACTTTATCATAGTCTTCCATTTTATTTATTTTGCACATTTTATTTTCTAACGCATGCAATCTGTGCATGGCCATTTTGTAGCTATTAGGTAAGTTGACTTCATCCACTGCCCATAGCAGTCCTGTTTCGTATGCTTCATTTAATTGTTTTGTAGTATCCTGTAGTATCTTTCTTGCTCTGATTTCTGCGACAGACGCCAAAATTTTCTATTCAAAAATAATCAGTTATTAACTTGTGCATATCCATTTCTACTTGTGTCTTCGTAGAAGTTGTGTGTAACACTACTGTACAAATTGATGATACTTCAGAATGATTATGAGTCAATCCATAAATATACCACCCCAATGCTGTTTTTGTTGCAACCAAATTTCTATCCAGCGCCCCGCTCTTTAAAGCGCGAATTTCCGGACAATTGTCTATCCCTATGAAAAGCATTGGTTCAACATTTACATACCCCTTAATTGGTATTTTGTCTAATATCTTATATTTGTTCACTAATTCCTGTACATTCAAAGTCTGTAGAGGTAGCTGAAGCTCTGGAACTGTATTTCCATTTATCCGCATCCATTTCTTGTTACTATCCTGTGTTCGTATGTTTATTTTGCATTCCATGGAATTTATATCTATTGTATGTTTTCCAATCCAATTTAATGTAAGCTTTATGGGATCTTCTTTTATACCCAATTTATGAGCCAGTTCTTCGTTTATTAATGTAGTGGACGAACCTTCGTCTACAAAAGCAAATATTTTAATAATTTGTCTGTTTGGACCCATTAGCTCAATTGGCACTACTACTTTAAAGAGTATTTTTGACATGCCCGACTTAATCGTACTGACTGTATCTGTAGTTTCTGTTTCTCTTTTATTTTTAATATCTTTTCTTTGATCGTTGTGCAATGATCTGTGGTGCATTTTGTCGCAGCCATTGAGTTTACATGTTCGTGTAAATTGACATCGCATAAGGCTGTGGCCTCGATGCAAACAACCAAAGCACACGCCTAGTTCCTTTGCAATCTTTCATTTGTCTTTCACAGTTGCTTTACTATATTCCTCACACCGTGGCAACGTGTGTTCTTTAGAAGTCGTCAACGTTGCCTTTGAAATACTCCGGCTCATTCCATTTAACCAAATGCTGAAATGGCTCAAGTCTAGATAGGGTGAAATATTTGCAGCATATTCATTCCGCTTTGACAGTGGCAATTTCCCAACCAACTGATCCAACATTGACAAGCAAATATTGAGTTGCATTCGCTGATCTCAAGTAAATTACCAAATTTTCTACTTTGGAAGCAAATGGAACCATCTTTTCTAAATTATTCTCGGGAACACTTTGTAGATTGTTGACCATATCCATCTGGGATTTTATTAACAGTTCCGGTCGTCCATAGCGAAACTGCATCCTATCCATTATAGACCGTACATTAACTGGATTGATTAACAAAGCCTCGACTTTTTCTTTTGCTGCTCCTATAAGGCACTTCTGTAACCCTAAGAATTTCTCTAGGTTTGTGTACTTATAAGCGGCAGTTGAATTCGAAAACATGGTGGAAAACACAGGCCAATCTCTTGAATTTCCACCAAATAAAGGTAGATCAATTAACTTACGGGGTTGCATGACTGAATTATATTGCGGGTGAGAGAATGTAGTATTTTCTGTCCGCCTACCTTGTGCCAACTCAAACCTTACAGCACCATAACCCTCATTTAGCCCATACATACCATATCTACCAGTATTTAAATCATTTGCGCTAGTCAGTGCCGTTGGCCATCCTTTTTCCATGAATTCTATCATCGCCAGAGCGGTGTGTGGTTGGCCAGGTATGTGGTCGTCTTGCATCGCAATCTGCAAGTATTTCTCCAGTATGATTCACAGCGCCTGTAGCACCATGCGCGGCCTTCCAGTATGCTCCGCCAGTGCCTTGAATAACGCCACCATGCTGAGTAATACCACCATGATCAGCGGTGGCTGAGACATCCTGTTGTCTTCCATTCGTGCCGACGCCAAGTATACCATGCGAGAGCCACCTTGTGTGGCGTTGGCAATTTGACTTGTAGCTTCGTAGCTGCCCATTACAGAAACGCTAGTGCCACCCTGTGTGGCTTTGATGCTTTGAAATCCACTTGCGTCACTGCCCATTGCAGAGACATCAGTGCCACCCTGTGTGGCCATACCAGATGCGCGATTTTCATATGAATCATTGCTTGTGCTATCCTGTGTAGCATTGCTGATTGCCAATCCATGTACGTCGCTGCCCATTGCAGAAGCGCCAGTGGCACCCTGTATGGCTGTGCTTGATGCACCCATTGGGTTTGTAGCTACCAACTGCTCAAGCTTGTTCATTCTTGAAGACATTTCCGATATCTGCTCATCCATGCGCTTTAAAAGAATTGTATTGATGTCTTCTTTTTCTCTGGCCACCGTTGTTTGGCACCCGCTAATATCCAATTCACTTTCTGACTCCATTTCGTCAGATCTCTTTGGTGTTGAAGATCCAGATCTCTCTCCAGCACTCAAAAGCCGCTTCTTGTTACGCAATTCCATTAAATTTTCATATATTTGAATTTCACCACAGTGACTATTTTATCATCCATCTACATATATGTGTGTGTAATACTACTACGCATTACTTTTCGCGACGCAAACTAATTAAAATAAAAAATGTTCTGGTTCCAATAAGAACATGCCATTACAGCACAAAAATAGGATTCAACAACTCCCTTTCGTCCGATTTAAAAGTGTTTATTTAAATGTGAATGAAATACAAAGGAGTAAGCAAAAATTAAATTTTCCATTGTTTCCCGTTTCTCTGCTTTTATCCAGTGTTGCGCAACAGCTCTTTTTTTCTCAAAATATATCAATATTTTATAATAATAATGTTAAATTTAGTATTTAAATAATATGGTTTGCATGAACTAAAATGGGAAGTATGGCAAGGCTTGACAGGCAATTTAATGAAATCGCAACAACAGTAAAATTACAAGTTTGTTTTGCAAACATTAATATTTGTGTTGGCAGAAAATTCGATTGGATCTCTTCAGTATTCCAATCATTTGTGTTGCGACAAAGCACTCAATATATGTACCTGTATGTGCATACATATATGTGTCGTATCGATATTATTTTTATTGTATTTTGGTTAAGTGACATCACTAATAAATAATGACATCTCTAAAAAAGAAACAGACTCATGCATGTCATGCATTGTGCTTTCTTACTCCTTTGAATCGCTGTATTCTGTTTTCCCGTTAACTCGAGTCTAACAGATCCCTCTGTTTTGCGTAGCCTCGGTGTGACAATGCGATAGAATGAGAACGATAGATTATCTTGTCTCACGGCGAATTCGGCTGAGTATGTATCAAGAGGTACCGAATGGCATTGAATGACAAAAGAGAAACAATTAATGTCTGGAAGTGACAAGTGAAAGACGCAAAGACGCAAAGACGCTCCACCGAGGAAATGCTCGACTCGTGACCTAACTGGAAATGATGAAAATCGCGCTAACGCTTTAACTCCGACATCAGAAGTGGGATCGCCCCAAGCTTTATCGGACGATCGCCTGTCCACTATTCTGGAAATGCAGCATCGTAATTTAATTGAAATAATTAACGCTGTAAAGGGTTCGCATGCAACACAAAAATTAATTGCATTGCCGAAATTCAACCCAGATTCTGCTGGATCTAGTGCAACAACCTGGTGTTCTACGGTAGACTTAATTGTAGAGGAAAACCCTCTAGATGGCAGTGCTTTGCTCATAGCATTGAGTAAATCATTGGAGGGTCGCGCTTCTAACTGGTTCTCAAAAAATAAGTTTTGCCGGAATGACATGGAGTCAATTCAAGGAAACGTTCCTACAACAGTTTGAAGGCAACGAGACACCAGCAGCAACGGTATTCAATGTGTTAAACGGTCGCCCAAATGGTGATGAGTGCCTTTCGCTATATGGCAACCGTTTAATAACTACACTTATGGCAAAATGGAAGTCGCTGACTGTAGAGGAAATCGCAGTGTCTGTTGCCATGGCTCATGCAGCAAGTATTGACTCAAGGTTGCAACGCACTATGTTCACCACTCCCATCAAGACACGCAACGATTTACAGAATGAACTAAAAGCGTTTTCGTTTTCCAAAAGAAAAGAACATCCCGTTCTGGAAAGCTCGATCAGCAAAAGAGTACGCGTGCAGCCACCTATTAAGTGTCACTTCTGTGGGAAAATTGGCCATAAAATGGCCGACTGCCGCTCCAGGATGAACAACTCTAAGACTCAACAAGGAACTAAACATAGTGCTGGACGTTCACCCGACATGCACAATGGCCCTATTACGTGCTACAGATGTGGAAACCAAGGACATATTGCGTCAGCTTGCTCTGGACGACCATCGATCACTAATCAAACAAAAGCAGTGGAGAAGCGCATTAACATATGTCATGTAGCTGAGCCAATGGCCACCTTGATTTCATCTAGTGAGTCGTATCCATTTTGCTTTGACTCAGGAGCCGAGTGCTCGCTTGTACGAGAATCCGTGTCCACTCAACTTTCGGGCACACGAGTTAACAACATTGTAGTTTTAAAGGGTATTGGAAATAACAGTGTTACGAGCACCTTGCAAATTTTATCAAATGTTGTAATAAGTGGATACTGTCTTGAAGTACTTTTTCTTGTAATTCTGAATAATTGTATCAACTATAACATTATAATTGGTCGTGAAATCTTAAGTCAGGGACTTAGCGCAACTGTTACAATTGATAAAGTAGAGTTGTGTAAAACCAGGTCTGTGAATACCCGTTCTGCTTTGAATAATCGTTTTAATCTCAATAATGTAAATACCGAATTGTGTGGTGAGGATAAAACAATTTTGCTAGAAATTTTGAACGAATTCAGTGATTCATTCATAGATGCTTTTCCTAAAAGCCGGACTACAACTGGCGAGTTTGAGATACGATTAATTGACCCCACTAAAGCTGTACACAGACGACCGTATCGTCTAAGTGTAGAGGAGAAGGAAATTGTTCGAGCTCAAATTAAAAAGCTTGCAAAAACTTGCAGCTAATATTATTCGTCATAGTAGCTCCCCGTTTGCGAGTCCCATTTTACTCATTAAGAAGAAAAATGGCACTGAGCGCCTGTGTGGATTACCGAGAACTAAACGCTAGAGTTACCACATCTACATCTACTTCCCCACCCCCTTAAACCTCCACGCCAGAACCGTTAGTTCGTTGTCCCGCATCTGACCACATCAGCAGTCTACATCTACTTCCCCTTCCCCTAAAAGCCTCCACACAGAGCCGCTAGTTCGTTGTCCTCTCATGTTGCAACAGTGTAGGCGGAAACAGCTCAGCAAAACGGAGGCATTCCCCAAATCCGCTGGGTCAGCAGATTCGCGACCACATAGCCAAAACATAAAACATTATTCTTCTTTGTAATAAGTTAGTCTTAAGCGACACTCCAAAAGAGTTGGATCGAAATAAAACCACAAAACCTTAAATTGGAAATACTTTTAATTTAACTTGGGAAGAAACAGTAGAGACAAAAGGGGATCAAAGGACCACTGAAGGAAGACTGGAAGGCTTCATCTGTTAATTGGCGCAGTCGGAAACTGGACCTAATGCAGCTCCTTTTCATCGCAATTGTACTTAAGTGAGTAGAGTGAGAGAATAAAAAAAATAAAATAAAAATGCCAATACACAAAAATGAATTACAAAT
This sequence comes from Drosophila pruinosa, assembly GCA_018150935.1. Taxonomy (NCBI): domain Eukaryota; kingdom Metazoa; phylum Arthropoda; class Insecta; order Diptera; family Drosophilidae; genus Drosophila; species Drosophila pruinosa. The sequence goes on from JAECWR010000227.1 coordinate 214,876, forward strand.
GCCACAACAAAACACAAGAAATAAATAAAAGCGAGTTGAAAAGATGCAATAATATAAAGTGAAAATTACATAACTAAAGAAAAAATTTTTTTTATATAAAAGAAGAAATAAAATATCTGATCATGTAAAAGTTCAAATAGAACAATTATAGTGATAAAAAAAAAAAAAAAAAAAAAAAAAAAATCTTGGTGAAATGATTTAAACAAATCAGAAAATATAAAAAATATATTTATGTTGTGAATCAAAATGTACAAGTGAGTGATTGAGGCTCGTATGTATGAGCGTAGTTAGTGGACCACGTCAAACTTGTGTGAAAGTTGGCCTCGACGGTTGGCGGCATGTGAAAAGAGTTCGATCGAACCAAGTTGCAGATTGTCGACGGTCGAGTATAAGTTCGAGGGTAGCTCAACAGCGACGATACACTGGCGTGTCTAGCGGTTGGGTTGACGTTCGAACAGATCGCTGACGGTTTAATTCAAATTCGAAGGCAACTCAACAGCGACGATACACTGGCGTGTCTAGCGGTTGGGTTGATGTTCGAACAAGTTGCGCTAGTTGTCAATACATGTCGAGACAGCTCAACGGCGACGATACACTGGCGTGTCTAGCGGTTGGGTTGATACTCGGACAGGTTGCACTAGTTGTCGATTGCACTTCGAAGACAGTTCAGCAGTGACGATACACTGGCGTGTCTAGTTGTTGGACTGATGTTCGAAGAGGTTGCACTAGTTGTTCATAAGAAACAATTGGTTCGGCGGCATTCGTGACGTGGTTGACCCTCAATTATTAGACTGTAGCAAACTGATTCAACCGACATTGGTATTCAGGGCGAATATCCAATGCGGCAACAAAACGATCCATCAAACCTGTATGAGATAAAAACACCGACGGCCTGATTTAGGCAAACAATCCAACAAATTAAGACAAAAATAATAATACAAGAAAATATATTTTTTTTTCTTCTCTCTCTCAATAAATATTGATATAAATATGAAATTATAAACATATATTAATGCATCTGTAATTACAGATTCAACACGAATCCATCGTTCATCATCTTCAAACAAAAATATGCAACAATCACAATTAGTTAAGTACACGTAATAACACACAATTAATTAAGTACACATAAAAACACACAATTAATTAAGGACACATAAAAACACACAATTAATTAAGTACAGGTACACAAATATACACTATTAATTAAATACATACACTTAAAATTTTTTTCACACAATTATACAGACTATATTAAGAATCAAAAGATTTCTCTAAAAGAGTAAATGTCTAAACTTGCTAAAGTAAAAAGTTTATTCCGGTGACTAGAAGTAGAGCTCGTTTGAGTGCGAGCTTGTCAGACGTTAGGGAAGACCAGGTTGCCCTACCACCCAGAATTAGACCTTCTACGAGTAGTGCACCAAGCACAATGACTACTTCGTCAGGGACAAGTAACTTTTCTTCACCAATCCCTCCAATTTCCCCTCAGGACATTTGTCTATCCCTAAAAATTCCGGATGGCATTCGCGACCTTACTCCCTACGATGGAGATCCAACTACCCTAAACGAATTTATAAATAATATCAAGGAAATTCTTCTTCTCATTAGAGGCACGGATAAAACTCCGTATGGTCAGTTCTTGTTAAGAGCAATAAAAAACAAGATAGAAGGTAAAGCAAAAGCGTTATTAATATCATTAGGCATAGGCTTAAACTGGGATGACATCAAAGAAGCTTTAATAGGGAAATTCGCTGACAAAAGAAGCGAAGAAACCCTAAACTTTGAAATTCACGGACTTGTTCACAAGAGATTGCCACTGCAGGAATTTTACGAACGAATTTTGGACATCCAAGCAACTTACGGTAGAACTATGGAAAACATGGGAATAGAAACAGCAGCACTAAATCTTAAAAAGGAATCTTTTGAAAAAACATGCTTGTATACGTTTATACACAGCATTAAAGGTCCATTGGGGTCTACTGTCAGAACATTTAGACCTAGGAGTCTCCAAGAAGCCTATGATGTGGCAATTAAGGAAAGGGATATTTTTATGAGAGAAAATTGGTCTAGACAAACACAGAGTTCGAGACCAAACAATTACAATTATAATGGGAGAGATTATCGTAGAAATGACGAACATCGGGTTGAGAAATATAATAAGAAATCAGATTTCGACCGAAACATCAGATCTAGGGATCAAAGAGGAAATTATTCAAAGCCCAGAGACAACGACAGAAATTTTAATAAAGTGAGGGCTATTATGCCAAAAGAAGAGGACAGAAAACGCTATGACAGAGACAATAATTACTCACGAAATCACGGAAATCCGGGACAGCAAAGACAGACCCTTAACAATATTGAGACAGCAGGTGTACAGGAATTACATAATATTGATGATGAAAATTTTCAATTAAAAGCCTCGTCGGACAGACGGGATACTTAGAAAAATTTAAAGTTGGAGGTTCCTTATTGTACATTTTAATTAACTTCGGTCCAAACAGACCACTAAAATTTCTAGTGGACACAGGTGCCACTTCTTCCTTCATTAATCCAGAACTTATTGAGGAACATAACCAACAAATCCTAAATATACCAATCTTAATCACAACAGCACTAGGCTCTCATAAAGTAAACAAGATAGCCAAAATAAAATTATTTGCTAAACACAACTGTAACGATACCTTTCCGTTACTTCTCTTCAAATTTCATAATTATTTTGACGGTCTTATAGGCATGAACACATTGAATAAAGTTTTAGGAGTAATAAATATACCAAGTAAAATCCTATCAACACCCAACTTCAATTTTGAATTACTGCAGCAAGTAAAACAAAAAGCTGAATTATTTAACATAGAAGAAGCATCCAAGATATTGGTAATGCTGCCCGTCACGATTAAGGAGGGTACATTTTTATTTGAAGACCAAAAGGTTTCAGGGAATTTGTTTATTACCGGAGGCCTATAGACGGCCCACAGCTATCACAGTTGTATGGAGGTGGTAAACTATTCCAAGAAGCAAGAAAAATTATACCTAGAAACACCAATAGAGGTAAATCACTTTAACACGGACGAATTCTGTATAGTAAATGATATTAAAGACTATGGTACGATAAACTCCGATAAGGAAAAAGAAAAGTTCAGTACCCTAAGATTAGAACATTTAAATTCAGAAGAAACAACGGCGTTCAAAAAATTATGCAAACAATTTCCTAATATATTCTACAAAGAAGGAGACAAATTAACATTCACTAATAGAGTCAAACATAGCATTAAAACCACTGACGAAATACCAGTACACAAAAGACCTTTCAGATACAGTCCTGCAGAAAAAACAGAAATAACCGACCAAATTAACAAACTCCTAGAGCAGGACATAATTAGGCACAGCCATTCACCTTGGAGTGCTCCAGTTTTTTCTGGTCCCAAAGAAATTGGACGCTTCAAACAAGAAGAAATGGAGACTGGTTGTAGATTTCAGACAATTAAATGACAAGACGATCAAAGATAGATACCCAATGCCAAACATCAATGAAATTCTAGACAAACTAGGGAGAGCTCAGTATTTTTCGGCCCTAGATCTAGCAAGTGGTTACCACCAAATTGAAGTGGAGCCTAAAGATAAATCGAAAACAGCCTTTTCCTCAGTAGGTGGTCATTTCGAATTTATCCGAATGCCATTTGGCTTATATAATGCACCCGCAACCTTCCAAAGGGTGATGGATAATGTCTTGGCAGAATTCAATGGCAAATTTTGTTTGATTTATCTCGACGATATAATAGTATTCTCGACTTCCTTAGAGGAACATATCAACCACCTAAGCTCGATTTTCAAAAAACTCACTCTGGCAAATTTAAAACTTCAACCAGATAAATCGGAATTCCTCAAGAAGGAATTAGAATATCTTGGCCATATAGTGACCGAAAAGGGCGTTAAGCCGAACCCAAAGAAAATTGAAACTATTAAAGCCTTCCCTATGCCTAAAACCAGAAAAGAAATTAAGTCATTCCTGGGGTTGCTGGGTTACTATAGAAGATTTATCAGAGATTTTGCCAAAATCACTAAACCTCTAACTCAGCAACTTAAAGGAAAGTCAGACGTGACCATCGACGATAACTATATTAAAACATTTGAATTTTGTAAAACACTCTTATGTAATGACCCCATACTACAGTATCCCGACTTCACTAAACCGTTTATTTTAACAACGGATGCTAGTAATGTAGCAATAGGAGCAGTGTTGTCCCAAGGAACTGTAGGAAATGATAGACCTATAGCATATGCAAGTAGGACACTATCGGAGTCCGAAACGCATTATGCCACCATAAAAAAAGAATTACTGGCAATAGTGTGGGCAGTAAAATATTTTCGACCATACTTATTTGGAAACAAATTTCTACTGGTCACTGATCACAAGCCTTTAGTTTGGTTAAAAACCTAAAAGAACCTAATTCCATGTTAGTGAGATGGAAACTCCAACTCTTAGAATATGACTGTGAAGTCATTTATAAAAAAGGCTCTCAAAACGTGGTGGCAGATGCATTAAGCAGAATTGTTGTCGAACTCAACACTAATGAAACCAGACCAATAACCTCAGATACAGAAATTTTAACCTCTAACAGATCAATAAATGAATTTGCAATTCAGATCATATTAAAGATTGCAGATTGTGCAAACGACTTATTGGAAATACCTTTTAAAAATAAACTCAGAAGAATTATTTCTAGGCCCTCGTTTGATGACAAGACAATGATAGACATATTAAAAACAGTGTTAAGATCAAACAAGACACATGCAATCTACACCACTGATACAATTTTCGAATCAGTGCAAAAAATTTATGCAACATTTTTCGCCCCAAATAAATCTTACAAAATTATAAGATGCACTACCTTTCTAAAGGAACTCAAAACTCCGGAAGAGCAGATATAGAACATATCCAACTATCATATCAATAACAACCATAGAGGTATAGACGAGACTTTTAGTCACATTAAGCGACAGATTTTTTGCCCCTGTTTAAAAGAAAAGATATCTCAGCTTATAAACAAATGTGACATTTGTCAAACCCTCAAGTATGATAGACAGCCACAAAAACTAATATTTCAGTTAACAGAAACTCCCAATAAACCTCTAGATATTGTACATATAGATCTATACTCGATTAACAAGAAAATCATTTTAACAATAATAGACAAATTTTCAAAATTTGCGGAGGGTTACACTATTCCATCTCGGGATTCCATTAACATCACTAAACATATGATGTTTTTTCAAGACCCATGGAATCCCTAAGACAATAGTATGCGATCAAGGCCCCGAATTTGCAGGAATTCTTTTTAAAGAACTCTGCAACCAATACGGAATAAATTTACATATAACATCTTTCCAACAATCAAGTAGCAACGCCCCAGTAGAGAGATTACACTCATCTCTGACTGAAATTTATAGGATCATTTTCGAAAAGAAAAAGACACTAAAACTCAATTTAGACCATGACCTAATATTAACAGAAACATTTATAACGTACAACAACGCCATACACTCGACTACAAAATTGACTCCATATGAAGTTTTTACAGGACGAACCCATATTTTCGAACAAAATTATAAGGCAGTTAGTCAACAAGACTACATGAGGGAACTGGAAAGTTATAAGAACAACTTATATGTAGAAGTAAAGGAAGAATTTGAAAGACAAAAACTCAGCAAAATTCTAAAACTAAATGAGGACAGAGTATTACCAATAGCGGTACAGGAAGGAGATACTGTTTTTAGAAAGGAAAATAGAAGAAATAAGCTAACACACAGATTTACCCAACACAAAGTAGCTGATGATAACGGGGTAACCTTTACAACGAACAAAAGACAGAAAATACATAAATCGAAAATTAAAAAAAGAATCAGACAAAATAGTAAATAAATATATAATAATATCATTTCAGGTTATACATGATAGCAGCTCAACTGCTCCATGTTCAACATGTTAAGGAAAATACCCCCTAGCAGAGATCAAACTGGGAGAAGCAAGGACCATTAAAACATATAGTTCAGTGGCCCATGTAATAGAACTAACGGAGTTGAAAAATAATTTGAATAAATTAGAATCAAGTCTACGAAATGTACAACATGAAGACTCTAATGATTCAATAACACCCATACAAAGAAAGATAGACCAAGCAAGAGAAAAGATCTATTCCTTGACCCCAAACCGAAGAGAAAAGAGAGGCTTAATAGACGGTCTAGGTAATGTTATAAAGAAAGTAACTGGGAACATGGATGCAGAGGACGCAGCTAAAATCGAGACAAAATTTAAGCAAGTATTTGAAAATGAAGAAAACATTAACAAGAACCTCTGGCAACAAATTTCTTATAACAACGACATAATCGTAAATTTTAATAATATGTCTGATCATTTTTATAAAGAACAGGAGAAAATTGAGGAATACATTAATAACTTTAAAAATAGCATTTCTAAGGAATTAATAGTAGAAGATAAGAGAATTAGAATTTTACAAATATTGAATATAATAAATAATAATATAGATATTCTCTAAAACCACATACATGATATAGCTGAAAGTATACTATTGGCTAAATTCAAAATAATTCCAAATTTTATTTTACCTATAGAAGAATTGAAAGATATTGCACAGATTTTTAAACTTCAAAATTTTTCTATTAATTCAGAAGAGCATATCTACAGACTACTCAACATAGAGATAGAATCCAAAAAAACAAAAATAATATTTCATATAAAGATTCCAATATTTGATAAGTACACTTACACACTTTCTCACCTAATTAAGTTACCAATCAATGGCACAAATTTTCTCACTCTACCCAAATATATATTGTACGATGATAAATTTAATTATATGTTAAGTTTTCAAGAAAAATGTTCAAAAATACATGGCACATACATCTGCGACCCCGGAACTGCGGAAAATAACATGGACAACAAAGAATGCGTGAAACAAATACTACAAGGAATGAACCCTATTTGCGAGGCCAAAAATATCAACACAGACGAGGCAGTAGTAGAACCGGAACAACAGTGGATTGTCATTATCAGCAAGAATCAACTAAGTGCTGAACCAAGCTGTGCTGAACCGTTCACTATTGAGGGAACGACGATTATCAATCATATAAACTGTTCCATATTTATAGACGGCACCAAATACGATGACAGCGAATTGTTCTACGAAGAAAGGATTAAATTATCACTACCAGTAACGAAGAACATATCAATAAATGCAACACTGGAGGATTTAAGCCTAAGCAAAATAGTACTGCATCTTCAGGAGAATAAAGCTAAAATATTCCAAGTCAAGGAATCTACGATTAACCTTCGATTCCTAACCTACGCATCAAGTATCATCCTGGTCATCTTTATACTGTATGCTTTAGCAGTAAAGAAGAACATTACTTACCTGCCCAACCCTGTTACCTCAGTCAACTACGTTCCGTCTATTCCTTCGTTATGGCCGTCACTTCATTCAAGGGGGAGGAGTTACCACATCTACATCTACTTCCCCACCCCCTAAACCTCCACGCCAGAACCATTAGTTCGTTGTCCCGCATCTGACCACATCAGCAGTCTACATCTACTTCCCCTTCCCCTAAAAGCCTCCACACAGAGCCGCTAGTTCGTTGTCCTCTCATGTTGCAACAGTGTAGGCGGAAACAGCTCAGCAAAACGGAGGCATTCCCCAAATCCGCTGGGTCAGCAGATTCGCGACCACATAGCCAAAACATAAAACATTATTCTTCTTTGTAATAAGTTAGTCTTAAGCGACACTCCAAAAGAGTTGGATCGAAATAAAACCACAAAACCTTAAATTGGAAATACTTTTAATTTAACTTGGGAAGAAACAGTAGAGACAAAAGGGGATCAAAGGACCACTGAAGGAAGACTGGAAGGCTTCATCTGTTAATTCTAGCACTGTATCCGAAAAATATCCGTTACCATTGATTAGTGACCAAATATCCCGGCTGCGCGGAGCAAGGTTTTTTAGTTGTTTGGATATGGCCAGTGGGTTTCATCAAATACCTATTCACCCAAATTCAATTGAGCGCGCGGCATTTGTGACACCTGAGGGTCAGTTTGAATTCTTGGCTATGCCTTTTGGGTTGAAGAATGCTCCCTCCGTGTTTCAACGTGCGGTTATAAAAGCATTGGGTGAGCTTGCTACTTCCTACGTAATCGTTTATATGGACGATATAATGATTATTGCTGAAACAAAAGAGGAAGCTTTTGCAAGGTTGAAAAAATATTATCACAGGTTGGATTTGCTTTCAATATCCAAAAATGCTCGTTCCTTAAATCATGCGTTGAATATCTAGGCTTTGTAGTTAGAGAGGGCGAAATAAGACCAAACCCATCTAAAATACAATCGTTGATTGCTTTGCCATCTCCGCAGTCGGTTACCTAAGTTAGACAGTTTATTGGCCTTGCTTCTTATTTCAGACAGTTTGTGCCAAAGTTTTCAGAAATAATGAAACCTCTATATGGACTGACTTGTAAAAATAAAACGTTTGGATGGACCCTTGAACATGAACAACTTCGTCAAAAAGTCATAAAAATACTGACAGACGAGCCAGTCCTCGTTATATTTGATCCGCAGCATCCCATCGAACTGCACACTGATGCAAGTATGGATGACTACGGTGCTATTTTACTGCACAAAATAGCTAACAAGCCTCGTGTAGTCGAGTATTATAGTAAGCAAACGTCTTCGGCAGAGTCTCGGTATCATTCGTATGAGCTTGAAACTTTAGCTGTGCACACTTCCATGAAACATTTTCGGCACTACTTACATGGGCGACGATTTGTTGTTTTTACAGACTGTAATTCTCTAAAAGCTACTCGCAACAAGATTGAACTAACACCAAGAGTTCACCGCTGGTGGGCTTATATGCAATCCTTTGACTTTGACATCCAATATAGACCAGGTGCTAAAATGGCACATGTTGATTTTCTTTCACGCAACCCACTGCCGGCTGTTCAGGTATATACAGGTGTAGAGGAGAAACATATTCTTCTAGCTGAAATAACCAACAATTGGCTTCTTGCTGAACAACAGAAGGATTCTGAGATCTCTTCAATTATTCTGAAAATACAAAATAATGAATTGGAGCAAAATTTGGAAAAGAGTTTCGAATTACGGTACAAAATGCTTTTTCGTAAAATTCAAAGAAACGGCAAAACTCGTTGCCTACCAGTAGTCCCCAGATCGTTTAGATGGTCAGTAGCAAACCATGTCCATGAAGCAATTGTACACCTTGGATGGGAAAAAACGTTAGACAAGATGTACGAATTTTACTGGTTTGAGCATATGTCTAAGTATGTGCGTAAGTTCGTAGACAATTGCATTACTTGTAAGTTGACGAAACCGCCGTCAGGAAAATTACCAATTGAACTCCACCCCATACCTAAAGTAGAAATTCCATGGCACACGGTGCACATAGACATTACAGGTAAATTAAGCGGTAAGCAGGACCAAAAGGAATATATTATTGTTCAGGTAGATGCGTTTATCAAGTTTGTTTATCTACACCACACAATAAGCATTAATAGCGAAAGTTGCATAAGCGGCTTGAAAGCGGCAATCTCCATATTTGGAGTACCAACGCGAATCATTGCAGATCAGGGTAGATGCTTTACAGGCTCCAGTTTTAAAGAATTCTGTTCTATGCAAAAAATTCAATTACATTTAATCGCAACAGGAGCTAGTCGCGCTATCGGACAGGTAGAACGCGTTATGAGTGTTGTTAAGCGTATGCTTACTGCTGTAGAGAGTAGTGATCGTTCCTGGCAAGAAGCCTTAGCTAGCTATAAATTGTACTACAAATCGCATAACTAAATCCAGTCTGCTCGAACTATTAATTGGAAAAGAATGTAGGCCCTTTAATATGCTGCCAATATGTGAGCAAAATAATAAAGTTGATGTAAACTTAGTAAGAAGTATGGCAAAAGAAAATATGAAAAAGTACGCATTGTACGATAAATCCAGATTCGATATCCTGTTGTCTTCCATTCGTGCCGACGCCAAGTATACCATGCGAGAGCCACCTTGTGTGGCGTTGGCAATTTGACTTGTAGCTTCGTAGTTGCCCATTACAGAAACGCTAGTGCCACCCTGTGTGGCTTTGATGCTTTGAAATCCACTTGCGTCACTGCCCATTGCAGAGACATCAGTGCCACCCTGTGTGGCCATACCAGATGCGTGATTTTCATATGAATCATTGCTTGTGCTATCCTGTGTAGCATTGCTGATTGCCAATCCATGTACGTCGCTGCCCATTGCAGAAGCGCCAGTGGCACCCTGTATGGCTGTGCTTGATGCACCCATTGGATTTGTAGCTACCAACTGCTCAAGCTTGTTCATTCTTGAAGACATTTCCGATATCTGCTCATCCATGCGCTTTAAAAGAATTGTATTGATGTCTTCTTTTTCTCTGGCCACCGTTGTTTGGCACCCGCTAATATCCAATTCACTTTCTGACTCCATTTTGTCAGATCTCTTTGGTGTTGAAGATCCAGATCTCTCTCCAGCACTCAAAAGCCGCTTCTTGTTACGCAATTCCATTAAATTTTCATATATTTGAATTTCACCACAGTGACTATTTTATCATCCATCTACATATATGTGTGTGTAATACTACTACGCATTACTTTTCGCGACGCAAAGTAATTAAAATAAAAAATGTTCTGGTTCCAATAAGAACATGCCATTACAGCACAAAAATAGGATTCAACAACTCCCTTTCGTCCGATTTAAAAGTGTTTATTTAAATGTGAATGAAATACAAAGGAGTAAGCAAAAATTAAATTTTCCATTGTTTCCCGTTTCTCTGCTTTTATCCAGTGTTGCGCAACAGCTCTTTTTTTCTCAAAATATATCAATATTTTATAATAATAATGTTAAATTTAGTATTTAAATAATATGGTTTGCATGAACTAAAATGGGAAGTATGGCAAGGCTTGACAGGCAATTTAATGAAATCGCAACAACAGTAAAATTACAAGTTTGTTTTGCAAACATTAATATTTGTGTTGGCAGAAAATTCGATTGGATCTCTTCAGTATTCCAATCATTTGTGTTGCGACAAAGCATTCAATATATGTACCTGTATGTGCATACAAATATGTGTCGTATCGATATTATTTTTATTGTATTTTGGTTAAGTGACATCACTAATAAATAATGACATCTCTAAAAAAGAAACAGACTCATGCATGTCGTGTTGTGCTTTCTTACTCCTTTGAATCGCTGTATTCTGTTTTCCCGTTAACTCGAGTCTAACAGATCCCTCTGTTTTGCGTAGCCTCGGTGTGACAATGCGACAGAATGAGAACGATAGATTATCTTGTCTCACGGCGAATTCGGCTGAGTATGTATCAAGAGGTACCGAATGGCATTGAATGACAAAAGAGAAACAATTAATGTCTGGAAGTGACAAGTGAAAGACGCAAAGACGCTCCACCGAGGAAATGCTCGACTCGTGACCTAACTGGAAATGATGAAAATCGCGACTTACCGAATCTCCCTTACAGGGTAGATACGATTCGGCACCCCCCGTCAAGCCGCCTAGAAACAGTGCACTCAACTCAGCATAGTAAGACTCTGTAGAATGCTGAGACAGCACTTGGACAGGATGTCGGTTGCGATATGTTAGCAACGACACTTGAACTGCCGCAACAGCAGTTTCTTATATATAAGTAGTACATAAGAAAACTGGAAGACACTTAGCTGAGCTGAAGCTCAAGAAATAAAGATTCAATCAGTTTTCGTTTTGACAACAGTGAACGGGAGTTTATTTTAAAAAGAACAGCTTCTCATACAAACTTCAGCTAATTCTACATTTCAATAACTGGCAACTTGGAGCTTGTACACCTACTGGATCTCCCGGACTGGTAACTGGCGCAGCCGCTCTACGAACATATCTACAACCCCAAGGACAGCACCAAGGACCAGGACTCAAGGATCACCAAAAAAAAAAATAGAATGATTAAGTTCATAGGTCTAATGCTGTAAGTAGGAGAATATGACAATTGTGAAAGTGATGTGGAGGTTGTTGTTTAAAAGAAAAGAATTAATAAAAAGATTATGAAAAAGAAAAAGAAAGAATAAGTTGCAAAAAGAGTGAAAAGAGGAATAAAATTAAATAAATTAATTAAATATGTGCTTGGCTACGAATACAAAAATATATATATACAACTGAAACAATGTGCTGAATCTGCAAAAGGCTGAACATTGCGGCTCATATTTCGTCAGGCCATACGCCCACACACCGCTCTAAGTGCGCTAAAAGCGAACGACAAGTTTGATGCGGTTGGTTCGGCATCAACAGTTGTTCAATGCAGCGTACGAACAGCGCCAAGGGCAAACGATCGATGCGTCATCGGTCGCATGGCTAAGTGAAAACCGCGGTTTGTATTGTACGCTGGACGCGAATCGGTCCACTGTTGAATAGGTCACTGAAGCAACTCGAACAGTACAATCGAGACGCTGGACGCAACTCAAACTGGTTCGAATAGGTCACTGAGGCAAACAATACAAACCAAAGCGGCGATCCGACGGCGCCATCAGTGAGCTCGTGCAGTTCGTTGTTGAATAGGTCACTGAAGCAACTCCAACAACGTATCGAAACGCTGGACGCAACTCGAACAAGCTCGAAGAAATCACTGAGGCGAACAACAAAAACTAAAACGGCGTTCCGACGGCTCTATCAGTAAATTAGTGCGTGGACCAGCCACGTCTTATGTCACAACACAATAGAGTACGCAAATAAATAAAAAAAAACACATACACATAAGCCAGCAAAAGAAAATTTTTATTCCTCACAACAAGATCAGTGACGAGCTTGAATTAACGCTGGACGCGAATCGTTTTGTCGTTGAACAGGTCACTGAAGCACCTCGACAAATACGTCGATGCGCTGGACGCAACTCGAACTGATTCGAACAGGTCACTGAAGCGTAATAATTTTCAAGCTATATTACTTCTTGTACTTGAATCTCACTCCCTTGTTATAAACAATCGAGCAATTGTTACTTTGACATTTACTTTTGTACGACAACCAAAACATGACTAATTGTCCCTCAGTCAAATATAAAAAGAACAATAATACTGTGAAAACCAATTACAGATATTGAGATACAAATAACAATCAAGGATTGGAAGTCTACATACACACAGCACTCTACACACACATATTTAAATAAAAGTTATTTATATAATTAATACTAAGTACACTTAAATACACTACACAAGAACTAATATAAGATCAAAACACATTACACAATAATTAATATAAAATTAAATACACTACACAAGAACTAATATAGGATCAAACACATTACACAATAATTAATATAAAGTTAAATACACTACACAAGAACTAATATAAGATCAAAACACGTTACACAATAATTAATTTAAAATTAACTACACTATACAAAATTAGTATAAGACTAAAACACACAACACGATAATTAGTATAGGGCTAGGGAAACAAAATATTTTTCCTTCTCATTAACAACGCAGTTAGAGAGGACTTAGATGTCTACAATTGGGAAGGTTAAAAGACTTATCCCAAATACTAGAAGTAGGATTAGAGGTAGCACTAGCCTAACAGATATTAAGGAAGAGGCCAACCAGCAAATTCAGACAGTCATAAGCATACCCTCAACACCATCAATGAATTCAGCTTCTAGTTCTCCTCCACCTAACCAAGCTGCTATAACAGCCAGCAATATGGACTTGGTGTCGTCTCTTAGAATACCTGACGTGATTCGCTTCCTACCCCCTTATGACGGTAACCCTAAAAAACTCAGCGACTTTATTAATAACGTAGAAGAAATTCTCCTCCTAATCAGAGGTACGGATAAAACCCCATACGGACAAATGCTCTTAAGGGCCATTAGGCAGAAAATCGAAGGCAAAGCCGACGATGCGGTTCACACATCGGGAGCCAGCCTTAATTGGGACGAAATTAAAGACGCTTTAATTTTACATTGCTCTGATAAGCGAGACGAACAAACCCTTATGTTCGAGCTACACAACCTCGACTACAATCAATTTCCAATACAGACTTTGTTTGAAAAAATTTGCGACATCAGAACTACTCTTTTTAAATTGACAGACACCCAAGTATGCGAACCAATACTGATCAAAACAAAGAAAGAATTGTTCGCAAACACTTGTCTTAATACATTTTTGACAGGTATGAAGGGCCCACTGGGACTGGCAGTTAGGTCCATGAGACCTACCAATTTGCAGGAAGCCTATGAGTGGGCTCTTAAAGAAAGAGACATCTATTTCCAAGAAAATAGAATGAAACAGGAAAGTAGGATGAAAGATTATAGAAGCCAGGGTAGTAGTAGACAGGACAGACAACCAAGAGAACAACAACATAACCAAACAAACGATCGCGGACAGAGAGACTATGGAAAGAAAAGAGACTATCGACAGTCCACTCCCAACGACAGGGACAGTTACCAAAACAAGAGGAATAACGTACCGGCAATAATGCCGAAGGACAACCAAAATGACCGAAACACTGAACAAAGGAGACAGAATAACTAAAACCAACGAGAATAGGACCCCACCTCAGCCTCTCGAAGAGGGTACAACAGTCTTCAGAAAAGAAAATAGAAGAAATAAGCTAACGCCTAGATTCACTAAACACCAGGTCAAGCTAGACAAAGGCTTAACTTTCATTTCACACAGGAATCAAAAGATTCACAAATCGAAAATTAAAAAAAGAACACAATAGTAATATTAGTTATATTTTTCCAGATTTTGCTCTGTGACAGCACAATTTATCAAAGTACAACAACTGGAGGAGCATAGCAGAATCGCAAAAATAAATCTCGGGAACGCTAGAGTTATTCAGTCTTATAAGCACTTATTACATAGAATTGACACTAAGGACTTTTTGGAAAATGCTAAGAAATTTAAAATTGCGTTAAACAGCCTAAAACAGGTAACCTTTTCAGGAGAAATTATAGAAAGTTTAAAAACAAAAGTGGATCAGTTAGAAATAAAAATTAACGCACTAATACCCAAATGAAGGGAAAAGAGAGGGTTAGTAAACGGCCTCGGCAGCATTATAAAAGTTATAACAGGGAATATGGATGCAAAAGACGCACAATCCATTAAAGATAAGTTTGACGTTGTTAAGGAAAACGAAAATTTAATCACAGAGCAGGTCAACAAACAGATTATATTTAACAAAGAAATCTCTATAAGATTCGAAAATATTACTGAACATATTAATCAGGAGCAAGAAATAATAAATCAATTTATTTCAAATTATAGAAACAATATCTACAATTCATTAAATGAAGAACATAATGAAATACATCTGCTCCAATACATTACTAGATTAAGTTTCAATATAGATGTTCTGTACAACCATATAAACAACATAGCAGAAAGTATATTGTTGACTAAACTAAATATAATACCTAAATTCATAATGTCAGAAAAAGAAATCAATTCGATAAATACATTCATATCCAACCAAAATGTAAATTTAGAGTCTGACGAACATTTATACAGATTGTTAACTTTAGAAACATATATTAAGAATTATTACATTACCTTTCATGTTAAGATACCAATATTCCACACACAAATGTACGAAATTGCACACATTGTCCCTCTACCGTTACAACACACTAAGTTCTTAATTGTACCCAACTACATTTTGTACGACCAAAACGGTCAAGTTTTGCCTTTGGAGGAAAAGTGTCCCAAAATTCACCAGACTTACATATGCGAGCACAAACTCACGGAAACCAACCTAATCAGCATCCATTGCTTAAAAGCATACTTTATGAGCAAACGGCAACATGCGACATCAAGGACATCGGCCAACAAGAGATCATCAAAGAAGTGGAACAACGGCACATCTTTATTTTCAACACCATGAATACTAACATCTCATCTTCATGCCGGGAACCGTTCTCAATAAACGGCTCAGCCATATTAACGTTCGACAACTGTACGCTCAACATTAACGGCCTAGTGTACGATGACACAGTAATGGAGTTTGAACCGAAAACGGAACTCTCCATCGAATCGTTCAAACACATGAACATAAATAACACGTTTGAAGACATTAACCTGCACAAACTTCATCTACAGTCTTTATCAAGTCTGGACGACATAAGCATTATAAAGACCACAACTACAAACCATCTCTTTGCACTCTATGGACTTGTTGGGACATTGGCCGTAGCTGCAGGTTGTATCCTGACACTCAGGAGAAGACGCATAATTTTCGCCCCGGTGGAGCCTCCATCGGTTTGCGTTCCGGCCATTCCTTCGATGTGGCCCTCTCTCCATTCCAGGGGGGGAGGAGTTACCGAATCTCCCTTACAGGGTAGATACGATTCGGCACCCCCCGTCAAGCCGCCTAGAAACAGTGCACTCAACTCAGCATAGTAAGACTCTGTAGAATGCTGAGACAGCACTTGGACAGGATGTCGGTTGCGATATGTTAGCAACGACACTTGAACTGCCGCAACAGCAGTTTCTTATATATAAGTAGTACATAAGAAAACTGGAAGACACTTAGCTGAGCTAAAGCTCAAGAAATAAAGATTCAATCAGTTTTCGTTTTGACAACAGTGAACGGGAGTTTATTTTAAAAAGAACAGCTTCTCATACAAACTTCAGCTAATTCTACATTTCAATAACTGGCAACTTGGAGCTTGTACACCTACTGGATCTCTCGGACTGGTAACTCGCGCTAACGCTTTAACTCCGACATCAGAAGTGGGATCGCCCCAAGCTTTATCGGACGATCGCCTGTCCACTATTCTGGAAATGCAACATCGTAATTTAATTGAAATAATTAACGCTGTAAAGGGTTCGCATGCAACACAAAAATTAATTGCATTGCCGAAATTCAACCCAGATTCTGCTGGATCTAGTACAACAACCTGGTGTTCTACGGTAGACTTAATTGTAGAGGAAAACCCTCTAGATGGCAGTGCTTTGCTCATAGCATTGAGTAAATCATTGGAGGGTCGCGCTTCTAACTGGCTCTCAAAAAATAAGTTTTGCCGGAATGACATGGAGTCAATTCAAGGAAACGTTCCTACAACAGTTTGAAGGCAACGAGACACCAGCAGCAACGGTATTCAATGTGTTAAACGGTCGCCCAAATGGTGATGAGTGCCTTTCGCTATATGGCAACCGTTTAATATCTACACTTATGGCAAAATGGAAGTCGCTGACTGTAGAGGAAATCGCAGTGTCTGTTGCCATGGCTCATGCAGCAAGTATTGACTCAAGGTTGCAACGCACTATGTTCACCACTCCCATCAAGACACGCAACGATTTACAGAATGAACTAAAAGCGTTTTCGTTTTCCAAAAGAAGAGAACATCCCGTTCTGGAAAGCTCGATCAGCAAAAGAGTACGCGTGCAGCCACCTATTAAGTGTCACTTCTGTGGGAAAATTGGCCATAAAATGGCCGACTGCCGCTCCAGGATGAACAACTCTAAGACTCAACAAGGAACTAAACATAGTGCTGGACGTTCACCCGACATGCACAATGGCCCTATTACGTGCTACAGATGTGGAAACCAAGGACATATTGCGTCAGCTTGCTCTGGACGACCATCGATCACTAATCAAACAAAAGCAGTGGAGAAGCGCATTAACATGTGTCATGTAGCTGAGCCAATGGCCACCTTGATTTCATCTAGTGAGTCGTATCCATTTTGCTTTGACTCAGGAGCCGAGTGCTCGCTTGTACGAGAATCCGTGTCCACTCAACTTTCGGGCACACGAGTTAACAACATTGTAGTTTTAAAGGGTATTGGAAATAACAGTGTTACGAGCACCTTGCAAATTTTATCAAATGTTGTAATAAGTGGATACTGTCTTGAAGTACTTTTTCTTGTAATTCTGAATAATTGTATCAACTATAACATTATAATTGGTCGTGAAATCTTAAGTCAGGGACTTAGCGCAACTGTTACAATTGATAAAGTAGAGTTGTGTAAAACCAGGTCTGTGAATACCCGTTCTGCTTTGAATAATCGTTTTAATCTCGATAATGTAAATACCGAATTGTGTGGTGAGGATAAAACAATTTTACTAGAAATTTTGAACGAATTCAGTGATTCATTCATAGATGCTTTTCCCAAAAGCCGGACTACAACTGGCGAGTTTGAGATACGATTAATTGACCCCACTAAAGCTGTACACAGACGACCGTATCGTCTAAGTGTAGAGGAGAAGGAAATTGTTCGAGCTCAAATTAAAAAGCTTGCAAAAACTTGCAGCTAATATTATTCGTCATAGTAGCTCCCCGTTTGCGAGTCCCATTTTACTCATTAAGAAGAAAAATGGCACTGAGCGCCTATGTGTGGATTACCGAGAACTAAACGCTAACACTGTATCCGAAAAATATCCGTTACCATTGATTAGTGACCAAATATCCCGGCTGCGCGGAGCAAGGTTTTTTAGTTGTTTGGATATGGCCAGTGGGTTTCATCAAATACCTATTCACCCAAATTCAATTGAGCGCGCGGCATTTGTGACACCTGAGGGTCAGTTTGAATTCTTGGCTATGCCTTTTGGGTTGAAGAATGCTCCCTCCGTGTTTCAACGTGCGGTTATAAAAGCATTGGGTGAGCTTGCTACTTCCTACGTAATCGTTTATATGGACGATATAATGATTATTGCTGAAACAAAAGAGGAAGCTTTTGCAAGGTTGAAAAAATATTATCACAGGTTGGATTTGTTTCAATATCCAAAAATGCTCGTTCTTTAAATCATGCGTTGAATATCTAGGCTTTGTAGTTAGAGAGGGCGAAATAAGACCAAACCCATCTAAAATACAATCGTTGATTGCTTTGCCATCTCCGCAGTCGGTTACCTAAGTTAGACAGTTTATTGGCCTTGCTTCTTATTTCAGACAGTTTGTGCCAAAGTTTTCAGAAATAATGAAACCTCTATATGGACTGACTTGTAAAAATAAAACGTTTGGATGGACCCTTGAACATGAACAACTTCGTCAAAAAGTCATAAAAATACTGACAGACGAGCCAGTCCTCGTTATATTTGATCCGCAGCATCCCATCGAACTGCACACTGATGCAAGTATGGATGACTACGGTGCTATTTTACTGCACAAAATAGCTAACAAGCCTCGTGTAGTCGAGTATTATAGTAAGCAAACGTCTTCGGCAGAGTCTCGGTATCATTCGTATGAGCTTGAAACTTTAGCTGTGCACACTTCCATGAAACATTTTCGGCACTACTTACATGGGCGACGATTTGTTGTTTTTACAGACTGTAATTCTCTAAAAGCTACTCGCAACAAGATTGAACTAACACCAAGAGTTCACCGCTGGTGCGCTTATATGCAATCCTTTGACTTTGACATCCAATATAGACCAGGTGCTAAAATGGCACATGTTGATTTTCTTTCACGCAACCCACTGCCGGCTGTTCGGGTATATACAGGTGTAGAGGAGAAACATATTCTTCTAGCTGAAATAACCAACAACTGGCTTCTTGCTGAACAACAGAAGGATTCTGAGATCTCTTCAATTATTCTGAAAATACAAAATAATGAATTGGAGCAAAATTTGGAAAAGAGTTTCGAATTACGGTACAAAATGCTTTTTCGTAAAATTCAAAGAAACGGCAAAACTCGTTGCCTACCAGTAGTCCCCAGATCGTTTAGATGGTCAGTAGCAAACCATGTCCATGAAGCAATTGTACACCTTGGATGGGAAAAAACGTTAGACAAGATGTACGAATTTTACTGGTTTGAGCATATGTCTAAGTATGTGCGTAAGTTCGTAGACAATTGCATTACTTGTAAGTTGACGAAACCGCCGTCAGGAAAATTACCAATTGAACTCCACCCCATACCTAAAGTAGAAATTCCATGGCACACGGTGCACATAGACATTACAGGTAAATTAAGCGGTAAGCAGGACCAAAAGGAATATATTATTGTTCAGGTAGATGCGTTTATCAAGTTTGTTTATCTACACCACACAATAAGCATTAATAGCGAAAGTTGCATAAGCGGCTTGAAAGCGGCAATCTCCATATTTGGAGTACCAACGCGAATCATTGCAGATCAGGGTAGATGCTTTACAGGCTCCAGTTTTAAAGAATTCTGTTCTATGCAAAAAATTCAATTACATTTAATCGCAACAGGAGCTAGTCGCGCTATCGGACAGGTAGAACGCGTTATGAGTGTTGTTAAGCGTATGCTTACTGCTGTGGAGAGTAGTGATCGTTCCTGGCAAGAAGCCTTAGGAGATATACAACTAGCTATAAATTGTACTACAAATCGCATAACTAAATCCAGTCTGCTCGAACTATTAATTGGAAAAGAATGTAGGCCCTTTAATATGCTGCCAATATGTGAGCAAAATAATAAAGTTGATGTAAACTTAGTAAGAAGTATGGCAAAAGAAAATATGAAAAAGTACGCATTGTACGATAAATCCAGATTCGATAAGAACAAAGCAAAGTTTGATAATTTTAAAGTTGGCGATTATGTTTTACTTAAAAACGAAGAAAGACACCAGACTAAATTAGACCAAAAATTTAAAGGCCCTTTCCTTGTGACAGAGGTACTGCAGGGAGATCGATATGTTGTAAAATCTCTAAATAATAAGCGAACTTATAAGTATCCGCATGAAGCTTTACGGAATATGCCCACAGAAGAGATTCCCAAAGAATTAGATTTGTGTGATGATCAAAAGAGTGATGAAAGTGAAACAGATAGAGACTTGTTGGTGGACTCCAATGAGCAAGAAGGCGGTGGAAAAGACGCCTGTGGTTCGATTGTGGATTCAATCGAATAAGATACATTGATGGATTTCAATGATTCGTTTGTGGATTCAAGCGAATGCGGAGCATTGATGGATTTCAATGAAGAATTGAGGACACATGTTACGTTATCAAGTTGCCCGTGCTAGTAGGTACACGAGATATTGTGTTGACTTATTGGATTACTGGTGACTGGTATCGTGGCAGGTTGAGCTGTCCTGGTGTGTTGTTTACTGAATCAGATAATTGTCTTTGAAAATCACTGTCTGGCCTAAGTAAAAAAAAAATAATAAATAAAGTAGTCTCTTAGTGCTTCTGTCACTTGGGTTTGCCGATACACATAAAATAAATAATCATAATAAGTAAATTAATAAATATCAAACTAAAATAGAATTTTTGCTAATACCATAAAATTGTTTTAATGGTATCTTTTTAGATTAATCTTGGCGTCTTAATTTGTTTAAGTTTAAAACTAATGTTACACACGAGGACGTGTGCTGGTCACGAAGGCCGTGTCGTATCGATATTATTTTTATTGTATTTTGGTTAAGTGACATCACTAATAAATAATGACATCTCTAAAAAAGAAACAGACTCATGCATGTCGTGTTGTGCTTTCTTACTCTTTTGAATCGCTGTATTCTGTTTTCCCGTTAACTCGAGTCTAACAGATCCCTCTGTTTTGCGTAGCCTCGGTGTGACAATGCGATAGAGTGAGAACGATAGATTATCTTGTCTCACGGCGAATTCGGCTGAGTATGTATCAAAAGGTACCGAATGGCATTGAATGACAAAAGAGAAACAATTAATGTCTGGAAGTGACAAGTGAAAGACGCAAAGACGCTCCACCGAGGAAATGCACGACTCGTGACCTAACTGGAAATGATGAAAATCGCGCTAACGCTTTAACTCCGACATATGCAAATACATGTGTTATTTTTGCTTCTCCTTCTTTCTATTATTCTGGAATGCACCTCCTCTCTCATCTATGTATAAACGATTAATTTACAAAAAAGAAAAATAATAATTTAAATTGCCTTACCTCAATATAATTATGCTAATGATGACTACTTGGTTGAGTGATCCTGTGGGTCCACCGGGACCCAAGTTCAATCTGGTGCAGATAAAGTATTTTTTTTTCTATGTCATTCTTTTAACGGACGTTTTTCTTTCTGCGAAAGTCTGTTCCAAAGCACACAATATTTACGTACATTTGTATCTGTTTGCATTTCATGTATGCATTCTGGAATGCACCTCCTCTCTCATCTACAAACGATCAATTCACAGAAAAGGCAAATAATGATTTGAATAGCATTACTTCAATGAACATTTCCTTTGAAAAAATACCCCATTATTTATAATGGCCTCCACGTGGTGTGCCGTGGGTCTCGACTTAATTTATTTATTAATTTAATTCATTTTTTTAAATCGGGAACTAATTCGAGCGACGACTTGTAATAAATAATAATGAAAACATTTCTTAACTTCGAGTAAATGGATCAATAAATGTGTAAGCACAAAATTGCCTTTTAATTTAACACATTTAAAATTTTGGGTGGCTGGTATATCACAGTCGAACACACTCGACTGTAGCTTTCTTACTTGTTTATTATACACAAAACATAATTGACAGTTGGAATACGCGAGTCTGCCTTCGACAGTGGTCCATTGTTGCTTATTCCTCGCCGCCATCAACATCTGAGAGTCACCTCATCATCTCTCTCCTTTGTTGATCACCTTGAGCTGCAATCCAGGTTGGTTTGCTGGCTTACTATTTCCTGCGGGCGTCCCGGCTAAAAAGTGTTGACATATCATCTCTGAATCTGAAATCTCTCAATTGTGAAATACCATATTCTTCATTAATATTCGGTCGCATACCCTAATATCAACCTGTGTTGCTCCTCTATTTTTATCTGCATTTACTTTCCCCTTATATTTGCAATCATTGTCTTTTTCCCACGAGTCATGAATCATTTGGTTGAACATAAGTTCAGTAGAGGAGGTCCCAGTTGTGCTACGTGGGGTGACATTATGCATAAACATGAAGACCTGGATTTCTTCTTGAAAGTTTGTGTTATTTAACTAGGCAATTTTTAGTCTCTTCACTAACGATCGATTCATATTTTCGACCTCGCTATTCGCCTGAAGCCAGTATGTCAGAGTCCTTGTTACTTTAATACCATTTGTATTACAGTATTGTTCGAAAATCGTACTGATATCTTGACTTCCGTTATCTGTTGTTTAATATTTTGGGAAACCCAATCGACTAAATATTTCTTTCATGGACCCGATAATTAATTCTGACGATATGGATTGTACAAATTTTAATTCCATATAAAAAATATTCTTTAAATGGAAGCTGGACGTGGAGGTTTGAGATACAACCATACAATTCATGCTATTTTCACAAAGTCTTCAGCATCATGTGTGGTCACCACACCTTGACTCTCAATCGTCACTTCATTGCCGACTCATCAGGGTGTCCTTCATGGGCCAATTGTAATATTCTATTGCGTAGTCCTTTGGGAGTATTTAGAAGTGTGCCTCTCAACAGAATTTTCCCCAAAATTGAATGTTTAATGCGAAATGGGTAAGAACTGTTCGATGTGCCAGTATCCCACAAGTTCGCATCCAAAAAGCCATTACGGTCACGATTTCCTCATCAGCAGCGCTCTTTCATGCAAAGTATTCGAAAACTCGAAATATATTAGGTCCAGTTATCCGCCAAATAGAATTTGTTGTTGGCAGCTTATATAATCGAGATGGGGCATCCGAAATATTTTCTTTACCCAATTTATAAATAACCTAAAATTTTAATGCTTGCAGGCATACAAGACGTTTCTTATTTCGTACCGGAGATTTTGAAGTTGCCTTATAAATGGTTTCTAATGGTTTGTGGTAGTCACCAATTCAAATACCAGTCCGGGTAAATAAAAATATAACTTTTCGACTGCCCATACTAGACTTTTTTTCTCGGTCTAAAAATATTGCTTTTCTACGGCTGATAGGCTGTGACTTTCAAATAAAATAATCTTTGGTTCACCGACCGTGTCAAATTGCATCAGGAGTGCTCCCACAGCTACTGGACTGACATCTGCTATTAGGAGTGTCCTTTTATTTGACTCGAAATATGAGATATGAAGATCGGAATTTTACTCAAATGACACTTTAGGTCTCCAAAGCCATTGTATCAGCCTCGCCTCAATTAAATTTATTTTCCTTGTTCTGTATGATTTTACAGGTCGGCAATAAATTTGTCAACATACGTCCCAAAAAGCTAAGGGCTTCTTCACTGTTTTTGGGTTCCCTGAATAGGAGGATCGTTGCCACTTTTTCGGGATTCACCTCAATGCTTTTATCAGATAAAGTGTGTCCAAGGAATTTAACTCGCTGCGTTTTCCAAACACATTTGTTCTCATTGACAAATACATGTTTGCATGGTGCCAGAAGTTCCTCGAGTGTTCTTTGGAATATTTCAGGGGGGTAGTTAAGGTGGTTATATATCGACTGGATTCATCTTGCTCCAGCTGGTGGTATGCACATTTTAGGCCTAACCGGGTGAAGTACTTTGCGCCCCTTAATTTTGTCATAAAAGATTCGAAAACTGGTAGCGGGTAATTCTTTCTTAAGATTGCCTTATTTGCAAGTATCACATCTATGCATATCCTGATTTCGCCATTTTCTTTAAATGCTGTGACCATGGGCGATATCTAGGGGGAATGACCCATTACTGGTTCAATGATATCAAGGCCAACAGCTTCATCCAAATTTGCGATTACCTTTTTCTCAAGTGCAATTTGTATTCTTCTTATTGGTTGCTGAATCGGTTTGACGTTTGTATTGGTTTGGAATTTCACCGGTAGCGCATTTCACATTGGAAACGAAGTCACATTTTCAATTTTCTTGACGTTGAGTCCTATACGCAGAAGTGCCGTATCCTTTCCTAGTAGAGATTGCATTCCTTTTTTTTTATTACAAAAAATTAAGCAAACACCTTAGGGTTCGTGTCAACTGATGTGTAGGCTTCAAAAATGCAAATTTGGTTCAGCAATTCGTGTGAAGTGTATCCTTTGAGTCTATTTGCGGAATTTGGTCGAACGTTGAATACAGCTGTCTTGCTCACTTGAAGACATGACCAGTCTTGTGGGCTTATTAAGTTAAATCGGGACCCCGAGTCAATTACCAAGGAGAGTTCGTGCTCCCCAACTTGATATTTAATTAACTAATCCTCATCATTGCTTTGGATTTCAAAACAATTGTCTTCTGCTTTCGAATTGCCATATACCTTTATTCTACGCACGTTGCTGCGATGACGTTTAGTATCTTCATAATCTTTGAGGTCTCTTACGCTTCAAATTTGTCCTGCACTTAGCTGCGTAATACCCAATCCGTGTGCACTTGCTGTACTTTTGGTTTCTTGCCGGACACTATGAACTGATGCTAATGTGGTCTTTACAACCGCATCTGCCACATTTAATATCGCCTCAGTCTCTGCGTTTGAACGCATTATCTCCGACTGTTTATTTATTTCCTCATCGACCTGACCTTGGGACAAGATATCTTCTTTTTCTAACAATTTATTTTTTAGATTAGCACCGGCCCATCTGTCAATAATTTTATTCTTTAGACAAATTTCCTCGACTTCTGTTTCGGTATTTCCAAAGTCACATTTCTGAGCTTGAAAAACTAAACAAATTTAGCAAAAGTCTCCTCTTCTGTAGGAAATAGATTCCTGAATAAGTGCCTTTCAAAACTTGAGGTTTGCTTTCATAAAAAGTTCTACCACACCTTTAGGTAACGAAAATGCGACAGCTTGAAACTGTGGTCCTCCTAATGTAATAGTTTACTTCTCTGTCGAATCGATGTATCGAGTTCTTTGGCTATAGGATATATATCGAAGGCTTTTAGCCACTTCTCCCACTCAATTCGTAAGAGAGTCTTATCAATAGTTTCAGAGAGGAAGTGGTTGGTTTCATTTTTCGACATCGTTGTTGATAAACCTGAAATTTGCAAGAATATCATTATTATTTGGCAAACTGCCACTGAATTAGTTCGATCGTGGCAAATGGCAAACACTTCGTGGCTCATTCTCTTTATATAGTCAGCTTCATGATTTCTTACCTTTGACTTGTACTCCAAGTACAGCCCCTGACTTAAAGGCTTCATGATTTTTCCTTTTTTTTATACCCGTAAAATATATATATTCTTGGTCAGCGTCAATAGCCGAAACGATAAAGCTATGTCCGTATGAACACCTAGATCTCAGAGACTATAAGTGCTAGAGCAACCAATTTTTCGGCATAGTGTGTCTTATTATTGCACGCAGATCAGGTATGCAAATTGGTACGTATAATACTAATTATCATCTTAATAATCTCTGAAAATTTGGTTACAATCGGATAAAAAACACAGAAGTTATTAAAGAATTACTTTAATAAAGAAAATTGGGTTAATTTTTAATATTTTTATACCCGCCTACCCAAAGGGTAGAAGGGTATTATGGCTTTGTGCCGACCGAAAATGTATGTAACAGGCAGAAGGAAGCATCTCCGACCCCATAAAGTATATATATTCTTGATCAGCGTCAACAGCCGACACGATATAGCCATGTCCGTCTGTCCGTCTGTCCGTATGAACACCTAGATCTCAGAGACTATAAGAGATAGAGCAACAAATTTTTCGCGACAGTATGTCTTATTGTTGCACGCAGATCAAGTTTGTTTTTGATTTTGGCCACGCCCCCTCCCGCCCCCGTAAATCGAATAAAACCGAATTGCAAGCGTCGTTTTAAACCTAGAACGTTCAATTTTGGTACGCACAATACTAATCACCATCTTAATGATCTCTGCGAATTTGGTTACAATCGGATAAAAAACACAGAAGTTATTAAGATATTACTTTTATAAGGCGTTACCACGTGCAACTGCTAGTGCTGCCTAGCTAGTTGCTATGACACTCCGCGACATAATAATGGTGTTCAATAAACCAACTAAAGTGCCGCCAAGCTAATAACTTCGAACAAATAAAATTTTGATATATTATTTTGGTATTTTTAGTATATTTTTTTTTAGTATATTTTTATACTATTATATAAATATAATATTTTGATGGTAAAATTGGGTGGCGGGTATCTCACAGTCGAGCAAACTCGACTGTAGCTTTCTTACTTGTTTGTATATTTTTTTTAGTATTTTTTCAGTATATTTTTGAAAAATTTAATATTTTGATGGTAAAATTGGGTGGCGGGTATCTCACAGTCGAGCAAACTCGACTGTAGCTTTCTTACTTATTTTTATTTAATTCAGCTAATGGCAGCCGATCACATTAATTTACAAATTAATGAAAAAAGTAATTAAAATTAAAAAGTATAAAGTAAGTTTGTCGTATTAGGGTCATCAAACTCTTTGGACCATCGTTTAATGAAGTCAAGAAATTGAGTTGCCTTATTGACTGCAAATGAAATATAGTTGTCAAATGTCAACTTATGATCTAGAAATATATCTTAGTCCTTAACATTATTCAATCTCTCGATGTTAACCTGTACGACTATAAGGTACGATATGTGGTGAGGTTCTATAAAATAGTTTTTCAGAATAGATAGTATTCTGAAATCCAAATAAAAAGACTATGTGGAAATTTAGAAAGCTGTAGCTTATTAAACAAAAGACAGTGATTTACAGAATCAAAGGCTTTACTAAAGTCGGTATATACAACATTAATCCGTATTTTATTATGAAATCCTCTGATCACTAACGAGATAAACTCAAGAAAGTTAGTAGTAGTAGATCTTTCTTTTACAAAAACGTGTTGATATGGTGGAATAATAGAACTACATGAATGTTGAAGTTGACAAGTAATCATTTTCTCCAACACCTTGGAATAATGGTCAACTTAGAAATGCCCCTATATAATGAAGTGAGAGGAATAGCGATTTGTGCATACAAGCGCCACAAGTAGAAGTTTATCAGAAATTCTCGGAATTCAGAAATCAAATGCGACATTCCCCTCGATGAAATCAAATCAATTCTCAATTTTAGTGGGGCAGCTGATGAATATGTATATGGAGGTAATCAGCCGTAGATGCATATGAGCCATTTAATGACAGCTGCGCGCATTATTAGGCGGTAACAATCATTATTAGGCGGTAACAGGCGCAGCGGGGGCAGTGCTAGGGTCTCATAACAGGAGCCTTAATTTCGATGTAATAGACTTTTCGACTGGCAATAGCCATAGAAGCAGAATCAAGCATTGAGCGCAGCATGTTTGCGGCATCCTGCGTCAAGGACATTTCGGAGAGATAACAGGCGAGGGGAGACAATAGGAATCGTCCGCATGCGAAACAGGGTAAAAATAATAGAGATGATCGTGGCGGTGGGAGAAACCCCCTCGAGGCTATGGATATTGACTTATCTTCTAAATTTCAGCAGCCCACAAAATTTTCCAAGTCCCAGACTAGTGTCGAACAAACCCAAAAGAGGCGCAACACTTTAGACAGAGTAACAGCACCCAGTTGGCAGCATTTGAACAATATTGATCAGAGCTCCCTGGTTACACAAGAGACAAAATATTAAGAAGCAATTGAAGCTGCAGCAATTGAAATCGAAGATGACAATGAGTCATGCGATAACGATTCATTGCACTTTTTAGTCTACCATAAATCAAGCGATAACTGTTTGGGAGAAATAAAAGAAGAGCTAAGAGATGTAATTCCTGTCGAAAGATCTTTCAGAGTAAGATCGATACACGGTTCGAGCAAGGTGACTAGTAAGTGTCTTATGAACCATTTTGGCGAAACTCCCTGTTTTTCGTGCTAGACACACTCAACTCATTTGACGTCATTATAGGACTCAATTTGTTAACGCAAGCGCAAGTAACTTGAGTAGTAACTTGAGTAGTACTACTTCACGGATGTCAACGACTTAATGGTACCCATATCCGTCAAAAAAGAATTCAAAAGCATTATTATGGAAGAATAAAAGTGTTTTAGACCTCAAATGAAGCTTTACTATTCAATACCTTAGTCATTGGCACAATCCGCACTGTAGACAACTAGCCGGTGCACACTAGACTGTAC
This sequence comes from Drosophila pruinosa, assembly GCA_018150935.1. Classification (NCBI taxonomy): domain Eukaryota; kingdom Metazoa; phylum Arthropoda; class Insecta; order Diptera; family Drosophilidae; genus Drosophila; species Drosophila pruinosa. Next base: position 243,776 of record JAECWR010000227.1, read on the forward strand.
CCTTAGATTTCGTAAATAATAAAATCAATATCATTTATTCAGAAAAAATTGTCTGACGTCACAGTCGAATTGATGTTAAGTGCAATAGTCGAGTAGAACCGGTCCATACATACGGTCACAGACCAAACGTCTATCGACATACGTAATACAGAATAATGAACAGACAAAGGCTTAACACGATAGCATTGACAGATCTTACTTGAATAGACAAAATATAAAACACAACAGAAGATTAGGAAATGAGTTAATACTGCTTTGTACAGAAGAAACAATACAAAATTCTAGAGGTCAATGAATGAGTATCGTATGTAAATTGCCAGCGCAAGTCACCTGTGCACGAGTGCTTCACGCCGGCAGCACAGCATTTTGCCGTTCGTAGTTAAGATATCTGGAGTCCATCACATAAGTCGATGATGGCATCATCATTATTAGCGCAGCTAAGGTCATCACAGATTATGGTCCAGAGATCGACACATACGCGACACATCTTCTCACATTCCTCTCATCGGCCACAAGCAATCGGCCGTATACAACAAGATCCCAAGGCGTGGCTGGAATGGCTCTGCTCAACAACATTAGCCACGACCCAGTGTTGAGAATGCCCCAACTCCATAGGATGAACAATCACAACCTGCGCGTTGTCCAAGATTTCAGAGAGGAGTTGAAGTCTAAAGGAGCGTATAAAATTTGGTTTGCAGCTGGCATCATTCTGAGTATAGCTATTGCTGGCTTTATCGTTGTTTTGAAAGTTGTGAAGAGAAAACAAGTGTCGAAGGAGGTATAGAAGGCCATCAACAGCTATAAGATAACCGAGGACGGCCAAAAGCTTGAGAGAGGAGTAGTTAACAATTAAGAATCATTCCATATTTATGTTGATTCGCTTGTCGAATATCTAAGCTAAGACTTATGCGCCTAGGCTTTAGGTTTTGAACCCAATTCAATGTTCCCATTCAGTGAGCTCGTAATTGACTTTTAATAATAATGCAACACAACTCCGACAAAGTGCCGTATACATATGTATCTTTTGTATTTTAATCATATTGTTGTGCCACAAGGCCGCTCAATAAAGGGGGCGAAATCAAGCCCTCCAACGCAATCTTCGTAAGAAGGCTAATAACGCGGGATAAATTCCTATCAACTGGATATAAACATATTAACTTGAACATCTAGGTTTAGTTGTCATAAATCTTAAAGAAAACAAGTAAGAACGGCTATAGTCAAGCTTTGACTGTACGAGGTTATGGATTTTTAGTGTACATGCGCAGCGTTTAATAATGTTATAAAATTATTGGGTAAAACAAGTAAGAAAGCTACTGTCAAGTTTGTTCGACTGTGAGATACCCGTCACTCAATTTTACAGAATAGAAGATTAATATAGAGCGACCATCAAAATATTATATTTTTCAAAAATATACTGGAAAATATACTAAAAATATACCAAAAAATATACCGAAATTAATTTTGTACAAAATGAGTAGCTTGTTGCACTTCATTATGTTTATTGAATACCATTATTATGTCACTGAGTGACAACTAGCTGAACAGGAGCAGCTAACCCCGATTTCGCCTTATAAAAGTAATTCGCAAATATGTAACCAAATTTTCAGAGATCATTAAGATGATGCTTAGTATTGAGTGTGCCAAAACTAAACGTTCAAACTTATATATGATGCTTGGAAATCGTTTTTTCGATTTTCGGGGGCAGAAAGGGGCGTGGACAACATCTAACATAAACCTCATCTGCATACGATATTTTTACATGTTGTCTCCCAATTTGGGAGCTCAAGCTTTTATAGTCTTTGAGATCTCGATATTCATATAGACAGACAGGGCTATTTCGACAGGGCTGTTGATGTTGATCAAGAATATATATATTTTATGGGGTCGCAGACGTCTCCTTCTGCCTGGTACGCACATTCGGACAAACGCAAATGGTCATGAATTTCTTAAAATCCATGTAAAAACTTCTGCTTGGGACAATATATTTATACCCGCCTACCCAAAGGGTAGAAGGGTATTATGGCTTTGTGCCGACCGAAAATGTATGTAACAGGCAGAAGGAAGCATCTCCGACCCCATAAAGTATATATATTCTTGATCAGCGTCAACAGCCGAGACGATATAGCCATGTCCGTCTGTCCGTCTGTCCGTATGAACACCTAGATCTCAGAGACTATAAGAGATAGAGCAACAAATTTTTCGCGACAGTATGTCTTATTGTTGCACGCAGATCAAGTTTGTTTTTGATTTTGGCCACGCCCCCTCCCGCCCCCGTAAATCGAATAAAACCGAATTGCAAGCGTCGTTTTAAACCTAGAACGTTCAATTTTGGTACGCACAATTCTAATCACCATCTTAATGATCTCTGCGAATTTGGTTACAATCGGATAAAAAACACAGAAGTTATTAAGATATTACTTTTATAAGGCGTTACCACGTGCAACTGCTAGTGCTGCCTAGCTAGTTGCTATGACACTCCGCGACATAATAATGGTGTTCAATAAACCAACTAAAGTGCCGCCAAGCTAATAACTTCGAACAAAGAAAATTTTGATATATTATTTTGGTATTTTTAGTATATTTTTTTTTAGTATATTTTTATACTATTATATAAATATAATATTTTGATGGTAAAATTGGGTGGCGGGTATCTCACAGTCGAGCAAACTCGACTGTAGCTTTCTTACTTGTTTGTATATTTTTTTTAGTATTTTTTCAGTATATTTTTGAAAAATTTAATATTTTGATGGTAAAATTGGGTGGCGGGTATCTCACAGTCGAGCAAACTCGACTGTAGCTTTCTTACTTGTTTTTTATAGTGTGTAAGCAAAGGGAAGGCCGTCAGCCGTCAGAGGCAACAAGGGGATCAACATGTAATTTCAGTATTGGCTGGGGCACGTGCCGTGCTTGCTCCTACTGTCAGAAGTGCGACTATACTCTCCACGCGAGGGCGGCTGGAAGCAGGCCCCTAGCATGACCATATCTCTGCTAGAGGTGCTGACTAATTGTAGTCGGGCGATGATCGTGAATATATAAATCACCCCAATCCAAGGTGGAACAGCATACGCTGATAGATGCATGGCCGGGGGTAGCCCGGTCTCTAGTGCGGACTCTGGATACCTGTCGTCCTCCAGTTTCATTTAGACTTTCCACGGTATGCGGGCTATGTCGTGGATGACCTTCCCTTCCCACCAACTCGTGGGATGAACTTTATGGATCAACATTTAAAATAGAACAACAATTAAAAATAGAAAAGTCTGATACGGCTTCAATAGTATCATCCCTGGGCGATGCCTTCACGGCTGACCCCTACACCAGTACTGCACCCAGTGGGCTGCTGGCTTTCACCCCCAATACTACTCTCGACTCTAGTATTTTAGGGGACACGGATAGGATACGAACTCCCTTGGATACAGGGTTCGCTAGTGTTCTTTCGTCCAGTAGCGGTTTAGTCCGGCTGCAACCCGTCGAGGTATTGTCCTCGGACGAGGAAGCTAATTGCGACCGAATCAGCTTTGCTGACGACGCTTCCGTGGCCTCTCAGAGGTCAGAATTCACGGAAGCAGGCTCTCAGATCCAGTTGCTGCGACTGGAATCGAAGGACGCCTTTGTAAAACTGAAGAGCCGCGAGAGGAAGCTTTTTAATGCTGCATTCGCGAAGGGTTTGAACCGAGCGGAAGCTCTTGCTATCGCCACTGCGCCCCCCGTTTACAGCTTTTCAAAAAGACTAATAAGGAGTCCACGAAGCCACTCTTCAGCCAAGTGGTAAGCAGCGTGAAATTGGGCTTCACTTCGGCTGATTCTTCCAAACCCCTCTCAGCGGTGTAATTGGCTATGTTGAAGTCCAGCATAACAGCACTGCCAATTGGGTCAGGGGAGCTGTTGGAGACATCAGGTCCATCAGCGCCCTTAAAGTAAAACTGCTGTAGGAAATGGAGTTTCCCAAGGCTCACCTCATTAGAGGTTACTTTCCCGGTAGAGCTGAGTTCACTCCTGCGACTGTCTTGGACTATATTGGGCTCCAGAACGCCTGCAGCTTCTCCACGAAGCTGTGGCGGGTGGTGCAGCATAGCCTGAACGGCACTACGACTCACCTCGCAATGTTGGTTGACGAGGAGTCGTACAGGGCTCTCGGGGGGGCAAGGCAAGTGGCCTTAGCACGACCGCCATTAGGAGTGAGAATGAGCAGAGTGCTGCAGGCAAACCTGCACCATGCCAGAGGAGCAAATGATGATCAAATTAACCAGGCTGTCGTCAAGGAACCATGGTTGATCGGTGGCCATATACGTGGACTGTCATGTGGATCATGTAAGTTGTTATATGTCCGTATGGGAGGTGCCCCGCGCACTGCTATATTTTTGGATAACAGTGTCAGACATTTCCCACTAACTAACTTCATCCACAGAGACCTGGTAGCAACGGCTATTGAGGTAGCCACTGCGGACGGTGTCCGGGAAGTTGTGATCGTCTCCGCATACTTCCCGGGCGATGTGGATGATGTTCCCCCAGCAGAGGTCCAGCGGCTGGTGGAATTCTGTCGTCGCAACAACAAGCCGCTCGTGATCGGCTGTGATGCCAATGCACATCACATGATCTGCAGCGAGCAGCGACATCAATAAACGTGGTGAGTCCCTCTTAGACTACTTATTGTGTTGTCAATTAGATGTTGCTAACATAGGGTGTAAACTCACTTTTACTAATGCTATTAGGGAAGAGGTTTTAGATCTCACCCTAATCAGCAACTCGATAGCGACTTCGCTTGTAAACTGGCGGGTTACAGACGAAGCCACCTTGTCAGACCATCAGCACATCAGGTTTGGCCTTACTGATATTCGACTAAACTCCTTCTGTCTCAAAAAGACAAATTGGGCGTTTTTCAAAGCCTATGTAGCTTTCAAACCAGACTTATTGGTCAGCAATCCTAAATCTATCAGTGAGATAGAACTCGCTGCAAATCTGATCCAATATGTGCTTATCTCATTCTTCGAGGAAAGCTCAGTCCAGAAGTTCCTAAGGCAAAAAAATCGTAAATTTCCGTGATGGAATGAGGAACTGGATGTACTTAGAAGGAGGGTTAGAAGCCTATTTAATAAGGCTAAATCTAACCGTGCTAGTTGGGACGTCTGTAGGGACGCTCTCACCAATTACAACAAAAGCATTAGACGAGCTAAACGCGATACATGGCGCAGCTAGCATAGAATCGTTTCCAGAGGCAGCGAGACTACATAAAGTATTGGCCAAAGGGTCGTCTAGTGGAATACGGCTTCTTAAAAGAGCAGATGGCTCTTTCACTCGAGATCGCAGGGAAATACTTGAGCTTCTACTACAAGTCCACTTCTCGGGTTCTGTGGCGAATCCAGATCTCTCCAGTCGCGATGAAGCCATTTTGACACCGGATTCACGCGGGTTCAGCCTATCTGGATCCATCTTTGACCCCAAAAAGGTCAAATGGCCTGTAGATTTTTTTGCTCCCTTCAAAACCCCAGGGGGTGCCAAAATTTTCCTAGCCTTTATTCAAAACAGCCTGGCTCATATTCTTGATCCACTGGTCGGCCTTCTTAGAGCTAGTTTTACTTGGGGATACATAGCTAGCTCTTGGAGGAGAGTAAATGTGGTATTCATTCCCAAGCAAGTGTATCGTCCGCTTGACCAGCCTAAGTCCTATCGGCCGATCAGTCTTACTTCCTATCCGCCTAAGACGGCGGAAAGGCTGATAGATATGCAAATTTTGTGCTCTCTGCAGACGTCGACACCTCTGTATCCCACGCAGTTTACGTACATAGGCGGTAGATTGACAGAGGTCGCTCTCTACAGGTAAGCGGGGAAAATTGAAAGAGCCTTCGTATCCAAGAACATTGCTTTATGCTCTTTTCTGGATATAGAAGGTGATTTTGATAATACCGGCTTCGGGTCAATTTCTACTGCTCTAGAACGTAGAGGAACTGCCCGTCCCTTGATCCGGTGGATTGAAGCTATGCTCAAGCACCGGATAATCACTTCCACCGTGGACTCCACGACTGCATGCCCTAATGCAGTCAAAGGCTGCCCCCAGGGAGGGGTTCCCCCCTACTCTGGTCCCTAGTCGATACAATCAGCTCTGAACATGGTAAGTAGATGATGCGCAGATGTTGGTCTTAGTATCAATCAAAAAAAAGCCCTTAATGTAGTTCCCTTCACTAGGCGCTATTCCGTTGACCTTGGGCAATTTTATATCAGCGGCTCCCCTGTGGGGCTATCCAACGTAGTCAAATATCTAGGGGTAACCCTCGATAAAAGACTAAATTGGAACTCCCACCTCAGCAAAACCCTAATAAAGGCGACCCATGCCATGTGGGCCTGAAGGAGATTCTTTGGTAAAATCTGGGGTCTTAAATCCTGTACCATCCCGTGGCTTTTTGCATGATGGTCAGACCCATCGTCACATACGCTGCTATTGTGTGGTGGCGAAAGGTTACGCAGGTCACTGCTATCAGCAAATGCAATAAATTGGCACAGGCTGCTGTGACTCTCACTGACAGGTGCACTTCGAACCTGTCCCACCGCAGCAATGAAATCGATACTGAATCTGACTCCGCTGCATATCCAAATTAAAGAAGTCGCTGCTATGCGCCTGGTAAACCGACGGGTCAAAAACTGATGAGGGGGTTGGAGCTGGGATCTTTGGACCCAATTCGAAAACCTCAATTGCTATGGGCAAATGGCCCACAGTCTTCCAATCTGAGGTTCATGCCATCGAGTTCTGCTGCCATCTGATCCTAGAGAAGGGGATTAGAGGAGCGAACATCTAAATCTTCTCTGACAGTCAAGCGGCCATCTAAGCCCTCTCTTCTTAACGAATAAGCTCTCGACTGGTGGCTGATTGCTGGAACTGCCTCCAGAGCCTGTCTCTTACGAACAACGTCACCCTTCTATGGGTACCTGGACATTCTGGTATCCAGGGCAATGAGCTGTCGGACGAACTTGCGAGGGCCGGCTCGTCAGCCACTTTTCCGGCCCTGAGCCCTTCTGTGGCGTGGGTTAGTCAACTATCTCAGCTCTTGTGAAAACCTGGGCTGTTAGCTTGACTGATCGCTACTGGTCGGTCCAACCAGGGATGCGGCAAGCAATGGAGCTTATCAATCCCGTGCTCAGAAAAAAAAAAACTTCGCTTGGCATCCACAGAGATGACTTCGCCGTTGTCAGTTTCCGCGAGCGTATAAATTTGAACAGTGTGGAAAACTTCTACATTTCCGCCACACAGCGTTGAAAGCATCGCAATTGAACTCCAAGAACTTGGCCATCTCGATCAGCGTCTCTTCCGGTATTGGTCGGTCATCTTGATCTTCTCCAGCGTTTCCTCGGCCACAGCCTCAATATCCATGCTGCCAGCATGCGAGTCAATTAGCACAAGTCCAATGTGCTCACGATCAAGCAAAATACAGACATAGGCCTCCTGGATAATATTCTTCGTTACAACGCAGCATCGCAGTAGCATCACTACGCCGGAGCATCACTACAACGGAGTATCACTACAACGCAGCATCGTCGGATCAGCATGGCCGGAACATCACTACAACGCAGCACCGTCAACATCTTCAAAGTAGTACTTAGTAAGTAATAAAAAAAAATCTCTCTATAGCCAACTAAAAGGCAATTTAATATTTTATAAGAAACTTTTTATTTAAATACAATGTTGTTCGATGAAATAATAAATTATTTAAAGAGGCAGACACAGATCCACGAGATTACTAGTGACCCAAATAAAATATTATCTTCAGAAGAGGCTCTTCAGGCTCTTCTGAATGAGACAAAAGAAAATCATAGTATATACTCAAACTTGGAGTAGTCGATCATGACTACTTCAACAAGAGAATATACGAGACGATTTTAGAATCCCTTAAGGAAATGATAGCAGAATCTGCTATCATTCCTAAAGCTCCGTTTGTAGTTAAAACAATTATTTCACAAACGGAGCTAAAACAAAAAGAAAACATTCAGGCCCTGGAAACATTTCATAAAGATGTCCACGACGAAATTGGGGCAGGCATAATAGGTTTATTTTCATTAAAAAGCCAGAAACTTTAAAGGCTATGGAATAAAATTCAAATACCGGCAGATAGCGGCTTCTGAATAATAGTAGAAGAACGATCATTTGAAGTCCATGAAACCTTAAAAATTTTAGAAGCTACATACTCTTCACAAAAATGTGAAAATAGCTCAATAAATAACTTACCCGTTCTCCCAAAAATAGAAGTCCCCACGTTTAGTCGCAATAACACAGAGTGGGACTTATATTCAAAATTATTTTTGGAAATAATTGACTCAAGAGAAGACTTAAGTCCCGCTCTAAAATTTACTTATTTTAAGGCCTGCTTACGAGGTGATGCCAAAAACATGGTTGCGCATTTACTAACAGGTGCAGAAAACTATGCGACCACTTGGGAATTACTCACCAAGCGTTTTGAAAATAAAAGAAAATTTTTTTCCGATCAATTAAATCGACTCATAGATCTTCCAAATCTCAATGTAAACTCGGAAAATATAATTAAAAAGTTTATTGACTCAATTAATGAAGCAATACACTTAATTAAGAGTAAAGGGCGAATAACTGAAGAAACGGACCCGATATTCGCCCATGTAATTCTTAGAAAATTGAATAAAGAGACTTTGGCAGCATATGAGACCCACACAAAAAAAACTAAAGGGATTCAAGAGCTTACAGACGTTTTAGAATTTCTTGACCAATTCGCGCGTATTCGCATTCGAATTCGGACGTGTTTTTTTTGCTGTCAAACTAACATTTGTTATTTTACCCTTCCTGCGCCTCGTTATCAAATAATTTTGTTTGCAAACTAACAATACCTGTGCTATACGTCGGAGTGTTTAGTCACAGTGTAATAACATTTAATAATTTAAGCACATTGTTGGTATATCATTACATATCGCGCTCTTTCCGCTCTCGCGCTCTTTGTGCTGTATTTTGTTGTTGGCCGTTTTGGCTATTCTTTTCTCTGCTTTCGTCGCGCCCGCGATTGTGATCTTGTGCCTGCTGTTTTTCTGTAAGTATATATCAGGCTACTAATACCCTGATATTAACACAAATTTTATTCCCATTTAAATTTTTGGTTACATTTAATTTATATTTGCTTTAAAAACCTGCAGTATGTGTGTCTGCTATAATAAAAAATGCCGTGTACCAGCAAGCGCAAAAATGGGTTTCGTTTGCTGATGGCTCTGTGACAATGTTTCACATGAAAAATGTGCTGGCCTCACCGGCACGGTGGTGGACATGTGAGTCATGCAGGGATGTTGAAAGGAATATTGCGGGATTCATACGTCAGACGAAGCAAGGCTTTGGTGATTTATTCGCAGATTTCAAAAAACTTGCGGATAGTTTCGCAACTTTGGACTCTGGGTTTAAGGGCTTGAAGCTTTTAACCGAGTCTCCAAAGCGTAGAAAAGCTAATACTCGTTTGTCCATTGGCCCAAACGAACTTGATGTCCCTGAACTGGTCAACAACTCGTCCGTTCCAAATAATCTAATGTCATTTACGTCTCCCACCCCTCGACACTCGTCAGCGTCAATGATTGCCAACAATGACATTGTTCCCATGGATGTCATTTGTTCTGATCCCGTTTCAGTCTCGGTACCTGCAGTAGTAGTTAATGTTGCAGAGACTCAACATGATCATCCTTCTGCTGTACCTAACGTTCTAGTACAGATGCTCCTATCTCGACTTCTGCTACAGTTGCTCAGAACACTATAGTAGGTGTCCCACCTATGAAACATATTTATGTTTCTCGGCTTGCCCCTAATACGTCATATGACGACATTAGGACCTTTATTCGGTCCAAAATTCAAGCATCATTAAAGGTGGAAAAATTTAATTTCTCATATGAACGGGAAATCGCATCTTTCAAAATAAGTGTTTCTGACAAGCATTTTAGTAAAGTTTGCTCTAAAGACTTTTGGACGGAATACTTAATTATTAAAGAGTATGTAAATAAAAAGAAAAATCGTCCACCGATTTTACTTCCAAATGTTACCACTAATTGCTCTAAACCTCAAACTCCATCTGATAGCTCAAAAAACTAACTTCTCTCCTGCTTGGCTATCAAAATGTAAGAGGTCTTTGTAGTAAACTTAATAATGTTTATTTAGATTAGCTTAAATTTTCCTTTTCATGTCATTGCCTGTACTGAAACTTGGTTAAGGCATGATATTTTGGATACTGAAATCTTTACTAACAAATTTTCTGTCTATAGACGTGATGGCATGCGGCGTCGTGGTGGTGGTGTACTTATCGCTGTCGATGTTGATATCTTTTCTGAGCACTTAGATTTAGGTAGTGATTTAGATATCGAATTTGTAGCTGTATAACTAATTTATTGTAGTTTTAGTATCTTTATCACCTGCTCATATATACCTCCTGCCTCAGATAACTCTCTGTATTTATTCCATTTTTCTATAATCAATAGTATCTCTGAAATGCTTTCTGATCGTGATTTCTTAATAGTTCTTGGAGATTTTAATATTTCTGGAATGTCGTGGCTTTCGTCATGTGAGTCCAACGTATTGAGTCCTTCGTCAACTCATGTCTTTGTTGATAGCCTTTTTGATATAGCTTTGCTCAAACCAATTCTATACCAAATTGTCTAGGTAAAATTCTTGATCTGATTTTTGTTTTGGATCCCAATACCTGCACGGTGTCCAGATTAACTCCTATTTCCTAACCTGAGGATCCCTACCACCCTACTCTGGAGGTGCTGATTGACTTACCAGCAAGTGTTTCGGATGCAGGTGTTTTACCGGAGAAGCGAGTTCGTTGTTTTCGGAAGACCGATTTTAAAAAATTTTTTTTGCTTCTTTCGCGTACTGACTGGTCCCAACTTTCTGCGTGTATTGACCTGGACAAGGCAGTTGAAATTTTTTATTCTACATTAAACTCTCTGTTTGATGCTTGTGTTCTCCTTGGTACTCCACAATTGTCTAATAGACCGTTATGGTTTACCAAAGAACTAACAAAGTTAAAGAATAAAAAATCAAAGCCTTATAAAAAATATAAGGAAACTGGCTCTCTCTTATATTTTTCTCGCTACACTGTTGCTCGTTCCGATTTCTCCACGCTAAATAATCTTTGCTACAGGATTATTTGTGAAAGTGCAGACTTACGTTTTAGCGTGACCCGAAACGCTTCTATGACTTCGTCAATTTGAAGCGAAAGACGTCAACACTTCCAACAACATTATTTTTTGATAAAAAGACAGCTTTTAATGATCGTGGCATTGCCGATCTGGTTGCTGATTTTTTTCAAACGACCTATTTCAGATCAACTTTTTATTGAGCCCAGTCTTATCCGTATCAAGTAAACCAAGCGAATTGAATTTTAGGTCCCTTACTTTCTGAAAGTTTACTCTTACATGAACTTAAGTCATGTAAACCAGTTTTTTCCACTGGCCCTGACGAAGTCCTAGTTGCATGCTTAGGTTCTGTGCAGAGGGACTTTGTAAACCACTTTTAAAATTATTTGAATTGTCTGTAGAGTTGTGCTCTTTCCCTAATCTTTGGAAAGAGTCTTACATTATTCCTCTCTTGAAAAACGGAAATAAATCCAACGTTCAAAACAATAGAGGTATCTCTAAGTTGTCTGCTATTCCCAAAGCATTTGAGAAACTAATAATTTCTCAACTGCAACACTGCTGTAAATATATAAATTCACCGTACCAGCATGGGTTTGTGAAATGCAGGTCTACTACCACTAACTTATTAGAATTCTCATCAATTGTTATTGAAGGGTTCCAATCAAAAATGCAAACGGATGTCATTTACACAGTAAGGCTTTTGATTCTGTCAACCATAGTCTCTTATTATACAAGCAATTTTGTGGATATCTTCATATCTTTCATTTAGAATTCAAAGAGTATTTTACAAGGGCTCTGTGTCCAAGACTGTCCAAGTCACTTCCGGCGTACCCCAAGGAAGTCATTTAGGCCCATTGCTGTTTACATTATTTATAAATGATCTACCGTCCGTTATATCATACTCTCGCATACTTATGTATGCAGATGATGTTAAGATTTGTCTGACTTTTAATGATCCCATATATAGCCTCAGATTGCAATCTGACCTTGATTGTTTTCAATCGTGGTGTGCTATAAATTTATTAAATCTTAATTGCAATAAATGTAAACTTATGACACTTTTTTAGGGGTATTCTCCATTTAAATAATTATCATCTTAATGATACTCCACTTAAGTGAATAGAGTCAGTAACTGATTTAGGTATCCTTCTTGATTCAAAATTAAAGTTTGATAAGCATATTTTGGCTGCTTCTAATAGAGCCATGGGTGTCCTTGGATTTATTAAACGTTGGTCAAAGGAATTTAACGATCCCTACATTACTAAACACATGTACATCTCACTGGTTCTTCCTATTCTCGAGTATGGATCTAATATCTGGTTCCCCCAGTATAGGGTTCATCAAGATAGGCTTGAATCAGTGCAGAAACAATTTCTTCTTTTTGCTCTTCGTAGTCTTAGCTGGAATCCCACAATTAGATTGCCTTCGTATCGTAGTAGACTTTTATTACTAAACCTTCCTTCTCTTTTTGACCGTAGAACTATGCTAGGTGTAGTGTTTCTACATAGACTAATCATTGGCGAAATTGACTCATTGCAGTTGACAAATCAGATTAGCTTTGCCGTTCCGGTCAGAATGACTAGAAACTTCCTTTCCCTCTCACATTCCCGTTGTAGTACTAACTATGCCAGTCACAATCCTTTCCGTATTTTATGTGTAAATTATAATAAATTTTCTAATCTTGTTAATAATACTAACACTACCTTAGAAATTAAATCATTATTTCTCCATACACTAGCTCGTATTTAAGAATATTTCTAATTATTATTAGTAGTAGTAATAGTATTAGTATTATTATTTTTATTAATACAATTTGGTTGTTTTGTCTGTGTTAATTGTTCGCGACCTCCGTTCCCGCACGTTATGCGGTTGCCCCTCGGTCGGATGGGCGGGTGGTCGTGTCTGCCTAGGTCCGCGCGTTAACAGGCCCGAGCTTGGTGTCGCTGGGCCACTTGATCGTACTGCCGTTAGTACGTCAACGTCCAACGTCCAAGAATTTCAATACTTAGCTACCAAAATCCATGGCAAAACGAAGATAAATCTTTTATTAAAAAGCCAAACAAAGAATTCACTAAAGTTTTATGGTGTCCAATTTGCGAAACAAAACGACACAATATTCCGTTAGCATCAAATTTAAAAAAATGAGCCCCAAAGAAAGATCTGAGGCCGTTAAAATAGCAAAAACATGTGTTAGGTGTTTAAGACACCATAATAAAACAACTTGTAAGTCTGAAGAGACTTGCAACACCTGCAAAGGATCGCATGATACAATCCTTCATATAGATATCAAGAAAAAGGTAAACACATGCGTATTCACAGGGCAAACCTTGTTGGCGACAGGAATAGTTTATATAAAAACAATAACGGTTTGTACGAGCAGCTGAGAGCATTAATTGATACGAGTAGTGGTTCACAAGCCATAATAATTTCTGAAGAAGCTGCTCAGATTCTAAAATTACTTAAAATTAAAACAAATACAAAAATTGGTGGAATATCTGACAGCGGTACGATAGTAGCAAAAAATAAGATTAAAATAAATATACTAAAAAATAAGTCGACCCAGGAACTCCTAACGACCGAAGCCATAGTTTGCCTAAATTAATGAAAGCTCTGCCTGACGAATCACTAGAGATAAACATATCTCAAGGGAATAAGTTAAAATTGGCCGATCCCAATTTTCACAAACCAGGTCGAGTCGATCTAATAATAGGTGACTTATACACCAAAATAATTTAAAAAGGCATTATAACACGAGATGGTCTGCTTGGACAGAACACGGATATTGGTTAGATCATTTCGGGTTGTTCAAAATCCAAAGAAAGCGCAATAGTAGCAACTATCTTTGAAATAAGAGATTTGGAAAGATTCTGTGAAGTTGAAGAAAATGAAAAAGAAGAAGATGAAGATTCGAAAATATGCGAAGAAAATTTCAAGCAAACAACAAAAAGAGATTCGACTGGGAGATATCTAGTATCTATTCCATTTAAAATAGATAAAAAACTAGGTGACTCAAAAAGTCAAGCAATTGCTTGATTTAACAACTTAGAAAGAAGATTTTCGAAAAATAAAAAGCTAAGAAAAGACTATATACAATTTACAAACGAGTATATATATCTTGGCCATATGGTCGAAGCTAAAGAAGAAGGCATGTACTATTTACCGCATCAAGCGGTACTACGAGACTACAGTCTTACAACCAAATTAAGAGTGGTTTTTGATGCGTCTGCTAAAACTACAAATAAAAAGAGTCTAAACGAAATAATGTGGGTTGGTCCAAAGATTCAAAAAAATATCCTCGAGATTCTATTAAAATGGCGTAAATGGCAATTCGTAGTATCCGCAGACATTGAAAAGATGTATAGACAAATTAATGTTGACGAAAAAGATCAACAATATCAATACATCTTATGGCGAGACGACCCGAATAAAATGTTAAAATCCTATAAGTTAACTACAGTAACCTATGGGACAGCATCAGCGCCATATTTAGCAACTAGAACCCTGGCAGACGTTCCTGATAACTGCAACGATAAGATTATTAGTGAAGTCATTAAAAATGATTTTTATATGGACGATCTTATGACAGGAGCCAATTCCATAACAGAATTAAAGCATTTAGTCGTTGATCTATCAGCCGAATTGGGTAAAGTGGGATTCAACTAAAGAAAATGGGTATAAAATAAACCCACTATTATAAAAGATATAGACATTAAAGAAGAAAATAAAGTATTAGACATAGAAGAACACGATTCAGTTAAAACCTTGGGACTTCAGTGGGAGCCGAAAAAATATGAGTTTAAATTTAAAATTAACTATGAAGAAAGTAAAATAATTAGTAAAAGGAAAGTGCTATACATGTTAGCCAAAATTTATGATCCCCTGGGATGGTTATCTCCAATAACCGTTGTAGCCGCCTCCAGAAAACTAGATGAAGAATTTGTAAAAGCCATACAAGATATAGAACAGATAGTTCCAATTGTAGAAAAGGATAAAATAAAATGTCATTTTATACCCCCGGCAGGACGTCACTTCGGAGATATTTGGGAGGCTGGGGTCAAGTCCCGCCGGCAGGACCTCACTTCGGAGGTATTTGGGAGACTGGGGTCAAGTCCATGAAGTATCATTTAAAGCGAGTAATAGGGCAAACCAATCTGACATATCAAGAAATGGCGACATTATTATGCCAGATTGAAGCAATATTGAACTCTCGTCCCCTATATTCGTCAGGCGAAGATATCGACGACAATGAGGTATTACCACCCGGACACTTCTTAATAGGAAAACCAATAACTGGGATAGTAGAATCTGAGGGCGAAGAGAAAATAGGAAACCTAGATAGGTGGAGACTAATCCAAAAAATACGATAGAATTTTTGGAAAAAATGGAAAGAAGACTACCTACATACACTTCAACAAAGAAATAAGTGAAAGGTAGAAAGAAAGAATCTCGAAATAGGACAAATAGTGTTATTAAAATACGAAAATTGTCATCCCGCAAGATGGCCACTAGGAAAAATTGAAACAGTCTATACGGGCCAAGATAATAAAGTAAGAGTAGATAAAGTTAAAATTCAAGAAGGAGAAATAACAAGGCCGATTAGTGAGATATGTCCATTATTAGAAATAGAAAAGGATGAAAATAAATCAAAGCATCAATACAAGAGGATCTCCAATATTATAAGGACAATGATGCTACTATTGTTATGCTGCCAAGTCTCGAATACACATTCATCAGTAAATAAAACACAAAAATGGAAAATGGAAAACATGAATAGCACAGCAGCCATATATTTGGATCCATTAGGGGAAGTAGAGATAAAGGCTTCTTCCTGGGAGCTTATAATATACTATAATTAAGATGCATATTTTGGGATGTATAAAGGTCACGAATTAATACAAAAAATGCGGGGATTTTGTAGTAGACTTGATACTTTAAAAGATCGTTGCAGTTTTGAATTAAGTCATATCCAAAAAAGGATAAATGAACTTGAAGAAAATAATAAATTTGTTATGATATTAAAACCGACTCAAATGCAGACAGAAATAGCTAAAATAAAAGAAAGCTTACCAGACAACCTAGCCATGGAGTAATGCAAACGATAATGTTTGCGAAGTGTCTCCACTTAAGCCAAACCAACCTTCCAACTGCAGGTACAGAAAATTAATCGAATCTAAGACATATTGGGTGGAGTTAGAAAGAAGAAACAGCTGGCTATTTAAGATTCGGGACAACACAAAGGTGGAACTTCAGTGTGGAAATAGACCTCAAGAAATAATGAACCTGCCCTCACAAAGGATTCTTTCAATAGATACAGATTGTACTGTACGAACGGGTAATAAGATTTTGATAGCTCATTTTGACGTTCGCTCCGAAAACCAAGCAGCTATATCACCGTCATATATAGAAAATATTGACGAGATACCAAATCTCATTTGGGAGCCAATAAGCTCGTCTACGTTAAATCATACAGCTGAGATAACTAAATTAAAAGATGAGATGAACTATCTACATAATCATCATCCAGAACTTAAGGGTTTACATTTCCATCATGTGTCCGGTCATGCCTCTCTCTTGATTGCAAAAATAATAATCATAATCATAGTAACATATGCAGTCAAACCGACTATTACGAATCGTAGGTTACAATCAATAGCTTTTCCACCTCCTATTACTATATAAATATTTAACTATTGTAATTTTAAACATATATATACATGTATTCTAAATAAAATAAACTAAAACAAGTTAGAAAGCTACTGTCGAGTTTGCTCGACTGTGAGATACCCGCCACCCAATTTTGCCATCAAACTATTATATTTTTCAAAAATATACTAAAAAAATACTTAAATAAATATACTAAAATTATAAGAAAATAATATACCAAAATTTTGTTTGTTCGAAATTACTAGCTTGGCGGCACTTTAGTTGGTTTATTGAACACCATTATTATGTCATGGAGTGTCATAGCAATTAGCTAGGTGCAGCTGCACGTGGTAACGCCTTATAAAAGTAATTTCTTAATAACTTCTGTGTGCGGACTTCATTAAGATGGTGACTAGTATTGTGCGCACCAAAATTGAACATTCTAGGATTAAAATGTACATGCGTCATTCATTCGGTTTTATTAGATTTACGGGGGCGGAAGGGGGCGTGGCCAAAATCAAAAACAATCTTGATATGCGAGCAATAAAAACCATAATACCCTGCTACACTTTGGGTAGGCGGGTATAAAAATGTACTTAGTACTAATTTAAACATTGTATTTGAAGATAAGAAATAATGTAACACAATAAGAGAAAAATGTAATTATGAAATCATACATTATAAGATATTATTATATACAGTCCACTCGAAGAACATATCAAAATATAATATAAAATGGCATACAGTCCACTCGAAGAACATATCAAAATGTAATATTAAATAAAAATAAAACATGTATTCACAACCCCAGACATCATTTTGGCCCTGGCAGAATGTTCACAAATGAACCTCACTTGTTGTTTGGCAACTATAAATAAACAATTCTTATATTGTACCAAACCGCAGGAAGCTGCAAGACATTAAATAGATAAGGCGCATGTGGTCGCTCAAGATTCTAAAATTACCCACGCGAACCATATCTCACATAAAAAGATAAGAGTGAGAAACACCATGAATAATCATAAGATTAGGACTTACTGGCGATAATACATCGACAGCAGGCCTACGCCAGATGCTCTGTTAGTATATAAGACTTGGGATTTGTAAGAATAAATCAGTTCCAATTTTGAAACTCAACAAGAAACACTGTTTCATTGATATTCCACGAGACGCGTTGTTCCAGCACCTGTCAGTGAGAGGCACAGCCTGTGCAATTTGTTGCATTTGCTGATGGCAGTGACCTGCGTAATCTTTGACCACAACACAATAGCAGCGTAGGTAACGATGGGTCTGACCATCATGGCAAAGAGCCACCGGATGGTGCAGATTTGAAACCCCAGATTCTACCAAAGAATTTCATACAGGCCCACATGGCATGAGTCGCCTTAGTGACCTCGTTGGATAGCCCCACAGGGTAGCCGCTAATATGTAGTTGACTAATGGCAATGGAATATAGCCTAGTGAAGGGAACTATAATTGCCTTTTGCGGATTGATGCTAAGAACAAAGTCTGCGCACCATCTACTTACCGTGTTCAGAGCTGATTGTATCAACTCTGTCATGGTATTGGCATAGTTCTCGGTCATTATAAGAGCTAGGTCGTCAGCATAGCCGATTACTTCAACGCCCTGTTCAGAGAGTAAGACTAGTAGTTCGTGAACTACTGGGGACTAGAATAGTGGGGATAGAACGCCTTCCATGGGGACAGCATTTGGCTGCATTAATGCATGCAGTCGTGGAGTCCACGGTGGAAGTGATTATCCAGTATTTCAGCATCCATCCCCCGGATCAATTAACGGGCAATTCGTCTGCGATCTATAGCAGTAGAGATGGACCTGTGCCGATATTCTCAAACTCACCTTGTATATCCAGAAAAGAGCATAAAGCAATGTTCTTAGATACGAAGGCACTCTCTGAATTTTCCCCACTAATCTATGGAGAGCGACCTCCGTCGATCTACTGGCTATGTACGCAAACTGCGTGGGATCCAGTACTGCCTCTGGCAGTGATTCAATGCTACCACACTAACTGCGCCGTGTATAGAGTTTATCTCATCTAATGCTTTCGTTGTAGTTGGTGAGAGCAACCCTGTAGAAGTCCCAATTTGCACGGTTAGATTTATTCCTTCCTTCTTAGTACAGCCAGTTCCTCATTCCTCCGTGGAATTTTACGGTTTACCTTTAGGGACTTCCGAGCTGAGCTGACCTTGGAGGTCAAAACATCTTGGAGCAGATTGGCGGCAAGGCCTATCTCACTGATGGACTTAGGATTGCTATTAATAAAAATATAACAACATGACAATTGAATATGCGTTGTTTGAAGAAGAAGACGCAAGCTCCCACTAATGTGCTCCGACACTCAAACTCCATTACGATGTATCGAAACTCATAACTTATTCATATTCCACACAGCATTTGTCATAGTACATCGATATTTTTGCTTCCACATGTTTGAAAATTAAACGTTAAGTGTAAGTTGTTCACAGGTGAGATATTTAAATGTACAATATGTTGTACAGACACAGCAGTATAAAATTCTTATCTTTTTTACACCCGCCTACCGAAAGGTGCCAACCGGTAATGTATGTAACAGGCAGAAGGAAGCATCTCCGACCATATAAAGTATATATGTACATTCTTGGTCAGCGTTAACAGACGAGTCGATATAGGCATGCCCGTCTGTCCATATGAACACCTTCATCTCAGAGCAACCAATTTTGCGGATAGTGTGTCTTATTGTTGCACGCAGATCAAGTTTGTTTTAGATTTTGGCCACGACCTCTTCCACCCCTGCAAATTGGCAAAAAAGTCGAATTTTTAGCTAAATTTTAAACCTAGAATTTTTGGAATGCATAACAATAGTCAACATCTTAATCTGTTAAATCTCTGAAAATGTGGTTACGATCGGATAATAAACATGGAAGATTTTAAATAAAATATTTTATTGGGTTCAAATCGTGAGCGGCTGCACTGTTTGTGTTTCTTTGTCCCTTAATGACATATAGATACCGCCTACCCAAAGGGTAGAAGGGTATTATAACTTTGTGCCGACCGAAAATGTATGTAAAAGGCAGAAGGAAGCATCTCCGACCCCATAAAGTATATCCATATATTCTTTGTCAGCGCCAACAGCCGAGTCGATATAGCTATGTCCGTCTGCCCGTATGAACACCTAGATCTCAGAGACTATAAGAGATAGAGCAACAAATTTTTCGGGATAGTGTGTCTTATTGTTGCACGCAGATCAAGTTTGTTTTGGATTTTGGTCACGCCGCCTTCCGCCCCCGTAAATCGATAAAAACGATTTCCAAGCGTCATGTTAAAGCCAGAACGTTCAGCAGCAGTTTTGACACATACAATACTAATCACCATCTTAATGACCTCTAAAAAATTCGGCCACAATTGGATATACAACACAGAAGTTATTAAAGAATTACTTTTATAAGACCAAACCAGATGCAGCTGCACCTGATATGTCTCTCAGTGACTTAGTAATGGTATTGAATATCTCTCTATTATATATAAAAGTTTTCTGCTCCTCCTCCTCCGCCGGGAATCATTTTAAAATGTACTAAAAAATACCAAAGAGGTGAGCGAGCGAATCGTACTATCTATCTCTCTCTCTCTATATCTATCTCTCTATTATATATTTATCATCATTTTAAAATATACTAAAAAATACCAAATAGGTGAGCTCCTCCTCTGGGCATCATTTTAAAATATACTAAAAAATACCAAAAAGAAGAGAGGTTATTTTTCATTGATGGACCTGGCGGTACCGGTAAGACTTTTTTCTACAAGCGCTTAGTTCATTATTTGCAAACACATACAAAAAAACATCGCAACGATTGCCTGGACAGGGATCGCTGCCATACTACTTCCATTTGGGCGAACAGCACACAAGACCTTTAATCTGGCGTTGAATATGATAGATGACGACAACAGCACACTTCACTGGAAGGTTGATAAGAAGAAAGAGCTTGAGCACATGTAAGTGCTGATTTGGGGTGAGGCGTCGATGATACCGAAGAATCTACTGAGTCTTATAGATCAAACACTGCGTGATATATGTGACAAACCCTGGCCATTCGCTGGAAAGATGGGGATTTTCGGCAAGTTTTGCCGGTTGTGAAGAAGGGAGGTCGAAGGCAAATTTTGGACGCGTGTGTAAAAAATTATGAGCTGTGGCCGTTGTATACAAAAATGCGACTTACTAAAAACATGAGAGCACAGGCAGACTCAATTGAGTTTGCGAATTGGCAACTGAAAATTGGTAACAATGAAATCAAAGAACTGACCATTCCACCTGAACTACTGTGCGACAATGTGGTTGAAGAATTATTTCCGGAAGATATGCCGGTCGAAGAAAGAGGCGAACGTGCAATTTTGGCTGCGCGTAATGACGAGGTTTCACGCATTAATTTAGCTACAAATATTGAAGAGATTGCCTGGCGAGATGATTACATCGCATGCAAGTGATGCGGTTTATCCGCATGGTGCTCTAGGCAACGAAGATTGCAGTGGCGGCCCTAATGATAATATGGAACTGAAGTATCCCCCTAAGGATTTACAGACACTCACACCGTTTGGCTTACCTCCATCGAAATTAAACTTAACATTTGGTTGTTATGTTATGCTACTGCGAAATCTATGCATTCTTCCATTCAGTAAAATTGGGTGGCCGGTATCTCATACTCGAGCAAACTCGACAGTAGCTTTCTTACTTGATTTTTATGTCATTCTTTTAACGGACGTTTTTCATTTTACTCTTATATTTTCCTTCCATTTGCCGTTATCCAAACAATTTATACACTTTTTAATGAAATATTGCAAATGGTATTGCTACTTACATATATGGCAATTAAATGTTAGAAGAACAGATAAGGTGGCTCGTTGCTAAATCCTTGCCTCACATTCAATAGGTCCTTTTCTTTTATATATGTATATATATTATATATATATATATATTTATATACAATATATATATATATATAGTCAGCCTTAAAACAATACACCATTTGAAGTGAAGACATAAAGGAAATATTATATAATATTAAGCTAGCATGTGTGCCGCGCCAAAGCACACAATATTTACGTACATTTGTATATGTTTGCATTTCATATGTGTGCATATAGTTATCAGCTCTCTTCCAATTTTCACTATTCTGGAATGCACCTCCTCCCTCATTTACAAACGATCAATTCACAGAAAAGGCAAATAATAAATACTTCAAAAGACCCCATTATTTTTGATGGCCTCCACTGGTCCGTGGGTCTCGATTTAATTTATTTTTTTAATTTTATTTATTTCAAAATTATTATTACTTTTTAATCGGTAGCTAATTCGACCAGCAAGTATGTCGCTGGTAATAAATAATAATGAAAACATTTCTTAACTTTGAATAAATTAAATTAACCAATAAATTTATAATCCCAAAATTGTCTTTTAATTTCACACATTTAAAATTATGGGTGGTGCGTATATTACAGTCGAGCACACTCGACTGTACCTTTCTTATTTGTTAAACTCTTTGGTTGTCTGGAGGAGCTACTGGCGTTTTGGAGCCCAATGTATTCTACGATAGTTTCGGGAGTAATCTTAGCGCTACTAGGGAAGTAACCTCTAATGAGGTGAGCCTTGGGAAACTCCGTTTCCTCCAGCCGTTTTACGTCAAGTGCGCTGATGGACCTGATGTGTCCAACAGCTCCCCTGACTCAATTAGTAGTGCTGTTATCAAGGCACACCAGAAGCAATCCCTCGTTTTGGGGTATACAACCCTCAAACCCTGGGCTAACATCCGATGTGCAGTGCAACAGCACAGCCTTTAAAATGCTGGCCTTTTCACGCTGCTTGCCACTTGGCTGTAGAGTGGCTCGTAGACTCTTTATGAGTCTTTTCGAAGAGCTAGTGGGCTAGGGGATGGAATCGTCAGCTTGCGTCCGTTTGGCCTTGATGTAAATGGGGGGCGCAGGGCCGAAGCCAGAAGCTTCCGCTCAGCTCAAACCCTTCACAAGTGAAGCTTTAATAAGCTTCTTCTTTTAAAAAAAACTTTAACTTTTGTCCGAATGTGCGTAACATGCAGAAAGAGGCGTCTGCGACCCCATATACTTCATATATATTCTTGATCAGCATCAACAGCCGAGTCGATATGGCCCTGTCTGTCTGTCCGTCTGTCTATATGAACATCGAGATCTCAGACATTATAAAAGCTAGAGCTACCAAATTTGGAGACAACATGAACAAACTTTGGTGCACAGATCAAGTTTATTTTAGATTTGGACACGCCCCCTACCGCCCCCGTAAATCGAAATAAAACGATTTTCAAGCAACATGTTTAAGATGATGTTAATGAGATCTGAAAATTTGGTTACAATCGGACAAAAAACACAGAAGTTATTAACGAATTACTTTTATATGGCGAAATCGGGTGCAGCTGTACCTGTTCAGATAGTTGTCACTCAGTGACATAATAATGGTGTTCACTAAACATAATGAAGTGCTAGACATTTAGAACAAAATTAATTTCGGTATTTTTTGGTATATTTTTAGTATATATTCTTTTAGTATATTTTCCAGTATATTTTTGAGAAATATAATATTTCGATGGTCGCTCTTTATCATTCTTCCATTCAGTAAAATTTAGTGACGGGTATCTCACAGTCGAGCAAACTCGATGGTATCTTTCTTACTTGTTTTACCCAATAATTATTATAATTTTCATAATTTTATAACATTATTAAACACTTTGCATGTACACTAAAAATCCATGACCTCGTACAGTCAAAGCTTGACTGTAGCCGTTCCTACTTGTTTTGTTTCTAAAACGTCACAAGCAGACGTTTTAAGCGAAGTTTTAATGAACTGAGAAAGAAAACTACATTGACTATATAATCAGTCAATATAGTAAACATAATATATCAGCTAAATTTGCCTGTCTGCATCAACGAGCATCTTTTCCGAATTAGCGCAATTATTTGTTAAATAGGCTAATATATTTTGCAATTTGTACACCAAGCATAATCCATGACAGTTTCATTATTTGCTAATAAAGAGAATGTTCTCCACAAACTGATTTAGAGTTCTCGCTTGTAAATAAATGAAAACAGATAAACAATTTAGGATTTTCTAGTTAATTTTATATTTTTCAGTGTGTTTTAGGAAAAATTCGTAAAAATTACAAAATACAGGTACAAAAGACTACAGTCAAGATTTGACTGTGAAAGGTCAGGGGTTTTTGTAGACATCATGTAGTTATGTAACTTACAATAAAAACAAGTAAGAAAGCTACTATCGTATTTGCGGGAGATGGTGATGATTGAGATACTGAATGCAACAAAAATTAAGAACTAAATATTTTATTTTTCGTAGTATACTAGAAAAATGTACTGAAAAATATGCTACAAAATAAAATACATACCAAAACTGTACCGCTCAAAATTATAAACTTGGTTGCACCTTATTTGGTATATTGAAATCACTGAGTTACATACCAACTGAGCAGGTGCAGCTGCACTTGACTTCGCCCTATAAAAGTAATTCTTTAATAACTTCTGTGTTTTTCGTAATTTTCAGGGATCATTAGGATGGTGATTGGTATTGTGTGTATCAAAAATAAACGTTCTAAGATTATTGCAAGTGGATTGCAATTCGGGGTTTTATACCCGCCTACCCATATAACTTTGTGCCAACCGAAAATGTATATGACAGGCGTAAGGAAGCATCTCCGACCCCATAAGGTATAAAGTATATACATATATTCATGATCAGCGTCAACAGCCGAGACGTTATAGCCATGTCCGTCTGTCTATATGAACACATACGTCTAAGAGACTATAAATGATAGAGCTACAAATTTTTCGGGAAAGTGTGTCATAGTGTTGCAAGCAGATCAAGTTTGTTTTTGATTTTGGACGCGCCCTCTTCCGCCTCCGTAAATCGAATTGCAAGCGTCATTTTAAATAACGTTCAGTCTTGGCACACCCAATTATTATTATTATTATTTGAAAAAGGGAGTCTCCCAACAGAGAAGGTGCGAGGCACTGCGACCATGGAGGTCTTTTGTGCCTATAGGCTCTCCCTAGCTAGACAAAAGTTGCTCTGCTTCCCACGTGCAGATGTTTCCTCCTAGTCCACACCAAGGCTGGACAGTCGCACAGAATGTGTTTGGTTGTCTCGTCGTCCTCTTTGCAAAGTCTGCACTCAGCATCAGAAGACAGACGCATTTTGGAGAGGTGATAGTTCAACGTATGATGGCCACTAAGATAGCCTACGAGGAGGTGAAGATCCCTCCTGGAGAGTAAGATAGTTCTTCGGTCGACCATGGAATTGATAAGCTCCTTGGCTTGCCGCATCCCTGATTGGACGGACCAGTAGCGATCAGTCAACCTAACAGCCCAGGTTTTAACAATAGCTGAGATGGTTGACCAACCCATGCCACAGAAGGGCTCAGGGCCGGAAAAAGTAGCTGACGAACCGGCCCTCGCAAGTTCGTCCGCCAGCTCATTGCCCTGGATACCAGAGTGTCCAGGTACCCATAGAAGGGTGACGTTGTTAGTAAGAGACAGTCTCTGGAGACAGTTCCAGCAATCGGCCACCAGTCTCCTCTTTTGGAGGAGAGGGCTAAGATGGCGGCTTGACTGTCAGAGAAGATGTAGATGTTCGCTCCTCTAATCCCCTTCTCTAGGATCAGATGGCAGCAGAACTCGATGGCATGAACCTCAGATTGGAAGACTGTGGGCCATTTGCCCATAGCAATTGAGGTTTTCGAATTGGGTCCAAAGATCCCAGCTCCAACCCCCTGATCAGTTTTTGACCCGTCGGTATACCAGTGAAGCGTAGGGGTCGCTGATGGGGTTGCCAGTGTCCCAGTCCTTCCGGTCCGGGATGAGGGTTCTGAATTTAGGACCAAAGAAAAGTTCCTTAGTCATAGTATCTGATCTAGTGCAGATATCTATGCCAGGAATGTCTTTGATCAGGCTAGCATGTCCTGATTCGGTAGCTAGAAGCCCTGATTGGAGCTTGATTCTAAGAAGGCTCATAGCAGCGACTTCTTTAATTTGGATGTGCAGCGGAGTCAGATTCAATATCGATTCCATTGCTGCGGTGGGCCAGGTACGAAGTGCACCTGTCAGTGAGAGGCACAGCAGCCTGTGCAATTTATTGCATTTGCTGATGGCAGTGACCTGCGTAACCTTTGGCCACCACACAATAGCAGCATAGGTGACGATCGGTCTGACCATCATGGCAAAAAGCCACCGGATGGTGCAGGATTTAAGACCCCAGATTCTACCAAAGAATCTCCTGCAGGCCCACATGGCATGGGTCGCCTTTGTGAGGGTGTTCCTGAGGTGGGAGTTCCAATTTAGTCTTTTATCGAGGGTCACCCCTAGATATTTGACTTCGTTGGATAGCCCCACAGGGGAGCCGCTGATATAAAGTTGACCAATGTCAACGAAATAGCGCCTAGTGAAAGGAACTATAATAGCTTTTTGTGGATTGATGCTAAGACCAACATCTGCGCACCATCTACTTACCGTGTTCAGAGCTGATTGTATCAACTCTGTCACGGTGCTGGTATAGTTCCCGGTCACTATTAGAGCCAGGTCGTCAGCATAGCCGATAGCTTCAACGCCCTGCTCGGAGAGTAAGACTAGTAGTTCGTCAACTACTAAGGACCAGAGTAGGGGGGATAGAACCCCTCCCTGGGGACAGCCTTTGACTGCATTAATGCATGCAGTCGTGGAGTCCAGGGTGGAAGTGATAATCCGGTATTTAAGCATAGCTTCAATCCACCGGATCAATGGACGGGCAGTTCCTCTACGTTCTAGAGCAGTAGAGATTGACCCGTAGCCGGTATTATCAAAAGCACCTTCTATATCCAGAAAAGAGCACAAAACAATGTTCTTGGATACAAAGGCTCTTTCAATTTTTCCCACTAACCTGTGGAGAGCGACCTCCGTCGATCTGCCGGCTATGTACGCAAACTGCGTGGGATGCAGAGGTGTCGACGTCTGCAGTGAGCACCGAATGTGCATATCTATAAGCCTTTCCGCCGTTTTAAGCAGAAAGGAGGTAAGACTGATCGGCCGATAGGACTTAGGCTGGTCAAGCGGACGATTCCCTTGCTTGGGGATGACTACCACATTTACTCTCCTCCAAAATATGGGTATGTATCCCCAAGTAAAACTAGCTCTAAGAAGGCCGACCAGTGGATCAAGAATATGAGCCATGCTGTTTTGAATAAGGGCTGGGAAGATTTTGTCACCCCTGGGGCTTTGAAAGGAGCAAAAGAATCTACAGCCCATTTGACCTTTTCGGGGTCGAAGATGGATCCAGATAGGCTGAATCCGCGTGAGTCCAGTGACAAAGTGGCGTCATCGCGACCGGAGAGATCTGGATTCGCCACAGAACCCGGGAAGTGGACTTGCAGTAGAAGCTCAAGTGTTTCCCTGCGATCTTGAGTGAAAGAGCCATCTGCTCTTTGAAGAAGCCCTATTCCATTAGACGGCCCTTTAGCCAATACTTTATGAAGCCTCGCTGCCTCTGGCAGCGATTCTAAGCTACCACAGTAGCTGCGCCATGTATCGCGTTTAGCTAGTCTAATGCTTTTGTTGTAGTTGGTAAGAGCGTCCCTATAGACGTCCCAACTAGCACGGTTAGATTTAGCCTTATTAAAAAGGCTTCTAACCCTCCTTCTAAGGACAGCCAGTTCCTCATTCCACCACGGAATTTTCCGATTGACCCTTAAGGTCTTCTGGACTGAGCTGTCCTCGAAGGATGAGATAAGCACATCTTGGAGCAGATTGGCAGCGAGTTCTATCTCACTGATAGAGCTAGGATTGCTGACCAATAGGTCTGCTTTGAAAGCTACAGAGGCTTTAAAGAGCTCCCAATTTGTCTTTTTCGGACAGAAGGAGTTTTCGCGAATTTCGACTTGGCCAGGGAGGTCAAACCTGATGTGCTGATGGTCTGACAAAGTGGCTTCGTCTGTGACCCGCCAATTAGGAAGCGAACTTGCTATCGACGTGCTGATTAGAGTGAGATCTAAAACCTCTTCCCTACTAGCATTGATAAAAGTGGGTTTGCACCCTATGTTAGCTACATCTAATTGACAACACAATAAGTAGTCTAAGAGGGACTCACCACGTTTGTTGATGTCGCTGCTCCCCCAGATCGTGTGGTGTGCGTTGGCATCACAGCCGATCACGAGCGGCTCTTTGTTGCGGCGACAGAATTCCACCAGCCGCTGGACCTCTGCTGGGGGTACATCATCCACATCCCCCGGGAAGTATGCGGAGGCGATCACAACTTTCCGGACACCGTCTGCAGTGGCTACCTCAATAGCCGTTGCTACCAAGTCTCTGTGGATGAAGTTGGTTAGTGGGAAATGTCTGACACTGTTATCCATAACTATAGCAGTGCGCGGGGCACCTTCCATACGGTCATATAACAACTTACATGATCCAGGGATCCAAGGGATGTGCCCTTGCGGGTGGGTTGCGGCCTGAGGTGCTGGCAGTGGGCCTGGCCGAGGCACCTCTGACGGTTGACGGACGGTGACCACTTGTCACACGTCAAGTTGGGCCCTTCGGGGCTGTGACCACAATGGCCGGTGGGGTGGGGGAAGGAACCTTGGGTACCAATACGGTCGCAGCGCTCGTAGAGGCCACAGGGTCAGCCAATGCTGAAATCCCTGAGGGAACCACTGGCGCCGTTGCCGGAGAGGGAGCGGGTGAGGATGTGGATGGAGCAGGGGTGCCGGAGGAGGCTTTGGGAGCTGAATTCTTTAGGATCAGTTTGACCCTGCCAAAGCACAATTTCACCTTCCCTTGGCACTCCGTCAGAGCCCTGTACGACTCCTCGTCAACCAACATTGCGAGGTAAGTCGTTGTGCCGTTCAGGCTGTGCTGCACCACCCGCCACAGCTTCGTGGAGAAGCTGCTGGCGTTCTGGAGCCCAATAAATTCCAGGATGGTTGCAGGAGTGTACTCAGCACTACTGGGAAAGTAACCTCTGATGAGGTGAGCCTTGGGGAACTCCGTTTCCTCCAGCAATTTGATGTCAAGGGCGCTGATGTACCTGATGTGTCCAACAGCTCCCCTGATCCAATTGGCAATGCTGTTATCCTCGCACACCAAAAGCAGCCACTCATTTCGGCGTATACAGCCCTCGAAACCTGGACTAACCGTTGGTGAAGAGTGCAACAGCACCGCCTTTAGAATGCTGGATTTCAACGTAGCCAACTGCTCCGCTGAGAGGGGTTTGGTAGGATCAGCCGAAGTGAAGCCCAATTTCACGCTGCTAACCACTTGGCTGAAGAGTGGTTTCGTGGACTCCTTATGAGTCTTTTTGGACCTCTTTGAAGAGCTGGTGGGCTCGACGATGGTATCGTCAGCGCGTCCGTTTAGCCTTGGTGTTAACGGGGGGCGCAATGGCGATAGCCAGAGCCTCCTCTCTGTTAGAACCCTTTGCGAGTGCAGCTTTAAAAAGCTTTTTCTCGCGGCTCTTCAGTTTAATAAAGGCGTCCTTAGATTCCAGCCGCAGCAACTGGATCTGAGAGCCTGCTTCCGTAAGGCCTGACCTCTGAGAGGCCACGGAAGCGTCGTCAGCAAAGCTGATTCGGTCGCAGTTAGCTTCCTCGTCCGAGGACAATACCTCTACGGGTTGCTGACGGACTGAACCGCTACTGGACGGAAGTTCAGCACCAGCGAACCCTGTGTCCAAGGGAGTTCGTGGCCTATCCGGGTCCCCTAGAATACTAGAGTCGAGACCCGTTGTATTGGGGGTGGAAGCCAACAGCCCACTGGCTGCAGTGCTGGTGTAGGGGTCGGCCGTGAAGGCATCTCCCAGAGATGATACTTTTAAAGCCGTATCAAACTTTTCTACTTTTAAATATTGATCCATTAGTTAAGATTCCACGAATAGGAGAGAAGGGAAGGTCATCCACTGCATAGCCCGCATACCGTGGAAAGTCTAAATGAAACTGGAGGATGACAGGTATCCAGAGTCCGCATACTAGAGACCGGGCTACCCCCTGGCCATGCATCCATCAGCGTATGCTGTTCCACCTTGGATTGGGGTGATTTATAGATTCACGATCTTCGCCCGACTACAATTAGTCAGCACCTCTAGCAGAGACATGACCGTGCTAGGGGTCTGCTTCCAGCCGCCGTCGCGTGGAGAGTATAGTCGCACTTCCGACAGTAGGAGCAAGGACGGCATGTGCCCAGCCAATACTGGGATTACATGTTGGTCCCCTTGCTTCCTCTGACGGCTGACGGCCTGGCACACCCAATACTTATTATATATCTTGAACGTTGAAGTACTAACGGCAGTACGATCAAGTGGCCTAGCGACACCAAGCTCGGGCTTGTTAACGCGCGGACTTAGGCAGACACGACCACCCGCCCATCCGACCGAGGGGCAACCGCATAACGTGCGGGAACGGAGGTCGCGAACAATTAACACTGACAAAACAACACAATATTAATAATAAAAAATAATAAAATAATAATAATAATACTAATAATAATAATAATAATAAGAACTATTCTTAACTACGAGCTAAAGTTTGTAGAAGTAATGTTTTTATTTTGTATAAAAAAAAAAAAAAAAAAATAAAAAATCTTTTGACACCACCCGGGAATCGAACCCTTTGTCTACTTTTTTAAGAATGTATATTTATGTACATTATAAATATTTGGAGCAATTAAAAAAAAAAAATTTCGAGTCTTAAATTCGGCCGATTGGGACTCGAACGGTCAACGTTCGATCAACGCTCCGCTACTC
The DNA here is from genome assembly GCA_018150935.1 of Drosophila pruinosa. Lineage (NCBI taxonomy): Eukaryota > Metazoa > Arthropoda > Insecta > Diptera > Drosophilidae > Drosophila > Drosophila pruinosa. The sequence goes on from JAECWR010000227.1 coordinate 274,327, forward strand.
AACCAATCACGACATATGAGCTTGGGTAAAAACACATTATGAGACAATTCTAATTAGGAGTAGGTTATATTAAAATAATAATTGCCAACATTCGATCAACTCTCCGCTACTCAACCACCATCTCATTTTGATGAACGTGGGTAAAAATGCACTATGACACAATTCGAATTACCAGAAATAATATATAACATTAAGATAATAATTGTAAAAAAAAAAGTCTCAGCTCATCTGTCCGGTATTTGAACTCGGGTTTCTGGGCTACTTTGCTAGTGCATTACTATTTCTTACTGTATTATTGCGTCTATATCTTCCAAGTTTTTAGTCCGATCTTAATGAAATTTTCCCCAAACGTCCGCGCTAGGATTCTTCTTCACTCGTAAAACAAACGCTGTATGTGTAAAATAATGTGGCTGTGGGTGTTTTTACATGTTGTCTATAAATTGGGGAGCTCAAGCTTTTATAGTCTTTGAGATCTCGATGTTCATACAGACAGACAGGGCTATTTCAACTCGGCTCTTGATGCTGATCAAGAATATATATACTTTTTGGGGTCGCAGACGTCTCCTTCTGCCTGGTACGCACATTCGAACAAACGCATATGGTCATGAATTTCTTAAAATTCATGTACAGACTTCTGCGTATGGGACAATATATTTTTATACCCGCCTACCCAAAGGGTAGAAGGGTATTATGGCTTTGTGCCGACCGAAAATGTATGTAACAGGTAGAAGGAAGCATCTCCGACCCCATAAAGTATATATATTCTTGATCAGCGTCAACAGCCGAGACGATATAGCCATGTCCGTCTGTCCGTCCGTCCGTCTGTCCGTCTGTCCGTCTGTCCGTCCGTATGAACACCTAGATCTCAGAGACTATAAGAGATAGAGCAACAAATTTTTCGGGACAGTGTGTCTTATTGTTGCACGCAGATCAAGTTTGTTTTAGATTTTTGCCACGCCCCCTTCCGCCCACCTAAATAAAAAAAAACAAATTTCAAGCGTAATTTTAAACCTAGAACGTTAAATTTTGGTACGCACAATACTAATCACCATCTTAATGATCTCTGCGAATTTGGTTACAATCGGATAAAAAACACAGAAGTTATTAAGAAATTACTTTTATAAGGCGTTACCACGTGCAACTGCTAGTGCTGCCTAGCTAGTTGCTATGACACTCCGCGATATAATAATGGTGTTCAATAAACCAACTAAAGTGCCGGCAAGCTAATAATTTTGACCAATGAAAATTTTGATATATTATTTTGGTATTTTTTAGTATATTATTTTAAGTATTTTTTCAGTATATTTTTGAAAAATATAATATTTTGATGGTAAAATTGGGTGGCGGGTATCTCACAGTCGAGCAAACTCGACTGTAGCTTTCTTACTTGTTTTATATGTAACCAAAAGGAAAAGTGGGAGCAAGATTTTGCTTCCTAAGATTGTCATTATTTCATATAAGCATTAAATCACATCTTATAGTTAAAAAAAAAAAATCATCTTTCGAGCTTGAAAACCGTCATCGCAGTAGACTAAATAATCGTGTGCTACAACTGAAAAATGTATACCAGTCCATACTGCCATATCAGTCTCCATGACTTTCTAGATCCCCGAGGCTATAAGAGCTTGAGCTACCAAATTTGTTGATGTGTTTTTGCTATACACAGATCAAGTTTGTTTGGGTCTTCTGCTTCTGGAAAACTAAACATGCTGTGGTCGAGCGAGAATCACTTCTATATATTCTGAGCGCAGCCCTTTGACCCGTGCACTTATGGGAATAAATTAATTTTTATACCCGCCTACCCCAAGGGTAGAAGGTTATTATGGCTTTGTGCCGACCGAAAATGTATGTAACAGGCAGAAGGAAGCATCTCCGACCCCATAAAGTATATATATTCTTGATCAGCGTCAACAGCCGAGACGATATAGCCATGTCCGTCTGTCCGTCTGTCCGTCTGTCCGTCTGTCCGTATGAACACCTAGATCTCAGAGACTATAAGAGATAGAGCAACAAATTTTTCGCGACAGTATGTCTTGATGTTGCACGCAGATCAAGTTTGTTTTTGATTTTGGCCACGCCCCCTCCCGCCCCCGTAAATCGAATAAAACCAAATTGCAAGCGTCGTTTTAAACCTAGAACGTTCAATTTTGGTACGCACAATACTAATCACCATCTTAATGATCTCTGCGAATTTGGTTACAATCGGATAAAAAACACAGAAGTTATTAAGATATTACTTTTTTAAGGCGTTACCACGTGCAACTGCTAGTGCTGCCTAGCTAGTTGCTATGACACTCCGCGACATAATAATGGTGTTCAATAAACCAACTAAAGTGCCGCCAAGCTAATAACTTCGAACAAAGAAAATTTTGATATATTATTTTGGTATTTTTAGTATATTTTTTTTTAGTATATTTTTATACTATTATATAAATATAATATTTTGATGGTAAAATTGGGTGGCGGGTATCTCACAGTCGAGCAAACTCGACTGTAGCTTTCTTACTTGTTTTATTACACTTCAAAAACTATAGCAATTTTTGATCTCGATTGCAAATGATATTGTAATATAATATTCGAATAATATTAATATATTTATGTAAATTAGGTTTATTGAAAACTTTTATTACATCACAGAGGGACATAGACACTGATCAGGTGCAGCTGCACCTGCTTTCTCTCTTTAAAAGTACTTCTTAAATATCTTCTGAATTTTTATCAGATCGTAACTAAATTTTCAGAAATTATTAAGTAAGTGATTACGCTTTTAATTTCGATTTTATCAATTTGCGATTTTCTAAAACAAGCTTGCACCAGTGGTTATATTACTACATTATTATTATTAATATTATAGAGTAAGGGAGTCTCCCAGCAGAAAAGGGGTGAGGCACTTCGACCAAGGTGATCTTTTTTACCTATTAAGCTCTCCCTATAAAGACAAAAGCTGATCTGCTTTCCTGATGAAGGAAAGACAGGTTTTGACCCATCGGTATACCAGTGGATACCATGGAGATGGCTGATGTGGTTGCCAGTGTCCCAGTCCTTCCGATCCGAGATGAGGGTTCTGAATTTAGCACCACAGAAAAGTTCCTTTGTCATAACATCTGATCTACTGTAGATATCCATACCAGGAATGTCTATGATTAGACTAGCATTCCCTGATTCAGTAGCTAGAAGCCCAGATTGGAGCTTGATTCTAAGAAGGCTAATAGCTGCGAATTCTTTAATTTGGCTCTGCAGCGGAGTCGGACTCAGTATGGATTCCATTGCTGCTGTGAGACAGGGGCGAAGTGCACCTGTCAGTCAGAGGCACAGCAGCCTGTGCAATTTATTGCATTTGCTTTGGCCACCACACAATAGCAGCGTAGGTAACGATGGGTCTGACCATCATGGCAAAGAGCCACCGAATGGTGCAGGATTTGAGAACCCAGATTCTACCAAACAATCTCCTGCATTCCCACATGGCATGGGTCGCCTTAGTGAGGGTGTTGCTGAGGTGGGAGTTCCAATTTAGTCATTTATCAAGGATTATACCGAGATATTTGACCTCATTGGATACCCTCACAGGGGAGTCGCTGATATATTACATAATTGACTTATGTCAACGGAGTACCGCATTGTGAACTGTAATAGCTTTTACTAACCGAGTTCAGAGCTGATTGCATCGACCCTGTCACGGTGCTTGCATAATTCCAGGTCTTTATTAGACCCAGGTCGTCAGCATAGACGATTACTTCAACGTCCTGTTCAGAGAGTAAGACTAGTGGTTCGTCAACTACTAAGGGCCAGAGTAGGGATATAGAACCCCTCTCTGGGGACAGCCTTTGACTCGAATAATGCATGCAGTCGTGGAGTCTAAGGTGGAAGTGATTATTCGGTATTCGGATAGCATCAATCCACCGGATCAAGGAACGGGCAATCCGTATGTGCTCTAGAACAGTAGAGATGGACCCGTAGCCGGTGTTATCAAAATCACCTTTTGTAAAGAGAAAAGAGCGTAAAGCAATGGTCTTGGATTCGAAGGCTCTTTCAATTTTCCCCACTAACCTGTGGAGAGCGACCTGTCTTAATCTGCCGGCTATGTACGCAAACTGAGTAGGATGCAGAGGTGTCGGCGTCTGCAGACAGCACCGAATGTGCATATCTATCAGCCTTTCCGCCGTCTTAAGCAGAAAGTAAGTATGACTGATCGGCCGTTAGCACTTAGGCTGGTAAAGCGGACGATTCGCTTGCTTGGGAATGAATACTACATTTACTCTCCTCCAAGAGCTTGGTATGTATCCCCAAGTAAAACTAGCTTTAATAAGGCCGAACTGTGGATCAAGAATATGAGCCAGCCTGTTTTGAATAAGGGCTGGGAAGATTTTGTCACCCCTGAGGCTTTGAAAGGAGCAAAAGAATCTACAGCCCATTTGACCTTTTCGGGGTCGAAGATGGATCCAGATAGGCTGAATCCGCGTGAATCCCGTGACAAAGTGGCGTCATCGCGACCGGAGAGATCTGGATTCGCCACAGAACCCGGGAAGTGGACTTGCAGTAGAAGCTCAAGTGTTTCCCTGCGATCTTGAGTGAAAGAGCCTTCCGAGCTGAGCTGACCTTGAAGGATGAAATAAGCGCATATTGGAGCAGTTTGGCAGCGAGTTCTATCTCACTGATAGACTTAGGATTGCTAACCAATAAATCTGCCTTGAAAGCTACAGAGGCTTTGAAAAGCTCCTAAATCATCTTTTTGGGACAGAAGGAGTTTTGGCGAATCTTGACTTAGCCAGGATGGTCAAACCTGATGTGCTGATGGTCTGACAAGCTTCGTGGCTTCGTCTGTAACCCGCCAGTTGACAAGCGAACGCGCTATCGAGTTGCTGATTAGGGTGAGATCTAAAACCTCTTCCCTAATAGCATTAGTAAAAGTGAGTTTACACCCTATGTTAGCCACATCTAATTGACAACACAATAAGTAGTCCACGTTTGTTGATGTCGCTGCTCCCCCAGATCGTGTGATAAGCATTAGCATCACAGCCGATCACGAGCAGCTTGTTGTTCTGACGACAGAAATCAACTAGTCGCTGGTCCTCTGCTGGGGGTGCTTCGTCCACATCGCTCCGGGAGTATGCAGAGGCGATCACAACTTCCCGGACACCGTCTGCAGTAGCTACCTCAATAGTCGTTGCCACCAGGTCTCTGAGGATGAAATTGTTTAATGGAAATGTCTTAAACTATTATGTATAAGTATAGCAGTGCAAGGGGCACCTCCCATACGGTCATATAACAACTTACATGATTCACATGATAGTCCATATATGGCCAGTATATGGCCATCGATCAACAATGGTTCCTGGATGAGAGCCTAGTAGATTTGATCATCACAGATGACCCTGCGCAGTGTTGCCGACGCTCCTCTGGCGTGGTGCAGGTTCGCCTGGAGCACTTTAATTTTGCTCATTCTCACTCCTAATGGCGGTCGTGACAATGCCACTTGCCTTGCCCCCCTGAGAGTTATTTCCACGAATGCTCTTCGGTGGTCTGGATGAGCAACTCGGGAGAGGTCGCCTTGCGACCCCGCTCACGGGAGGCACTCTTGCGGGTGGGTTGCGGCCCGAGGTGCTGGCAGTGGGCTTGACCGAGGCACCTCTGACGGTATTTGGATGGTGACCACATGTAACACGCCTAGTTGGGCCCTTCGAGGCCGTGTCCACGAAGGGGAAGGAAGCTTGGGTACCAATCTGGCCGCAGTGCTGGTGGAGGCCACATGGTCAGCCAATGCTAACATCTCAGAGGGAACCACTGGCGCCGTTGCCGGAAGGGCAGTGACAGGAAAGGGGACCGAGTGAAGATGGGGATGGAGCAGCGGTGCCGGAGGAGGCTTTGGGAGCTGAATTCTTAAGGATCAGCTTGACCCTGCCAAAGCACAATTTCACCTTCCCTTGGCACTCCGTCAGAGCCCTGTACGACTCCTCTTCAACCAACATTGCGAGGTGAGTCGTTGTGCCGTTCAGGCTGTGCTGCACCACCCGCCACAGCTTCGTGGAGAAGCTGCTGGCGTTCTGGAGCCCAATAAATTCCAGAATGGTTGCAGGAGTGTACTCAGCACTACTGGGAAAGTAACCTCTGATGAGGTGAGCCTTGGGGAACTCCGTTTCCTCCAGCAATTTGATGTCAAGGGCGCTGATGTACCTGATGTGTCCAACAGCTCCCCTGACCCAATTGGCAGTGCTGTTATCCTCGCACATATCCTCGTCGTATACAACCCTCAAAACCTGGGATAGCATCTGGTGTGGAGTGCAGCAGCACCGCCTTTAGTATGCTGGACTTCAACGTAGCCAACCGGTCCGCTGAGAGGGGCTTGGATAAATCAGCCGAACTGAAGCCCAATTTCACGCTGCTTACCACTTGGCTGAAGAGTGGTTTCGTGGACTCCTTATGAGTCTTTTTGGGCCTCTTTGAAGAGCTAGTGGGCTCGGCAATGGTATCGTCAGTGTGCGTCCGTTTTGCCTTGGTGAGCTACCTTGGGAGCTTCCGCTCTGTTTGAACCCTTCGCGAGTGCAGCATTAAAAAGCTTCTTCTCGCGGCTCTTCAGTTTTAAAAAGGCGTCGTTCGATTCCAGCCGCAGCAACTGGATCTGAGAGCCTGCTTCCGTGAGGCCTGACCTCTGAGAGGCCACGGAAGCGTCGTCAGCAAAGCTGATTCGGTCGCAGTTAGCTTCCTCGTCGGAGAACAATACCTCGACGGGTTCAGCACTAGCGAACCCTGTGTCCAAGGAAGTTCGTGGCCTATCCGGGTCCCCTAAAATACTTGAGTCACGAGTAGTATTGGGGGTGGAAGCCAGCAGCCCACTGGCTGCAGTACCGGTGTTGGGGTCAGCCGTGAAGGCATCACCCAGGGATGATACTATTGAAGCCGTATCAGACTTTTCTACTTTTAAATATTGATCCATAAAATTGATCCCACGAGTTGGTGGGAAGGGAAGGTCATCCACGGCATAGCCCGCATACTGTGGAAAGTCTAAATGAAACTGGAGGGCGACAGGTATCCAGAGTCCGCATACTAGAGCAATCTATCAGCGTATGCTGTTCCACCTTGGATTGGGGTGATTTATATATTCACGATCTTTGTCCGACAACAATTAGTCAGCACCTCTAGCAGAGATATGATCATGCTAGGGACCTGCTTCGAGCCGCTCTCGCGTGGAGAGTATAGTCGCATTTCTGACAGTAGGACCAAGCACGGCACGTGCCCCAGCCAATACTGGGATACGTGTTGATCCCCTTGCTGCCTCTGACGGACAACTCTACAGATAATTCAAATAATTTTAAAAGTGGTTTACAGAGAACCTAAGCATGCAACTAGGAACACCGTCAGGACCAGGAGAAAAAACTGGTTTACATGACTTAAGTTCACGTAATAGTGAACTTTCAGAAATTAAGTGACCAAAAATACGGATAAGGCTGGGCTCTAAAGAAAGTTTATGTGGAATTGATCATTTAAATTAAATTAGCAAACAGATCGGTAATGCCGATTGACGTTTTCCGCTTCGAATTAACGAAGTCATAGAAGCGTTTCAGGTCAGGCTGAAACGTTAGTCTCAAATAATCCTTGTAGCAAAGATTATTTAGCTTGGAGAAATCGGACCAAGCAAGAGAGTAGCGAGAAAAATATAAGAGAGAGCCGGCTTCCTTATATTTTTTCTATAGCCTTTGCAACAAACTTTACTTAAATGACAGCCATGGGAACAATGTCATTGTCGGGAATCATTGACGCTGATGAGTGTCGAGGGGTGGGAGACGTAAATGACATTAGATTATTCGGAACGGACGAGTTGTTGAGCAGTTCAGGGACATCAAGTTCGTTTGGGTCAATGGACAAACGAGTATTCGATTTTTTACGCTTTGGATACTCGGTTAAAAGCTTCATGGCCTTATACACAGAGTCCAAAGTTGTGGAACTATCCACAAGTTTTTTAAACCCTGCGAATAGATCACCAAAGCCTTGCTTCGTCTGACGTATGAATCCCGCAACATCACTTTCTATATCCCTGCATGACTCACATGTCCATCATAAACCAAGTTTTGAGCCAATTAGGTCGACTAAACGGCCGGTGACGCCAGTAAAATTTTCATGTGAAACATTGTCACAGAGCCATCAGCATACGAAACCCATTTTTGCACTTTGTGGTACACGGCATTTTGTATTATAGCAGACAAAAACACACTGCAGGTTTTTGATGCAAATAAAAAGTTAATGAAACCAAAAATTGAAATAAGTATAAAATTTGTGTTAATACAGGGTATTAGGACGCTGATAGATATCAGAAAAAACAGCAAGCACGAAATCATAATCGCGGGCCCGACGAAAATAGGGGAAAGAATATCCAAAACGGCCAACAACAAAACACAGCACAAGAACACAAATAGCGCGAGAGCCGAAAGATCGCGATATTTAATAGTACACCAATAATGTGCTGTAGCAGTTCAAAACAGAGCACATATCTACTGTAAGCTCTCGCAAGCAGAAAATTAAGACTCAGTAATTGTTGATGTATTAAAGCACCAAAATTATTGTAATATATTTTATGTTATTACACTGTGACAAAACACACCGAAGTCTAGCACAGGTATTGTTAGTTTGCAATAAATATTTTTTAATCAAAAGGCGTAGGAAAGGTGAAGTCACAAATGTTAGTTCGACAGCAAAAAAAAACATGTCCTAATGCGAATGCGAAAGCGAACGACATGTATATTACATACATATATTCATTGAATGAAAGCTTTCATAAGTTAATCAGCTGTTTCGCTGACATGCGCAGGGTACTGAGCAAAGCTTAAGCACACCAACTCCCGTTTGAATAATGCCTATTATTAATAATTTCTACTTTATTTTACTATATACTAGTAGGGACAAACAGATAGTTATTTAGTATAGCCTTCTGCTTTAATATTTTATTAATAGTGTCTATAAATAATATAATTTTTATACCCGCCTACCCAAAGGGTAGAAGGGTATTATGGCTTTGTGCCGACCGAAAATGTATGTAACAGGCAGAAGGAAGCATCTCCGACCCCAAAAAGTATATATATTCTTGATCAGCGTCAACAGCCGAGACGATATAGCCATGTCCGTCTGTCCGTCTGTCCGTCCGTATGAACACCTAGATCTCAGACACTATAAGAGATAGAGCAACAAATTTTTCGCGACAGTATGTCTTATTGTTGCACGCAGATCAAGTTTGTTTTTGATTTTGGCCACGTCGTTTTAAACCTAGAACGTTCAATTTTGGTATGCACAATATTAATCACCATCTTAATAATCTCTGCGAATTTGGTTACAATCGGATAAAAAACACAGAAGTTATTAAGAAATTACTTTTATAAGGCGTTACCACGTGCAACTGCTAGTGCTGCCTAGCTAGTTGCTATGACACTCCGCGACATAATAATGGTGTTCGATAAACCAACTAAAGTGCCGCCAAGCTAATAACTTCGAACAAAAAAAATGTTGATATATTATTTTGCTATTTTTAGTATATATATTTTTTAGTATTTTTTCAGTATATTTTTATACTATTATATAAATATAATATTTTGATGGGAAAATTGGGTGGCGGGTATCTCACAGTCGAGCAAACTCGACTGTAGCTTTCTTACTTGTTTTGTATATTTTCCAGTATAAGTTTAAAAAATATATTTCGATGATAAAATTTTCTGGCGGGTATCTCACAGTCGAGCAAACTCGACAGTAGCTTTCTTACTTGTTTTTTTTATAGGTTTGACCTTTGATCTTTAACATTTAACCTTTAACTTTTAACTTTTAACCTTTAACCTTTAAGTTTTAACCTTTAACCTTTAACCTTTAACCTTTAACCTTTAACCTTTAACCTTTAACCTTTAACCTTTAACCTTTAACCTTTAACCTTTAACCTTTAACCTTTAACCTTTAACCTTTAACCTTTAACCTTTAACCTTTAACCTTTAACCTTTAACCTTTAACCTTTAACCTTTAACCTTTAACCTTTAACCTTTAACCTTTAACCTTTAACCTTTAACCTTTAACCTTTAACCTTTAACCTTTAACCTTTAACCTTTAACCTTTAACTTTTAACTTCTCTATTATTTATAATCCTCCTCCTCCGGGAAATGGGGGACATGGAGAAGATGGAGGAAGAGGAGGAAATGGAAGAGGAGGAGGAAATGGAAAAGGAGGAGGAGGAGATGGAGGAAAAGGAGGACAAGGAGGAGGAGGAGGAGGAGGAGATGGAGGAAGAGGAGGAGATGGGGGAAGAGGAGGAGATGGGGGAAAAGGAGGAGATGGGGGAAAAGGAGGAGAAGGAGGAGGAGATGGAGATGGAAATGGAGGAGATGGAGGAAGAGGAGGAGATGGAGAAGGAGGAGGAGGAGATGGATTAGGAGGAAGAAATGGAGGAGAAGATGGAGGAGGAGGAGATGGAGGAGGAGGAGATGGAGGAGGAGATGGAGGAAGAAGAAATAGAGGAGGAGAAAATGGAGGAGGAGGAGATGGAAGAGGAGGAAATGGAGAAGGAGGAAACGGAGGAGTAGGAGATGGAGGAGGAGGAAATGGAGGAGGAGTAAATGGAGGAGGAGGAATTGAAGAATGGGGAGATGGAAATGGTGGAGATGGAGGCGGTGGAGATGGAGGAGGAGGAGATAAAGGAGGAAGAGGTGGAAATGGAGGAGATGGATAAGATGGAAATTGAGATGGAGGAGGAGGAGACGGAGGAGGAGGAGGAGATGGAGGAGGAGGAGGAGGAGATGGAGATGGAGGAGGAGGAGGAGGCATTGAAATTGAATTGAAAGAAAGTTTTAAAAAATATTGTGTTTGAGGAAGCTTTACACTAAACATTGAGTTTTTATGTAAGCGCAAGAGGCGTGGAGTGATTTGGAAGACGGGGGCGCAGGCGGAAGGGGTGAGCGAGCGAAGCGAGCGTTGTTCTGCGTAGCTCCGCGTAGCGGAGCGAAGTAGAGGACACCTCGTACTTCAACTTTGTTAGTTTTTTAGTAAACCATAACGGTCTAGTAGATAATTCTGGAGTACCATAAGGAAGACCAGCATAAAACAGAGAGTTTAGTGTGGAGTAAAAAATCATAATTGCATTATCCAGATCCATACATGAAGAATGTTGGGACCAGTCAGTGTTTGAAATTAGCTGGAAAAATTTATTTTATAATCGTTCTTCTGAAAACAACAAACTCGCTTCTCCAGTAAAACTCCTGAACCCGAAACCCCAGGTAACATATGAAGTCAATCAACACCTCCAGGGTAGGATTGTAAGAATCCTCAGGTGGGGAAATAGGGATAGACCTAGACACTGGGATCCAACACAAAACTCAAATTAAGCACTTTATCTAGACAATTTGATTTAGCATTGATTTGAAACAATGCTATTACAAAAAGGTTATAAACAAAAACGTGAGTTCACAAAAAATTTTATGTATTTGAATCAAATGATGAAAGCCACGAGATTCCGGATATATTTCAATCTCTAAGAATTATTAGAAAACCACGATCAGAAAGCATTTCAGAAATTTTATTAATTACAGAAAAATGAGATAAGTGTAAAGAGTTATCTGAATCTGGTGGGAAGAAGAAGACTAATTTTACAACTAAAATTTCAATATCTTTGTTAATATACTAGTAGATAGATTCAGATAAGATATATGAGCATCGACAGCGATAACCAAGTTTTAGTTAGTGCAATGACATGATCAGGAAGAGATAAACTATTTAAAGTAAGGGTTTTTAATTTACTACACCCCTTAAATTTTAATAAACAAGCATCAACGGAGATATTAGGGTTTTAATGAATTACGCTTAGAAAAACTAATAGTGACAGTACGAAGCAAAATCGGAACACACTTTTCATTTTGTGTACGTATTCTCTAATAATCAGATGCTGTGGCCGGAATTCTTTGCAACAGGTTGTACTAAAGTATTCTGCCGGAACACTAATTTTGAAGGATGAAATTTCCCGTTCATCTGCAAAATTGTATTTTTCCACCTTGAAATTGACTTGAATTTTGGAGTGAATAAAGGTCTTAACATAGTCAGATGACGTAACAGGGGCAAGCCTTGAAACAAAAACATGTTTCATCGGTGGAACACCTACTAAGGTAATCTGGGCAACTATGTGCAGAAGTTGCTACAGGAGCTTTTGCACTACTAGATAGAACACTAGGTATCTCAGAGTGTTGAACATATGTAATAACTGAGTCAACCTCTGTTGTAATAGAAACAACAGCGGGATCTAAACAATCGACCTCTATGGCAATGTCGTTGGAGGGAGGTTCGTGCTCAGGAATATGGAGTTCATTGAGGCCAATGGATAGACGAGAGTTTAATACCCATTCAAAGTTGAGAAGGAATCCACCAGCTATTTAAAAACAGCGAATAAGTCTCCAAAGCCTATCATCGTTTACCTTATGAATCCCGCAATGTCCTTTTCGCATCCTTGCATCACTCGGACATCCACCTTAAACCTGACTTTGAACTAATCAGGTCAACAATATGGCCGTTGAAACCCACATATTTCTCGTGTGATATATTATCACATAGTCAGCAGCAAACAAAACCCATTTGAGCGTTTGCTGGAGCCTGGCATTTTTTGATAATGCAGACAAACACATTGAAAAATTATATAAAAGAAGAATAAATGACACTAAAAAGGTATTAAGACATATATGAACATAAATAAAAAAAAACAAGTAGGAACGGCTACAGTCAAGCTTTGACTGAACGAGGTCATGGATTTTAAGTGTACATGCGGAAGTTGGAGCATGAAAGAAGATATTCTTGAAACGCAGCGTTTAATGTTATAAAATGATGAAAATTATAATAATTATTGGGTAAAACAAGTAAGAAAACTACTCTCGAGTTTGCTCGACTGTGAGATACCCGTCACCCAAATTTACTGAATGGAAGAATAATAAATAGCGAGCATCGAAATATTATATTTTTCAAAAATATACTGTAAAATATACTAAAAATATACCAAAAAATATACCGAAATAAACTTTGTTCAAAATGATTAGCTTGGTAGCACTTCATTATGTTTATTGAACACCATTATTATGTCACTGAGTGACAACTATCTGAACAGCAGCTGCACCCGATTTTGCCTTATAAAAGTAATTCGTTAATAACTTCTGTGTTTTTTGTCCGATTGTAACCAAATTTTCAGAGATAATTAGGATGATGCTTAGTATTGTGTGTGTCAAAACTGACATAACATGATGCTTGGAAATCGTTTTTTTTTCGATCTACGGGGGCGGAAGGGGGCGTGGCCAACATCTAAAATAAACTTCATCTGCCCACCGACTTTTTACATGTCGTCTCGAAATTTGGTAGCTGTAGCTTTTATAGTCTCTGAGATCTTGATGTTCAATCAGACAGGGCTATATCGACTCGGCTGTTGATGCTGATCAAGAATATATATGGTTTATGGGGTCGCCTTCTTCTGCCTGTTACGCACATTCGAACAAACGCAATAGGTCATGATTTTTTTTTAAATCCATGACCTAGAAAGAATCAGAAATATCAAGACACTCAAGGGTTAATTGAAAAGTTAATATTGATATTCGCTTACCAGGGAGAAAGAGCAAACGAAAACACAAAACACAGTGAGAGCGCGAGCGTACCAAAAATCCCAGAAGTGCGCGATAGACAAAAGTCAGATAGATACCGCAAGAGAGAAGTATTGAAATAAGCAAAGTGTTGAGAGCGAGAGAGTGCACAACGATGCAACAACAGAGGAATGAGCAACTAAATGCAAGGCAAGTTACTTGTTCTGCATACCAAAACAGACTTTGAATATGCAAATATCTCGTTTCACTTTTATACAAGTCTGATTAATTATTTAGAAATTGACAATAAATCAACGATGTTAGTACACAAACATTATATAAGGCAGAAAAATTTTGAAATTTTGAAATATTATTTGTAAATAAAAAAAAAAGAGAGCGAAGACTTTATCACTTATATATCCAATCTCCCATCTTTTTTTAAGTTATGGATTTTAAAAAATGCATGACCTTTTGCGTTTGTCCGAATGTGCGTAATAAGCAGAAGAAGACGTCTGAGATCCCATAAAGCATATATATTCTTGATCATGTTTATTTATGATGTTGTCTACGCCTTTTTCCGCCTCTTTAAACCACTAAAAACTCATTCACAGCCACAATTATAGACATACAGCTTTTGTTTTCTGAAAATTTATTTTTCAGATTGGACTGAAGAAGTAGTAATACAGCAAGAAATAGTAATACACTAGCAAAGTCGCCCAAGGATTCCAATTCAAATACCGGACAGTTAAGCTTAGAATTTTTTCTTCACAATTATTATTTTAATGTTATATATCATTTCTCGTCATTAGAATTGTGTCATAATGCATTTTTACCCATCTTCAACAAAATGAGATAGTAGTTGAGTAGCGGAGAGTTAATCGAATATTGGCGGTTCTTATTTTAATATAACATACTCGTAATTAGAATTGTTTCATAGTGAATATTTACCTGTGGTCATCAACATGAGATAGTGGAGTGATTGGTTGAGTAGCGGAGCGTTGATCAAATGTTTGAACCAAACTCACGTAAATTTAAGACTCGAAATTTTTTTAATTGTTACAAATATTTATAATGTACATAAATATACATTTTTAAAACTGTATTGTTGTACAACAGGCCATTGATCATGATGTACGAGTGGGTTAGCGAGGAGATGTGCCATCCGCGGTGTCAATTTTTAATTTTTACCCAACAATTTTCATAATTTTATAACATTATTAAACGCTGCGTCTCAAGAATATCTTCTTTTATGCTTAAACTTACGCATGTACACTTAAAATCCATGACCTTGTACAGTTAAAGCTTGACTGTAGCCGTTCCTACTTGTTTTCTATTAATGCCACTGTCGACTTACACGTTTTCTTTGTTGACAGTGTATCTTATTCGGTTTGTCTTCCTTCATTTGCATTTCACTTTCGATTATTTTTCCTCGTCACTGGACTTCTACACTTTTACGCTTGTCCGCGGTAGTCCTTCGATTCCCTTACGGCTCTTCCTGGGCCACCGACGTCACCTCTTATTCCTCGCAGTCCGTCTTGTTCGACTGACCTATGTTGCTCAGCGGCGGCCGAAGGTCAAACCACTTCGGTCACAGGTCTTTGCTCTCTCTTTCTCTCGCAACATGGGCCCTGGCCGCGGCTCAGGCGCTCTTAACTAAGGCCTCTGCCGTCGCTTGTGCGCTTTTCATTGAAGCTTCTGTCGCTGCTGCCCGTGCGCTTTGAGCTAAGCTTCTGCTGTTATTTGAGTGCTTTTCGACTGAGCTTCTGCCGCTATTCCCGGTGCACTCTCCATATGAGCTTTGCCGTGTCGCTATGGTTGACTATCTTTTATTTTCTTTGTTGTCCGTTCCCCAACCTTGACTTAATTTCTTCTGTATAATATAATAAATTAAACTACTGTTATTATTATTACTAATATTACTATTACTATTATACTTATTATCTACTTATTATACAAATGTGACGAGCCGTCGCTATAGGCCTCATCGACCACCCTTTCACAGTGCAGTGCTTCATCCTCGTCGTCTATCCGTCCCGCCCCCATTATCTTCCCTTCCCGTCCTCATCCCAATCGGTCTCCTTGCTGGACGCAGGGGTCGTCCTTCTCCCACATACTCTTCTCTGAGTCAGAGCTCAAAACAATTATGTTTTCCTCTTCCATTTTTCTTCTTTTTTTATAACTATATGAGAAGAAAAGAAAGAAAAGAAGACCGTAGTTATGAGCATAGATTGTGACTGGTTTTGATTAATTGTTATCTCCTTCTGTAGAAGGTGACGGCGAGAAAGCCTCTACTTGGTTTTCCGGTATTCCTGCTCTTGTGTTCTTTGAGTTTGCCAATACCCGCGACCTTTGTTTTCCGCTCTTCGTCTTTCTTTAGACGCACTACATTTGGGGAAACAAATTTTACCATTCTGTATGGCCCATCGAAATCGGTGCCATCTTTGCTGCAAATCCTTCCGCCGCTTTTCGTACTTGACGACGTCTTACCCATATCAGCGTATTAATCTTAGTTCGTCACTCCCGATGTTGTAGTACCTAGTATGCATCATAGATGTTTGCTGCAAAGTGTTTTGCACTACTTCAAAGACTTACCATCCGCCTTTTCCTGCGGTGATTGAGAACTGTTACCTGAGCCATCGTACAACAACGATGCTAACCACGGTTCCCTTCCTAATACCAATAAAAAGCCCATGGAATCCGCTGTGCTGGAGCTCTCCGCTACAGATATCTCTGGGATCAATTCATCCCACGAGCTCCGAAGTCCTTCCACGTATTGGGAAGGACATCGTCGTCACCGTCCTGTTTGTCCTTTCCATCGGTAGGCGCGCAGTATGACGCCGAGTAACGAGTTCACCATATGATCAATGACAACCTCTAAATGGTAGCCCAGGTAGCAGCTTAATTTTCGGATAGCAAAACTTTTGCGAGACATTCCTTTTCCGATGACTAGTAGTTCGCCTCGGCCTTGCCTAGCTTACGACTTGCATACGCTATCACTACCTCTTGACCATCCACATCCCGTATTAGGACCGCTCCGACGCCGTCGTCGCTCGTATCCGTTCGAAGGACGAACTTCTATTCGAAGTCTGGGCACTCCAATACTGGAGCCGAAGTAAGGCTCGCCTTTAGATTCTCTTTCTTTAGTAATTGTGTCATGGGTTGCACCATCGTGGAACAAAACGCCTATACCACGATGCCATTCCTAAGTATTGTTGTAGTTCCCGTATATTTTCGAATGCTTTTAATTTTTGGATCGCTGCTACCTTGTTGAAGTCACTATGTATGCCTCTCGCACTTACCACATGACCAAGATACGTCAGCTTTCTTCGGAAGAATTGGCACTCATTTTTATTCAAGCGTAACTTCGCTTTTCTAAGTCTCCGGAAAACTTAGCGAAGGTTACAAATGTATTGCACCTTGCTGGTCCCTATGACGATAATATCGTCCAAATACGTGAACGCATGTGGTTCAATGTCTGGACCGATCACCGTGTCAACGCCCTTTGGAACGTAGCTCCTGCAAAGAGTAGAGAAAATGGCATCATTTTTCACTGGAATAGCTCTCCCTGGAACTGTGAATGCGCTGCGCTCTCGAATCCGACCTCGATTGGGTTCTGCCAATATCCATGCTTCAGATCAATGATCGACACATATATCACGTTCCGTAGACGTTCCAGTATGTGATTGATCCTGGGCACTACATATCCATCCGGAGTCGAATGCTGGCGGTAATCCAGACAAATCTGCCAATCTCCAGTCGTCTCCTTCACCAGAACGATCGTCTACTTCTAGCCGAGACCCATCCGCCAACCATAAGGTTGGTCCTCCGCTTCATTCTCTCTTTGAGTCGCCGATCCGCTAGCTCTCTCGCGCATGCCTTGCTAGGGTGGTGGACATCCCGCGCCCCTCTATAACAACTTTTGCAACTATGCGACCACCTTCCACTCTCAACGGGCCTTCTACTTTGTGTTCTTCTTAAATCAAGCGACCCCCCGTTCCCCTCCAGGTGGAGCTGTCAGACCGACCAAGATGCTTGGCAACAGTCGGCGGTGCTGACGTTGACACTGCCGTATTACCTACAGATCAGCACGCGCTCATTCGGACACTCCACCGCAAAATAACCCTCTTGCGAACATCTTTAGCACACCTGCCAAGGGTTAATCCCTGGTGCCTGATGCTCCATTGGGACTGTCTTCTTGGACGTGTTAGCCGCTCGTTTTGTGGTCCTGCAAGGACTATCGTCCGCCGACCTGTGGAATTACTGATCTTGTCTGATCCTTAGGCTTACTGCTTCAGGGAAACCTCCATACGTTCGAGGAGGCTGTCCTTAATTCGTCGTTGCAGGGTGTTGCGCAGCAAACCCCGTAATCCCGGATATCGCGTTCCTCGAGTTGAAGCGTAGATCCTCGCATTGGTTGATGACTGCTCTATTACGTGCGCTTCCCTGGCGATCCACAATATTTGCATGTCAGCTTAACCGCTGCTCTTGCTCCAGCCTTTCTTTCTTTGTTGAGTCGTTCTCCCCTGCCAGTTCCATTAATTGCTTCATGTCGCCGCAATCGAAGCGCAATCTGTAGTCCGGCAGCATGCTGTCGTAAACCCTACGGAGTTCCTGCCCTCCGTTGTAGCCGGAGTGGTTTGTGAGTGATTTCAGTTCGATCAACCAGTTCTTGAATGTTTTCTCCTTCCCGTTGGCGCCTCTGATATGTCTTCCATTCTAAGCACTCAAATACCGTAGTGATAAAAAGAAGGTTTTAATACTTCCACTGAAATGTCGACCATGGAGCTTTCCGGGCTCGGCTTGACGTCCATTCCTCGGAAGAGGTTGCTCTTCGGACAACCTCTGACACTGGCGGCAATGCCTTGAAGCTCTGCTGTATTGTTTCAGCGAACATTGACGCTTCCAAAGAACGACCGGTTGCGTTCAATTCTTTCTCGCTACGAGCACCCGTACGCTCTTATGACCTGTTTATTGTGTCCTAGCACGGCCTTACGGTTTGTTCGATACGACTCCTGTACTGCGGTCCCGTGTCTCCCGAACGATTATGATTCGCCGAGACCACGGTTTTCCCGAAGGCCGTTGTGTTGAGCTCGGTATGTTTTTGGTCACTGTCTTCCTCATCGTGTACGTCTGATGGTGTCCTTGTGTACTGGCGTACTCTATCCGCCAGCCTTGTCCACACCTCATACGAGTGTTCTTTTTCAATAAGCGCGGCGAAGTGTCTTCGCATATCTTCCACCCAATAACAACCAATAACGCGACCATTTCTTTTTTCCAGCGCATGTGTACCCATCTGACTCCAACGCCCGGTTAACGCATTTCTTCCGACTCCATTATCGATTTAAGACCGTCTCCGCCTACTGTTCCTAATAAAACTTGGTTTCCCACGCGCTTCGGATAGTACTCGGTACCCTTGGACCCTATCTTCGTATTCCACGAATCACTTTATATAGTTTCGCGCGACTGCACCAACTTGCTAACGGCACACGTCCACCGTTTCAAACGACCTACAAGTCACCTCGCAAAAGAGAAAATATGTCGCGCGTGGCTGTACTCACTAACGGTGCACTCACTAGCAGCTGTTATGCTTTCCCTAACGGGATCGCGAAATAGCGGACTTATTACAAATTTAAACTGTATCACTCCAAAAGAACCGACAGGTTACTGTTCCTTTTGTTACCACGCTTATTAAAAAAGAATCAAACACACCTTTTTTTTAAATATTTTATTTCCTACCCTTTTATAATTATTTACATACATGTGTTAAAAAAAAAACAAAACAAGTAGGAACGGCTACAGTCAGGATTTGACTTTACGAGGTCATGGATTTTAAGTGTACATGGGGAAGTTAGATCATAAAAGATGATATTCTTGAAACACAGCGTTTAATAATGTTATAAAATTATGAAAGTTATAATAATTATTGGGTAAAACAAGTAAGAAAGCTACTCTCGAGTTTGGTCGACGGTGAGATATCCGTCACCCAATTTGACTGAATGGAAAAAAAATAAGAGCGACCATCGAAATATTATATTTTTCAAAAATATACTGAATTATACTAAAAAATATACTAATAACATACCAAAAAATATACCGAAATAAATTTTGTTCAAAATGATAAGCTTGGTAGCACTTCATTATGTTTATTGAACACCATTATTATGTCACTGAGTGACAACTAGCTGAACATGAAAGTAATACGTTAATAACATCTGTGTTTTTTGTCCGATTGTAACCATATTTTCAGAGATCATTAAGATAATGATTAGTATTGCATGTGCCAAACAGTTCCAGCTTTAAATGTTTTTAACAAAAATTAAATGCCTTATAACAAAACGTTCTAGCTTTAACTTGATGCTCGGAAATCGTTTTTTTCGATTTATGGGGGCGGAAGGGGGCGTGGCCAAAAACTAAAATAAACTTCATCTGCCCATCAAGCTTTTATATGTTGTATTCAAATTTGGTAGTTCTAGCTTTTATAGTCTCTGAGATCTCGATTTTCATACAGACAGACGGACAGCCAGTGCTATATCGACTCAGCTGCTGGTGCTGATGAAGAATATATATAGTTTACGCCTCCTTCTGCCTGTTACGCACAATCGGACGAACGCAATAGGTCACGATTTTTTTAAAATCCATGACCTAAAAATTTGTTCTGCTCGCTCATTTATCTTTCTCTTGTGAGCAGCGACGCCGCGTGCAGTCAAATCGCACTTAGTCAGTTTGCATATGCTGCCGTTCTCTCGTGTTCTACCCTACCTCGCTTTGGGGTTGCCATTGCCATGCCACACATCTTGAATCTCCGTCCCTGCTAAAAGTTACAGCAGATTACTTGCATTTGCGCATATCTATGGGATTCAAGAGGGCCAACCAAAGGGTATATTAACAAGAAAGAAAGCTACTGTCGTGTGTGCTCGACTGTGAGATACCCGCCAGCCAATTTTACGATCGAAATATTATATTTTTCAAAAATATACTGAAAAATATAATAAAAACAAGTAGGAACGGCTACAGTCAAGCTTTGACTGTACGAGGTCATGGATTTTTAGTGTACATGCGATGCGTTTAATAATGTTACAAAATTATGAACATTATAATAATTATTGGGTAAAACAGCTCGACTGTGATCTCACAGTCACTCAATTTTACTGAATGGAACAATAATAAAGAGCGACCATCGAAATATTATATTTTTCAAAAATATACTGGAAAATATAGTAAGCAAGTAAGAAAGCTACTGTCGAGTTAGCTCGACTGTGAGATACCCGCCACTCAATTTTACCATCAAAACATTATATTTTTAAAAAATATACTGAAAAATAGTAAAAAAAACTAAAAAATACCAAAATAATATGTTAAAATGTTCTTTGTTAGAAATTATTAGCTTGCCGGACTTTAGTTTGCTTATTGAACACAATTATTATGTCACGGAGTGTCATATTGCCAAATTTGCGCTTTCAATTCAATTTTTTTCAATTTGCATGTGCGGAAAGGGGCGTGGCGAAAATAAAAAACAAACATGATCTGCGTGCAATAGTAAGACATACTATCTCGAAAATTTGGTTGCTCTATTTCTTACAGTCTCTGAGATCTAGGCGATCATACGGACAGACAGACAGACGGTTATGGCTATGTATATCGTCTCGGTTGTTGACGCTGATCAAGTAGTTCTGAAGGGCATTGAGTCTAATATTACGCCCGAAGAGATAACTGAGGCGCTAAAGGAAAAGGGATTTTGCGCCAAAAGCGTGTTCAATATCAAAAACAGGCAGCCGCAACCACTCTTTAAGATTGAGCTTGAACCAGAAAACAGGCATCTTAAAAAAAACGAGGTTCACCCAATTTATAAACTCCAGCTCCTTCTGCAACGTAGAATTACAGTAGAAGAGCCGCATAAACGTAACGCTCCTGTACAATGTACGAACTGTCAAGAATACGGCCACACGAGATCGCATTGCACACTTCGCCCGGTGTGCGTAGTCTGTGGTGACCTCCACGACTCTACACACTGTCCAGCTAATAAAGAAAATGCAAGCGAGAAAAAGTGTGGTAACTGTGGGAGTAATCACACAGCAAACTACAGAGGCTGTCCAATCTACATAGAGCTG
Organism: Drosophila pruinosa; assembly: GCA_018150935.1. Taxonomy (NCBI): domain Eukaryota; kingdom Metazoa; phylum Arthropoda; class Insecta; order Diptera; family Drosophilidae; genus Drosophila; species Drosophila pruinosa. Next base: position 296,003 of record JAECWR010000227.1, read on the forward strand.
AAAAGCCGTCTTCACAAAAGAATAAACACGGCGCGGGCACACCAAGGAACAGCTACGCTGACACCATCTGAAACAAATCCTGAAGTACTTTTTTCGAAAGCAGCAAGCTCCGTTTCTTGGTATATACCCACCACTAACAAGATAACATTTGCCAACGTTTTAAAATCAGGTATAACGCCCCCAACCCAAAATTCCCAAATCCCACATGAAGTTCACACAAAATTGGACACTCAACAAAACTATAAGCCATCTGAACAGCAAGAAACAAAAATTGAAGCTATGATGCAAGCCATACACCAGAGCATGATGGAGTTTATGATATTTATGAGATACAAGTGCTTGTATCCCAACAATCAAAATAAATAATGGCTATCTTACGCATAGCCTCGTGGAACGCCAATGGCGTTTCACAGCGCAAACTTGAACTAGCTCAAATCCTACATGAGAAGCATATCGACGTAATGCTTCTTTCAGAAACTCATCTTACAAGCACAATTTTCAAATTAGAGACTACAACTCCTATGGTACAAATCACCCCGATGGTAACGCACACGGTGGGACTGGCATACTCATAAGGAACCGTATGAAGCACCACTTTTACAAAGAGTTTGCTGAAAATCATTTTCAGGCCTAAACATGCTAATCATACTCACTGGGTATCGTAAACAGCTTTATAAGACTATAATAAAAGCCACTAATAAACTTGACCATGTTTCTCCTGGGAGTCCCACATACTGGCCATCAGACCTCAATAAGCTGCCTGACTTAATCGACTTCGCAGTTACGAAAAATATTTCTCGCAGTTTGGTTAAAGCTGAATGTCTGCCAGATCTGTCATCTGATCACTCGCCTATACTAATTCATCTCCGACGGTACGCAGAAAACATGAAACCACCTTATAGATTGACTTCACACAAAACAAACTGGCTCAGGTATAAACAAGTAAGAAAGCTACAGTCGAGTTTGCTCGACTGTGAGATACCCTCCACCCAATTTTACCATCAAAATATTATATTTATATAATAGTATAAAAATATACTTAAAAAAAATATACTAAAAATACCAAAATAATATATCAAAATTTTCTTTGTTCGAAGTTATTAGCTTGGCGGCACTTTAGTTGGTTTATTGAACACCATTATTATGTCGCGGAGTGTCATAGCAACTAGCTAGGCAGCACTAGCAGTTGCACGTGGTAACGCCTTATAAAAGTCATATCTTAATAACTTCTGTGTTTTTTATCCGATTGTAACCAAATTCGCAGAGATCATTAAGATGGTGATTAGTATTGTGCGTAAATTGAACGTTCTAGGTTTAAAACGACGCTTGCAATTCGGTTTTATTCGATTTACGGGGGCGGGAGGGGGCGTGGCCAAAATCAAAAACAAACTTGATCTGCGTGCAACAATAAGACATACTGTCGCGAAAAATTTGTTGCTCTATCTCTTATAGTCTCTGAGATCTAGGTGTTCATACGGACAGACGGACAGATGGACATGGCTATATCGTCTCGGCTGTTGACGCTGATCAAGAATATATATACTTTATGGGGTCGGAGATGCTTCCTTCTGCCTGTTACATACATTTTCGGTCGGCACAAAGCCATAATACCCTTCTACCCTTTGGGTAGGCGGGTATAAAAATATATAAGTTCTCACATTGAGCTAGACCCAAAACTCAACACTGAATCTGACATAGAGAGCTGGAAGGGTTCACTGGAATCTTCCAGATCCCCATCTGCAAAACAAAAGCTAAAACTAGACACACGGAAACTGGCCAACGCTCTGAAACAAGAGGAGGAAGACGCTCAGCGTCGATATATAGAGCAACTTTCACCAACAGGCACAAAACATAAGTCACTGTGGAGAGCCCAATCAACTCTTCGCCCACCGACTGAAGCCGTTTTGCCGTTAAGGAATTCCTCAGGCGGCTGGGCCCGTACTGATGCACACAGAGCCACCACATTTGCCGCTCACCTACAAAATGTATTCACGCCAAACAAGGCTACTAGTACATTCGCGCTGCCGTCCCCACCCGTAAACTGCCACCAGCAACACACCCCAATTGTGTTTCGTCCAAACGAAATAACTAAAATAATTAATGACAATCTCTGCCCGCAAAAAATCTCCCGGTTGCGACCTTATAAAACCGGAAATGATCATCGAGCTACCACATCCTGCAGTTCGCTACATAACCCAGCTCTTTAATGCCATCACCAAACTTGGTTACTTTCCACAACGATGGAAAAGATCGATCATCATAATGATTCCAAAGCCTGGTAAGGACCACACAGTCTCTTCATCTTACAGACCAATAAGTCTACTCTCATGTATTTCGAAACTATTCGGAAAATGCCTGCTGATCCGACTTAATCTACATCTGAGAATACACAACATAATCCCAGCCCATCAATTTGGATTTCGCGAAAGCCACGGAACCATTGAACAGGTGAATCGAATAACAATGGAAATACAAACTGCTTTTGAAAATTGAGAATACTGTACAGCAGTATTTTTAGACGTATCCCAAGCATTCGACAGAGTCTGGCTTGACGGCCTAATGTTTAAAGTTAAAACAGCCTTACCCGAAAGCACACACAAACTTCTAAAGTCTTACCTCTTACCTGACAGAACGTTTGCAGTGCAGTGCAATAATGCCACTTCCACTGACCATAAAATTGAGGCTGGAGTTCCCCAAGCATTCTTGGCCTACTTTATACCTCATCTATACAAATAGTCGCCTAACGGTATCCACTTTTGCCGACGATACAGCTATCCTTAGCCGTTTAAAGTACCCAATTCAAGCTACAGCACAGCTGGCATTGCACCTCATAGACATTGAGAAGTGGCTCTCTGACTGGCGAATAAAAGTAAACGAGCAAAAATGCAAGGACGTGACTTTTACGCTAAACAGACAAGATTGCCCATCACTCTTGTTGAACAACATAATACTCCCGAAAGCAGATGAGGTAACGTACCTAGAAGTACATCTTGACAGAAGACTCACATGGCGCAGGCACATTGACGCCAAAAAATCTCATCTTAAACTCAAAGCCAACAACTTACACTGGCACATCAACGCTGTTTCTCCGCTCAGCCTAGACCACAAAGTCTTACTCTACAATTCTGTATTGAAACCTATCTGGACCTATGGTTCACAGCTATGGGGCAATGCCAGTAACAGCATTATTGACATCATACAGCGAGCATAATCAAAGATTCTGAGAACCATCACTGGGGCACCGTGGTACGTTTGGAATGAAAACATCCAAAGAGACCTAAATATTCCACCACTTATCAATGCAATTACAGAACTTAAGGAAAAATACCATAGCAAGTTTTCCTCGCACCCCAACCACCTGGCGAGAGGTCTAACACAGCACAGCAGTTCCCGTCTCCGATGGAAGGACCTACCAACCCAGCGAAGAAATTTTTAGGGACGTCTAATCATAGAACAGTTGGAAAAATAAAACAACTGTTCAGAAAAATTTGTTATTGTTAAGATTTTTAAACTTATTGTTAGTTCTTATACAAGAAGATTCAATAAATAAAAGCAAAGTAATAATAATAAGTGCTCAACGGACTTATGTCCGATTCAGTAAGTAAAGTAAACTAATAAAGAAGAAAGTAAAAGTAAAACACCTAAATCGTCTTATTACATCAAGAGATTTTAGTAGAATGCATCTTCCAACGTCCCATCGGAGATTATCACGAGCCTACAGACAAAAGAAATGAAATTAAGTGAAAAGCTGTCTAAAATACATAATATATACTGGAAATGAACAAAAATAATACTTAAATTAAGAGGCAAGAGGCTCTGGAGGTGAATCCCAACGAGGGACCTCGCCCACTCACAATAGCTGAGTACCGGACACGGCAGCAACCACCGAATAAGAAAAAGAAGAAGAAGAGAGGAGGAAAAAGGATATGTATGTTGCAGGAGCGTAAACTATCAAAGGATCAAGTACGCACTGCAACCAACGAGGGAGAAAAACTGACACATCAAAAAAACTGGAAGAACTGGAAAAACAACTTCGCTGTGCGAAGCCGCACAATTAGAGCTGCATTAATGCCAATGTTTTAATTGCCTTTAAAATTATAACCCTCTTCTAAAGCAGATGCGTGAAAACGCTGCTTTAAAAATACTAACACTTGATAGGGGTTAGGCAGTCAACTAATCCATACGTGGATGCTTCGTTAAAAAAAAAAATAAAAATTAATTGTAAAACCAAGCATATGACAACTAATTAACTTTTCAACCAAAAAACCTGCATTTCAAATACAATGCCCGAACATTTCTAAATATTCAAAAAAAAAATTTTTTTTTGATTCTATTTCCAAATATCATGTGCGTAAAACATAATAAGATAGTATTTTTTTGACTATTGTCAAAAACAAATCCCAATTTTGATTAAAAGAACTTTGAATTGAATGATTTAAACTTCAGTTATTAAGAGTAAGAGTGTGCGAATTAGTTGAGGACAATGCACACCTGGGTTCAACATCCATTATAAAAATCTACCTACATCGTTAAATAAAGATATAAATAGATTGGCAGACTATAAAAGTTAAATTCAAAGAAATTAAAACGACATTTGATAAGTCGTATAAATGTGTCAGTCAAAATAGAGAAGTACAAGAAGTAACTCTAAATAGACATGCACGCGTATTGCCAGAATGCTTTAATGAGGCACGCCAATTACTGAATGATAATAAAGAATTGTTGAACAGGGAACACCTGACCCTGGCATGCAAATTTCTAAACAGGCTCCAAGAGAACTTGTTGTCTGCTAAACGCAGGCATAACCTCAAACTAACAGTACCAACTCTATTTGATACACCAGTTACATTTGAAACTTGTGATACCCTGTCAGATATAGAAGACCCGGAAATAGATTTAAAAGAAGAAGATCTTCACGATCTGACAATACCAGCGGTAATTACATTACCAAAAGAATCACAACCGGAACAGGAACAAATAAACATGACAGACTCCGCTGCAAGTCCAAGGGAATAAGGGACGGAAAAAAGGCAAACTTGCAAAGATTACTTAATGCCCTCCGACTAACAGATCTAACAAAGGGATATCAAGAAAGGTTTGCCGTCGAGGTAATTAAAACAAAAGTAATTGGTCCATTGTCATATAAAATTTATAAGGAAAGGACCATTACCGGAATCATAGACGTGTTAAAGACATCCGTTAAGGGCGAATCCTCCCATGTCATTAAGGCAAAGCTCCTTAATACACAACAGCGCGGCAAAACAGCCACTCAATATACTAAGGAGATGGAAAATCTACGTAGGTCGCTTGAGGCAGCCTATATAGATGATGGCATAAGCAACAATAATGCATACAAATTCGCAACTAAAGAAGCGATATCTGCAATGACTAAAAACTGTGAGCATGGCAAAATCAAAGTCATACTAGAAGCAGGAAATTTCACTACCATGGATGGTGTGATTGAAAAATATATACACTGCTGCACAGAGATGACCGGCAATAATTACAGTGTCCCTTCCCTTAATGGTAGAGGATACAATAATAGAGCAAATAATAACCGAGGAAATTACCCCAACAGAGGTAATGGCCGAGGAAATTATAACTATAACAGAGGCCGAGGTGGTTACCGCGCAGGATATAGAGGACGCGGCGGTAACAAGAATAACAACCCAGGTGGATGTTATCAGAGGGGTAACCAAAACCAGAAAAATAATAATAATTACAATAAGCTCCTATTATTGTCCGAAATATACAAACGGAAGACCAGCAGACCCCCTTGAGCAACGAACAACAACAGTAAACATCTACAACATCAATCTCAACCTTAGCATATTCGTCCGATTGTTAAACATGAGTACCAATTCGATGGTAACTCTCTTAATAGACAATGGCGCAGATATTTCATTACTAAAATTTAAAAATAATAAAATAGAAAATTTAAATCCAGATAACATAACAAGTATATCAGGCATTGGAGAATGGACAATACAGTCTCTCGGCACTATAGTACTGGATATGGGCATTGCAAATACGGCAATACCCTATGAATTCCAGATCGTGCCCGACAATTTTCCTATACCAGGAGATGGTATAATTGGCTTAGATTTCATTAAGAAATACAATTGTATTTTGTAATTTCAAGACCATGAAGATTGGTTCACATTAAGACCCCACAACTTCAGGAATATAAACATTCCTATAATACACTCGTTAGATAACGAAATAGTGTTGTCAGCTAGATCAGAGGTGATTTGAAAGATTCATCTTACATCCAGCAATAAACATATGCTTATTCCCAACCAGGAATTAAAACCTGGAATAATAGTAGCAAGTGCTCTGGTAAATACTCATAATGTATTGATTCGCATAATAAATACAACAAATAAAGACGTTATAGTGAATAGCGCAACATTAAAAAGCAAATCAATAGAAGATTATGAGGTTTATGAAGCAAATGCCGTAAATACAGTAGAAAGAACTTCAGAAGTGTTAAGGCTTCTAAAATTTCCCTCTTTATTTAAAAATGATTTAACTAAATTATGCACCGAATATAGCGATATCTTTGGTCTCGAAACAGAAACCATATCTGCTAATAATTTTTATAAGCAAAAGTTGAGTTTGAACGATAAGAACCCCGTATATATCAAGAACTATAGAATGCCAGAAAGCCAAAAGCCAGAAATTCAAAGGCAAGTAGACAAATTGATAAAAGATGGTATCGTAGAGCCATCTATATCAGTATACAATCGCCCATTTCGCTTGGTACCTAAGAAGTCATTGCCTAATTCGGCAACTAAGAGATGGCGATTAGTAGTGGACTATCGTCAGATCTATAAAAAACTGCTAGCAGACAAATTTCCACTTCCAAGAATAGAAGATATTCTGGATCAATTAGGACGAGCAAAATATTTCTCGTGCCTAGACCTTATGTCAGGATTACATCAAATCGAGCTGGACAACAAGTCTAGAAATGTCACATCATTTTCAACCACAACAGGTTGATATCGCTACACGCGACTTCCATTCGGGTTAAAAATAGCCCCCAATTCTTTTCAAAGGATGATGACACTTGCATTCACAGGCTTACAGCCTTCGCAAGCCTTTCTGTATATGGATGATTTAGTGGTAATCGGTTGTTCAGAGAAACACATGTTAAAGAACTTAACCGACGTTTTTAAGTTATGCAGGCAACATAATTTAAAATTACATCCAGAAAAGTGCAATTTCTTTATGAAGGAAGTAATTTATCTAGGACACAAATGTACAGATAAAGGTATATCGCTGATGACACTAAATATGACGTCATCAAAAATTATCCGCAGCCAAAGAATGCAGATGAACTTGGAGATTCGTTGCATTCTGCAACTATTACAGAAGATTCATCAAAAATTTTTCAGATCAATCACGCCACTTAACTTGGCTCTGTAGAAAGTATGTTCCATTTGAATGAACAGAAGAATGAATGAATGAATTTAAATATTTAAAGAGAGCATTGATGAAACCTACTTTACTTTAGTACCCTGATTTCAGCAAAGAATTTTGCATAACCACAGATGATAGTAAACAAGCATGTGAAGCGGTACTATCCCAAGACCATAACGGTCAGCAATTACCTGTGGCATACGCATCTAGAACCTTTACACAAGATGAAAGTAATAAGTCCACAACAAAACAACAACTAGCACCAATACATTGGGCAGTAAATCATTTCAGACCATATATATATGGTAGGCATTTCTTAGTTTTGAGCGACCATAGGAATCTTACATATCTATTTTCGATGAAAAATCCCAGCTCCAAGCTGACAAGAATGAGGTTGGATCTCGAAGAATATGATTTTACGGTCGAGTACCTCAAGAGGAAAATAATTACGTAGTAGATACATTATCATGGATAAGCATCGAAGATTTAAAAGATTTAAACAGAAAAATATTGATAGTCCAAACGAGATCATCCAAAAGACAGGCAAATATCTGGCCAGATAATAAAGAAAAATTGCAAAATGAGAATAAAGAGCCCAACGTCTATGAAGTCATTAATAATAATAACGTAAAGAAATATGTGAGCTTAAAAATTAGTAACCTTAAATGCCAGTTCAAACACGGCAAAAGAGTTATCTCACAATTCCCAGTTAACGACTTGTATTCTGAAGAAAAGTTTGACTTAGGTCAATTCTTGACTAGGCTTAATTCAGAAGCCGGGGTACACAAAGTCGCTAACGTAAAGTTGTCACCAAGTGAACATATTTTCGAGTATGTACACCAAATGAATTTAAAAATATGGGCAATAAGAAATAGAATATAAAAGTAGCGCTACTAAAAAAGGTGACCAACATAGACAAAAATGACACAAGTCATATAAATGCAATCCTGTCAAAATACCATGACGATCCATTAGGAGGAGGCCACACAGGGATTACGCGAACGCTGTTGAAAATTAAAAGATTTTACTTTTGGCCTGGAATGAATCAGGTTATAACCAAATATGTGAAAAATTGTGAAAAGTGCCAATGAGCAAAAGTAACAACACATACAAGAGCTCCAAGAGCTATTGGTAATAACCAATACACCTGACACAGCTTTTGATACTGTTTTAATAGACATAGTTGGACCATTACCTAGAACGGTAAATGGCAACGAGTACGCAGTCACTATAATATGTGACTTAACAAAATATCTAGTTACAATTCCTATAGCAGATAAAAGCGCGAAAACAGTAGCTAAAGCAATATTCGAGCATTTTGTACTCAAATACGGTCTTATGAAAACGTTCATAACTGATATGAGAATACAGAATATAAGAATACACTGATTAACGATTTGTGCAAGTATATGAAGATAAGTAATATACAATCAACAGCACACCACCACCAGACATTAGGGACGGTAGAAAGTAGTCATCGAACTGTTAATGAATATATAAGATCATATATTTCGATTGACAAAGATGATTGGGACATATGGTTGAATTATTTCACCTATTGTTTCAACACAACGCCGTTGACAGTATAAGAATACTGCCCATATGAACTCGTCTCTGGCAGACTGCCGAGACAGGTCATCGAATTTAATAATTTACAATAGGTAAAATAGAACCTATATATAACGTAGAAGATTACGCTAAGGAATTTAAGTATAGATTATAAGTATCGAGACATAGAGCTAAGATACTGATAGAGTAGGAAAAAGAAAGAAGAAAATTAGAATATGACAAAAATAATAAAGACATACATAGATATAAAAGTAGGTAGCCCAGTACTTCTAAAAAATGAAACGGGTCATAAGTTAGAATATAAATATACACGAGGTAATAAGCATAGAAGATAGAAATAATATAAAGATTAAAAATAACTAGAATAAGGAACAAATAGTTAATAGAGACAGGTTAAAATTATTCAATAGCCAAAAATAACATAATCACAACAACATATCTCAATATTTGGAAATTCAGAATCAAATTTTTATCAAAACACAAACATGGACAATAATATTTGAAATGCCAACTAATTTGTTTAAAAAAAAAAATTTTTTTTTATTTCCTTTTATAAATACAAGTTAACACCAGCCAAACGCTCCCCTCGCCCCACACAATTGCAATTCTGCAAATACTGGTCGATGTGGAGCGTTTCCTGCCTCACCGCCGCCGCTGCCCCCCTTGCGTTAGCGCCGGCACAACTCCGACATTCCGCGGGGTCAGCGGAATATCGCCAACACACTACGAAGGCGCCGGGCCAGCGCTATCAAAGCTACTGCAACAACGGGAGTCACGTTATGCTGGGTCACTTATGCTGCATGACCGAGGGTTCAACGTTCTTGGCTGAAGAGCCAAAAGACATTCTTGTGGATAAGCTCAACTGCAGAAGACTTACACATTGTATCACCTAACTTTAAATAAAGAACTTATCGAGAACGAAGAACTACTAAACGACTTATTCTTTCATTGTTGGAATGTCGAGATTGTTAAGGTAATATCGAACACAGTGCCGCCCAGGGGCCACTTCTCCTGACGGCGGCACTTAACTGGCGCCCGAGCAGGGACCGGCAACGTTCGGTTATTCGGCTAAGGCCAAAAACCAATAGGATAAAAAAATTAAAAAATTGTATATGTAAAATGAAAAGTGTTGTGTGCGTAACGATAAAATGTCTTCATGAAAAAACTAGTGTGCCGTGCCAGAAAATAAAAAATATTTTGCAACTAAAAAGAAAATGCAAGCGCAGCGTAAGCTGTGAATAATACCATATGTAACGAAGCAATTACCCACTGCCGGGAGAAGCTATATCCATCCCGGGTCGCAAAAATATTGCATAAATTAACAGAAAAAATGTGCAACTCGTGTTGTGAATATCAAAATATAATTTAAATTAATAAAGCGACGACCCGCCACCGGAGGACGCCACGTCGCCCATACCGAGCGCAAAAGTTGCAAGGTGCCTATAATATAATTAAGCACAATCAACCCACTGCGGCGGTACGGCATACGAAATTCTATTTGCCAATTCGCGAGTGCAAAAGATTGTGTACAATAAACTAATAACCCACTGCGGCAGTTTATCTGCGAGTGGCAACAAAGATAACTCAGGCGACCAGAGCAATAAAGTGGTGTGTGGCAGCTTGCTGGACACGTTAAGCGGTGTGGAATGCAGCCAAAAAAAACTGCCCAGTTAGCTGTGTGGTGACTGTACCTTAGTAGGCGAATAGGCAAAAGGGATCCTACGAAATCACCGCGGCCAGTGCCGAATTAATTCGAGGTTACCAATGAAGAATATGACAGGACGCACGCAAAGAATTGTTTAAGTAAAAAGAAACCGTCATTGTAAAACACGCACAGCACACACACTCAAATCAAATAAATTAAAACAAAAAAATTAGTGTACGAAATAAAAATTCAAAATATGCACACAAACAAGATGGAAAAGAAAAAAAATCAATTATACACTAAGATACTAAAGTCGCATTCTCTCCTTATTTCGACAGATTTCTCATGCTGTAAGGGTATAAACTGTAACAACGCCAACACATAAAGACTATACAAGGGTGAGTGAAATATTTCATTTTATTTTCTTGCCACATATTCCAAGTTCAATAAAAAAAACAACTTTTATAAACCAAATCGCATTACGAAATAAAGTAAAACTACCGTCTCATCTTCGCTAACATAATATAAAATTTTTTTTATTTTTTTTATACTTTTCTTTTATTTATTGAATCTTCTAATTTTTGAGACTAACAATAAGTGTATCAAATCTTATACTATACCCTAGCTAACATTCATGTAGACTGGAACATTAGAAATGGCCCTGACAAATTATGGCTGGGTTGGAAGGTCGGTACGTTGCAGGCGGGATCGGTTTGAAACCCGAGTCAAGACCCTTGCGAGGGGATTTGGGTGGACAGAGAGTTTTTTATTATAGGACGCTTTTTGCTTGTCTATTTCATCTTTTACTGCGAAAATGCCGAGGTCCCTGTGTATGTTTTGGTTTCGAATATACCATGGTGCCCCAGTGATAGTTCGCAGGATCTTTGATTGAGCGTGCTGTATGATATCAATGTTGGTTCTGCTCGCGTTCCCCCAAAGCTGGGAGCCATACGTCCAGATTGGCTTAAGAGTGGAGTTATAGAGCAGGACCTTATAGTCCAGACACAAGGGCGATCGGGCGTTTATAATCCAGTGGAGGCTGCTGGCTTTCAGCTTTAGGTGTAGTTTCTTGAATTCTTCTTGAATTCCGAGATACGTTACTTCGTTGACTTGGGGGATCTGCGTGCTATTCAGGCAGAGCGGAGGGCAAGTTTGCCTGTTAAGAGTAAACGTTATGTGTTTACACTTTTGTTCGTTTATTTTGATACGCCAGTCAGATAGCCACTTCTCGACTACCATGAGATGTTTGACGAGTTGGGTTGATGCACGGACTGGGCATCTGGAGCGGCTAAGGATCGCAGTGTCGTCAGCAAAGGTGGATGTTGTTTGTCAGTCACTTGTGGGAATATCCGCTGTGTAGAGGACGAATAGAGTTGGCCCAAGTGCGCTGCCTTGTGGGACTCCAGCTTCGATAGTGTAGTTGTCGGATATTGTTGTGTTGCACCTCACTGCGAAGGCTCTGTTGTAGAGGTAAGATTCAAGGAGTTTATGAGTGTACCCAGGCAAGTGTGTTTTAATTTTATGCATAAGACCTTTCAGCCAGACGCGGTCAAATGCTTGAGATACATCGAGGAATATCGCGCTGCAGTATTCTCTAAGCTCGAAGGCTGTGCGAATCTCTGATGTTATTCTGTTAACTTGCTCGATAGTTCCGTGTTTTTCTCTGAAGCCAAATTGATGGGCTGGGATAATGTTGTGAGCTTCCATATATGGTATTATGCGCGTTAGAAGGCATTTTTCGAAAAGTTTGGACAGGCTGATGATAATAAACTTATTGGTCTGTAAGATGACGGGATCGTGTGATCTTTTCCAGGCTTGGGTATCATTATTATAATTGATTTTTACCATTTACTTGGGTAGTAGCCGAGACTTATGATACCATTGAAGAGGTTACAGATAACCTCAACAGCACAGTACGGAAGTTCAATTATCATTTTTGTAGTTATTAGGTCCTGGCCTGGAGCCTTTTTTGGTTTTAGCTCCCTAATAACTTTTGTAATCTCGTTCGGCCGAAATGAAGTTGGCGTTAATTCCGTCTCGGAGTGAATTTGCGGAAGAACATGTGCATTTGCTGCGGGATTCGGCTGGAAGACGCCTCTGAGATGTAAGGCAAATGTTTCGGCTCTGTCTTTGTCGCTGCGGGCCCAGCAACCTGAAGAATTTCTTATTGGGGTGACGGTTTCAGTCAGAGAGCTTAGATTGGGGTGAGCCCTCCACAAGGGTTGCTTTGTACTAGTTGGCGATAGTTTTTCTATATATTTTAGTTGTGCGTTTTCAGCATCTTGCTTCAGAGCCCGGTTTAGTTTGCGGGTGGCTTCATTAAGACATTGCTTTGAGCATGGTGACCTGCTGGTTTGCCACGCCCGTCGCAGATGCCTTTTTTCCAGAACCAGCTGTTCAATTTGCAGGCTGGTTTTGAACGTCTTAATTTTCACATCCTTCCCTTTTGGTGTTGAGATCCTGGCTGCTGTGACGAGTACCTCTTCCAGCGCGGCGGTAGAGTAGTCGATGTCCGATTCGATATTTAGTTGAGGAGTTAGCTCAATGTGGGAACTTACATACTTTCTGTATTTCATCCAGTTGGTGTTGTGCGACGTCAGCCTATGGAGGTGGTCCGTAATTTCTGGGCTTTGAAGAAGGGTTAACAACAAAGGCGAGTAGTCGGATGAGAGATCCGGCAGGGCCATGTCGCTTATAAGATCGCGTGGGATATTTTTCGTCACCGCGAAATCAATTAGATCTGGGATCTTTCTGGGGTCTGCAGGCCAATATGTGGGGCTACCAGGAGAGACGTAGTCCAATTTATTGCTCACTTTTATAAGTGCGTTATACAGTTGCCTTCACTTGGGGGTCACGAGGCGTGATCCCCAGTGCGTGTGTTTGGCATTGTAGTCTCCTGCAGCTATGAAGCGATCCCCCAGTATGTTGTAGAAGTCCATGAATTGACCTTCAGAGATAGTAAATCGAGGTGGGCAGTAGACAGCGGCAATGCAAAGGTTGCCGTTTCCTGACTGCACATTTATGGACGTGGCTTGCAGGTAATTTGTTGCAAACCTTTGGTGAAAGTGGTGTTTGATGCGTTCTCTAATTAAGATGCCGGTTCCACCGTGGGCTTTGCCATCCGGATGATCTGTGCGGTAGAAGGTATAACCTCTTATATGGAAGTTATATCTCCCTGTGAGGTGCGTTTCAACCAGCAGCATGGCGTCGATGTGATTTATATTTAGGAATTGCATTATTTCTAGTTTATGCCGTGAAATGCCGTTGGCATTCCACATAGATATACGTAGGTTAGACATTTATTATTTGGACTGTTGAGCTACAAGCAACTGAATCACCATGTTCTGATTCTGAACAAGGGTTTGCATAGTTGTTTTCATGAATGACATGAGTTCCATCATACTTTGTTGCATGGTATACATCATAGATTCCAAATTGCTTTGCGGCTGCATCGGGACCTGCTGATTGTTTTCTGAGTGTGGCTGAAGTGGATTTTCCATGCCTGTTCGTAGTGCTTCGGCGTATGAGAAGCCCTTAGTGGTATTTAGCGGACCGAATGATGATCTGGCTGCCTTGGCGAAAAATACGTCTGGCGTACTTTTTGAGTTGTAATACGCATTTTGCGTATTTTGTTGACGAGTAGCTGTCGCTCGTTGCATGCGACTCTTCAGCTCCTTGTAGACCGCACAGCCTCTGTAGTTTGCCGTATGGTTTCCACCACAGTTGCCACATTTTTTCTTTAGGGGGTCTTCTTTGTTTGCGGGGCAGTTTACGGAGTTGTGGAAGTCTCCGCAGACAACGCAGACTGCCCGAAGTGTGCAGTATGTCTTTGTGTGTCCATACTCCTGGCAGTTTGTGCATTGTAGAGGGCCGTTGCGTTTGTATGGTTCTTCCACGGTGATCCTTCGATGCAGTAAGAGCTGCAGCTTGTAGATTGGGTGCACTTCGTTTTTCTTTAAGGCTTTGGTATCTGGTTCGAGCTCGACCTGGAAGAGTGGTTGCGGTTTTGTATTCCTGTTGATAATGTTGCTGACATTTTTGGCATAGAAGCCCTTGGTTTTAAGGGCTTCTTGAATCTCAGAGGGGGCGACGTCGAGTTCAATTCCTTTTAGTACAACTTGCAGTCCCTTGCTGCTTTTTAGTTGGTAGGTGTAGAAGTTCCTTTTTGTTTCCTCCAGGTACTTAGACACAGCTCGGAAGTGTTCTTCGGACTTCGTTTGAACTTTAGTTTTGTGGATGTTCCCTTTAATAAGCGGAACAACATGAAAATTATCGTTCCCGACCAGCGCAACAATTTTGTTGACCAGGGCATTAGAGCTTATATAAATATGTGGGGGCTTTGGTTTCTTTTGGGTCTTCTACCCCAGCTCTGCTTGGTTGTTCTCCGCCTCTGCTAGGATGGAAAAACGGTTATCATTGGAACTCCTAGTTTGGTCGTTGCTTTTGTTGACACGGTTGATCTTTGGTTTAATACCAACCGTGTTTACTGAACTAAGCTTACGCTTAATCTGGATGTAGCGATCCATACCGGTCTGTATAGCCGGGACTGCTTATTGCTTATCGAAGCTTACGGTTTTTGTTGACATTGCAACTTGCTCTGCGGCCGTTGGCACCGAATTCGCAATATTGGTAGTTGGTTTTGTTGTTGGTGGTGCTTTTGCTGCGACTGCGGAAATTGTAGCGCTGCTTGTTGTTGGAGCTTCTTCCGTAGAAGCTGGCGGTGCTGGGGTTGGGCATTGGTAGCTCAATGATGTAGGAGTTGGGGTGAGCAGAGTGGGTAAGCAAGAGCTCGCTCTCTTGCTGTCGATGGTCAGTAGAGCCGGGTTGCAATTTGTTGACTTGCTTTCTTCAACAATATCGCGTGTTGAGAAGTAAGAGTAACAAGCGTTTCTTGGATTTAGGGAGCTTCTACGCTCATTCTTTGGATCGTTGCTCATTTTTCGAGCTTATAACGCGTGGCACTTATTAAATTAAGTCAAATATACACTTGAACTATCATAACACCAGTTATAATTATATATATTTTTCTTTGGCGCAAGCTGCCTGTCAATTGTTATTCATATAGTTTAGACTACTGATTTCAAATTCGTTACTTTTTCTCCACTTTAGATTTGTTAGTTCTTATTTTCACCGACAAAAGACGGAGAACACCGACCGACGAAGCCTCGCATTAAAAAACGCGTCCAACTCGTACAACGGTCTGATCGTAAATGAACGGTCTGAATGAGAATTTTTTCTTAAGCTTGAAATATTCCTTGCATTTTTTCAAAGCAAACTCAAGGTTTGAAATGGAAGAGACTTTGCGTATACTTGGCGAGTCGCTCAATGACTTTGACTAATGTGGTAGCAGGTATTAAGGAAGATATAAGCAAGTAAGCAAGCTACAGTCGAGTTTGCTCGACTGTGAGATACCCGCCACCCAATTTTACCATCAAAATATTATATTGTATAAAAATATACTGAAAAAATACTAAAAAAAAATATACTAAAAATACCAAAATAATATATCAAAATTTTCTTTGTTCTAAGTTATTAGCATGGCGGCACTTTAGTTGGTTTATTGAACACCATTATTATGTCGCGGAGTGTCATAGCAACTAGCTAGGTGCAGCTGAACGAGGTAACGCCTTATAAAAGTAATATCTTAATAACTTCTATGTTTTTTATCCGATTGTAACCAAATTCGCAGAGATCATTAAAATGGTGATTAGTATTGTGCGTACCAAAATTGAACGTTCTAGGTCTTCTTTGTTTGCGGGGCAGTTTACGGAGTTGTGGAAGTCTCCGACAAGAGACGGAGAACACCGACCGACGAAGCCTCGCATTAAAAAACGCGTCCAACTCGTACAACGGTCTGATCGTGAATGAACGGTCTAAATGAGTATTTTTTCTTAAGCTTGAAATATTCCTTGCATTTTTTCAAAGCAAACTCAAGGTCTGAAATGGAAGAGACTTTGCGTATACTTGGCGAGTCGCTCAATGACTTGACTAATGTGGTAGCAGGTATTAAGGAAGATATAAACAAGTAAGCAAGCTACAGTCGAGTTTGCTCGACTGTGAGATACCCGCCACCCAATTTTATCATCAAAATATTATATTGTATAAAAATAATACAACTGCGAACTCATTTACAAGCCGAGGAAATCGAATGTGGTGGCTGATGCGCTTTCACGCATTCCGCCTCAGCTTAACAAATTGAGTGCCGATCCAACTACCGACCTCCATGATTATGCATAGTCTTTGGCTACGGCCCATAGCGCTTCATACGACAGTTCACAAATGATTCCCCACGTTGAATCCCCGATCAACGTCTTCAAGAATCAATTAATCTTTGACACAAGCAGGTCAGACTATCTATGTGAACACCCATACACGGGCTATACTCGCCATTTGATTCCTCTCAAAGACGGATCACTGACCGATTTAACTAGCTCCTTACAGTCATACTTGCGACCCGTAATAATTAACGGTGTCAAAATTCCAGAAGAGTACTTGCCACTCTTCCAATCCATCTGCTAAGCGGACTTTGTTTTATACAAAATTCGGATAACGCAGCGGTTGGTGGTGGACGTAACTGACGCAGATGAAATTTGTGAAATAATTGAGAAGAAACACCGTAGAGCACATAGGGGCCCTACGGAAATTCATCTCCAACTGCTAGAAAGATATTACTTCCCGCGGATGTGTAGTACGATCCGCCTACAAATTTCATCATGCCAGTGTTGCAAACTTTACAAATATGAGAGACACCCTAACAAGCCAAAGCTACAACCTACACCTGTTCCTAACTATCCACGTGAGATACTCCACATCGACATTTTCACACTTGAAAAAAAGCTTTACTTGAGTTGCATAGACAAATTCAGCAAGTTCGCCAAACTTTTTCATTTGCAGTCAAAAGCATCCGTACACTTGCGAGAAACTCTGGTAGAAGCTCTCCATTATTTCACTGCCCCTTAAGTTTTAGATTCAGACAACGAACGGGGATTACTATGCCCAACAGTGCTCAATTACCTTCGGTCTCTAGACATCGACCTTTATTATGCTCCAACTCAAAAGAGCGAAGTAAATGGCCAAGTCGAGAGATTCCATTCTACATTCCTAGAAATTTATCGTTGTCTTAAAAGTGAACACCCAACCTTTAAACCCGTCGAACCGGTTCCGATAACAGTGGATCGCTATAATACCTCCGTCCACTCAGTAACGAATCGGAAACCAGCCGATATTTTTTTCGACCATTCGTCTAGAATTAACTATCAGGGGTTGACGGATTTCCGACGACAAACCTTAGAGGATATAAGGGGTCTAATTCAACATAACCAGATTAAAACAATCATGGCTCAAAATAAAACTAGGAGCGAGCCCAAATCTTACGACCCAGGGGATGAAGTTTTTGTTGCAAATGAGCAAATAAAAACAAAGGAAAAACCAAGGTTCAGATGCGAAAAAGTGCAGTAAGATAATAATGTAACAATTAGAACCAGATCAGGGAAAATTTTCCACAAATCCGATCTGAGAAATTGAGACACAAAGAAAGAAGAAAAAATATAAAAATATAATAAAAACAAATTCATTGCACAATATTACATAGTGGTTTATGAAATATTTCACCTATTCACACATTTATTCAATAAATTTCTAAAAGAATAAAACATATAATTTTCATTATATTTTTTATTAAAAAAAAAAAAAAGTAAAAATGATTTCAATAGATAATGGATTGGCCACATTTAATAGCCACCATAAATGAAATTAAAGAAAAGTCTAATAAGTCATATAAATGCTTGTCCCAGAATAGGCCTATACAACAGGCAACTGCAAATAGGCACACAGCAGTTTTGGTAGATTGTTTTAACGAAGCTAGGGAATTAATACATGAACAAAGAGGCAGACTAGATAAAAAACAGTGGACATCAGTGTCCAAATTTTTAATAAAGCTAAGAACAAATTTAATTACAGTCAAAGAGAGGTACAATTTAAATATTTCTGTACCTACAATATTAAATTCCCCTTTAGAATTTAGTGAGGGAACTACTGAATCACTAAGCGATTCTGAATTAGAATTCAAAGAGGATCTTAACGATCTAACGATATCAGCGGTATTAAAGGTACCAGAAGAAATACAATCAGAGGACGAAGAACAAGAAATAGTTGCAATGGCGGTGGCAGATAGCAATGCAGCCATAAGGCAGTACGTGAAAGAGACCTCTGGCTCCATGCCAGAATTCGATGGACAGAGATTGAATCTTCGAAAATTCATAACAGCACTTAAAATAGTGGACCTTACAAATGGAATATACGAGAACGTTGCAGTACAAGTAATACGATCAAAAATGAACGGCACAACATTTAACTTGGTAATTAATGAAACAACAATCCAAGGAATGATTCGCAAACTGGAAAATTCAATAGTTGGAGAAACTACACAAAACTTAAGAGCAAAATTAGCAACGATACATCAAAGGGGCAAAACAGCGGCACAGTTCGCTTCTGAAATGGATAACGTACGCAAACTATTAGAAGCGGCATATATCAATGAAGGTTATCAAGCAGAACAAGCCACCCAAGCGAGTACCAGAGAAGCTCTCGATAACATGATCCGAACATCGGAACATGAAAGCGTAAAACTCACACTAGAAAATGCTTCAGGCAAAACAATCGTCCGTCAGCCGTCAGAGGAAGCAAGGGGACCAACATGTAATCCCAGTATTGGCTGGGGCACGTGCCGTCCTTGCTCCTACTGTCGGAAGTGCGACTATACTCTCCACGCGAGGGCGGCTGGAAGCAGACCCCTAGCACGGTCATGTCTCTGCTAGAGGTGCTGACTAATTGTAGTCGGGCGAAGATCGTGAATCTATAAATCACCCCAATCCAAGGTGGAACAGCATACGCTGATGGATGCATGGCCGGGGGTTAGCCCGGTCTCTAGTATGCGGACTCTGGATACCTGTCGTCCTCCAGTTTCATTTAGACTTTCCACGGTATGCGGGCTATGCCGTGGATGACCTTCCCTTCCCGCCTACTCGTGGGATGTTAATTAATGGATCAATTTTTAAAAATAGAAAAGTCTGATACGGCTTTAAAAGTATCATCTCCGGGCGATGCCTTCACGGCCGACCCCTATACCAGCACTGCAGCCAGTGGGCTGTTGGCTTCCACCCCCAATACTACGGGTCTCGACTCTAGTATTCTAGGGGACCCGGATAGGCCACGAACTCCCTTGGACACAGGGTTCGCTAGTGCTGAACTTCCGTCCAGTAGCGGTTCAGTCCGTCAGCAACCCGTCGAGGTATTGTCCTCGGACGAGGAAGCTAACTGCGACCGAATCAGCTTTGCTGACGACGCTTCCGTGGCCTCTCAGAGGTCAGGCCTTACGGAAGCAGGCTCTCAGATCCAGTTGCTGCGGCTGGAATCTAAGGACGCCTTTATTAAATTGAAGAGCCGCGAGAAAAAGCTTTTTAAAGCTGCACTCGCAAAGGGTTCTAACAGAGAGGAGGCTCTGGCTATCGCCACTGCGCCCCCGTTAACACCAAGGCTAAACGGACGCGCGCTGACGATACCATCGTCGAGCCCACCAGCTCTTCAAAGAGGTCCAAAAAAGACTCATAAGGAGTCCACGAAACCACTCTTCAGCCAAGTGGTTAGCAGCGTGAAATTGGGCTTCACTTCGGCTGATCCTACCAAACCCCTCTCAGCGGAGCAGTTGGCTACGTTGAAGTCCAGCATTCTAAAGGCGGTGCTGTTGCACTCCTCACCAACGGTTAGTCCGGGTTTCGAGGGTTGTATACCCCGAAATGAGTGGCTGCTTTTGGTGTGCGAGGATAACAGTACTGCCAATTGGGTCAGGGAGCTGTTGGACACATCAGGTCCATCAGCGCCCTCGACGTCAAATTGCTGGAGGAAACGGAGTTCCCCAAGGCTCACCTCATCAGAGGTTACTTCCCCAGTAGTGCTGAGTACACTCCTGCAACCATCCTGGAATTCATTGGGCTCCAGAACGCCAGCAGCTTCTCCACGAAGCTGTGGCGGGTGGTGCAGCACAGCCTTAACGGCACAACGACTCACCTCGCAATGTTGGTTGACGAGGAGTCGTACAGGGCTCTGACGGAGTGCCAAGGGAAGGTGAAATTCTGCTTTGGCAGGGTCAAACTGATCCTAAAGAATTCAGCTCCCAAAGCCTCCTCCGCCACCCCTGCTCCATCCACATCCTCACCCGCTCCCTCTCTTGCCAGTGCCGCTCCGGCTACGGCGCCAGTGGTTCCCTCAGGGATTTCAGCATTGGCTGACCCTGTGGCCTCCACGAGCGCTGCGGCCGGATTGGTACCCAAGGTTCCTTCCCCCACCCCACCGGCCATTGTGGTCACAGCCCCGAAGGGCCCAACTAGACGTGTGACAAGTGGTCACCGTCCGTCAACCGTCAGAGGTGCCTCGGCCAGGCCCACTGCCAGCACCTTAGGCCGCAACCCACCCGCAAGGGCATCTCCCACGAGCGGGGTCGCAAGGCGACCTCCCCCGAGTGGCTCGTCCCGACCGCCGAAGGGCATTCGCGGTAACGACTCTCGGGGGGGCAAGGCAAGTGGCCTTGTGTCAACCGCCATTAGGAGGGAAGATGAGCAAGCTTAAAGTGCTCCAGGCGAACCTGCACCACGCTAGAGGAGCGTCGGCCACACTGTGCAGGGTCGTCTGTGAAGATCTAATCAACCTGGCTCTCGTCCAAGAACCATGGTTGATCGGTGGCCGAATACGTGGACTTTCATGTGGATCATGTAAGTTGTTATATGACCGTATGGGAGGTGCCCCGCGCACTGCTATACTTATGGATAACAGTGTCAGACATTTCCCACTAACTAACTTCATCCACAGAGACCTAGTAGCAACGGCTATTGAGGTAGCCACTGCAGACGGTGTCCGGGAAGTTGTGATCGCCTCCGCATACTTCCCGGGCGATGTGGATGATGTACCCCCAGCAGAGGTCCAGCGGCTGGTGGAATTCTGTCGCCGCAACAAAGAGCCGCTCGTGATCGGCTGTGATGCCAATGCACATCACACGATCTGGGGGAGCAGCGACATCAACAAACGTGGTGAGTCCCTCTTAGACTACTTATTGTGTTGTCAATTAGATGTAGCTAACATAGGGTGCAAACCCACTTTTATAAATGCTATTAGGGAAGAGGTTTTAGATCTCACTCTAATCAGCACGTCGATAGCAAGTTCGCTTGTTAATTGGCGAGTCACAGACGAAGCCACTTTGTCAGACCATCAGCACATCAGGTTTGACCTCCCTGGCCAAGTCGAAATTCGCCAAAACTCCTTCTGTCCCAAAAAGACAAATTGGGAGCTCTTTAAAGCCTCTGTAGCTTTCAAAGCAGACCTATTGGTCAGCAATCCTAGCTCTATCAGTGAGATAGAACTGGCTGCCAATCTGCTCCAAGATGTGCTTGTCTCATCCTTCGAGGACAGCTCAGTCCAGAAGACCCTAAGGGTCAATCGAAAAATTCCGTGGTGGAATGAGGAACTGGCTGTCCTTAGAAGGAGGGTTAGAAGCCTTTTTAATAAGGCTAAATCTAACCGTACTAGTTGGGACGTCTATAGGGACGCTCTTACCAACTACAACAAAAGCATTAGACGAGCTAAACGCGATACATGGCGCAGCTACTGTGGTAGCTTAGAATCGCTGCCAGAGGCAGAATCAAGCTCCAATCAGGGCTTCTAGCTACCGAATCAGGACATGCTAGCCTGATAAAAGATATTCCTGGCATAGATATCTGCACTAGATCAGATACTATGACTAAGGAACTTTTCTTTAGTGCTAAATTCAGAACCCTCATCCCGGACCGGAAGGAATGGGACACTGGCAACCCCATCAGCGACCCCTACGGTATTCCCTGGTATACCGACGGGTCAAAAACTGATCAGGGGGTTGGAGCTGGGATCTTTGGACCCAACTCTAAAACCTCAATTGCTATGGGCAAATGGCCCACAGTCTTCCAATCTGAGGTTCATGCCATCGAGTTCTGCTGCCGTCTGATCCTAGAGAAGGGGATTAGAGGAGCGAACATCTACATCTTCTCTGACAGTCAAGCCGCCATCTTAGCCCTCTCCTCCAAAAGAGTAAGCTCTCGACTGGTGGCCGATTGCTGGAACTGCCTCCAGAGACTGTCTCTTACTAACAACGTCACCCTTCTTTGGGTACCTGGACACTCTGGTATCCAGGCCAATGAGCTGGCGAACGAACTTGCTAGGGCCGGTTCGTCAGCTACTTTTTCTGGCCCTGAGCCCTTCTGTGGCATGGGTTGGTCAACCATTTCAGCTATTGTTAAAACCTGGGCTGTTAGGTTGACTGATCGCTACTGGTCGGTCCAACCAGGGATGCGGCAAGCCAAGGAGCTTATCAATCCCGTGGTCGACCGGAAAACCAGCTTACTCTCCAGGAGGGATCTTCACCTCCTCGTTGGCTATCTTAGTGGCCATCACACGGTGAACTATCACCTCACCAAAATGCGTCTGTCTTCTGATGCTGAGTGCAGACTTTGCAAAGAGGACGACGAGACAACCAAACACATTCTGTGCGACTGTCCAGCCTTGGTGTGGACTAGGAGGAAACATCTGCACGTGGATACCGCAGGTCCCGAGCATATTGTGCGTTCCTCGACAAAAGATCTGCTCTGCTTCATTAGGGAAGCAGAGCTACTTTTGTCTAGCTAGGGAGAGCCTACAGGCACAAAAGACCTCCATGGTCGCAGTGCCTCGCACCTTCTCTATTGGGAGACTCCCTTTCTCTAATAATAATAATAATAATAATAAAAAAAAAAAAAAAAAAGTAAAAATGATTTCAATAGATAATGGATTGGCCACATTTAATAGCCACCATAAATGAAATTAAAGAAAAGTCTAATAAGTCATATAAATGCTTGTCCCAGAATAGGCCTATACAACAGGCAACTGCAAATAGGCACACAGCAGTTTTGGTAGATTGTTTTAACGAAGCTAGGGAATTAATACATGAACAAAGAGGCAGACTAGATAAAAAACAGTGGACATCAGTGTCCAAATTTTTAATAAAGCTAAGAACAAATTTAATTACAGTCAAAGAGAGGTACAATTTAAATATTTCTGTACCTACAATATTAAATTCCCCTTTAGAATTTAGTGAGGGAACTACTGAATCACTAAGCGATTCTGAATTAGAATTCAAAGAGGATCTTAACGATCTAACGATATCAGCGGTATTAAAGGTACCAGAAGAAATACAATCAGAGGACGAAGAACAAGAAATAGTTGCAATGGCGGTGGCAGATAGCAATGCAGCCATAAGGCAGTACGTGAAAGAGACCTCTGGCTCCATGCCAGAATTCGATGGACAGAGATTGAATCTTCGAAAATTCATAACAGCACTTAAAATAGTGGACCTTACAAAAGGAATATACGAGAACGTTGCAGTACAAGTAATACGATCAAAAATGAACGGCACAACATTTAACTTGGTAATTAATGAAACAACAATCCAAGGAATGATTCGCAAACTGGAAAATTCAATAGTTGGAGAAACTACACAAAACTTAAGAGCAAAATTAGCAACGATACATCAAAGGGGCAAAACAGCGGCACAGTTCGCTTCTGAAATGGATAACGTACGCAAACTATTAGAAGCGGCATATATCAATGAAGGTTATCAAGCAGAACAAGCCACCCAAGCGAGTACCAGAGAAGCTCTCGATAACATGATCCGAACATCGGAACATGAAAGCGTAAAACTCACACTAGAAAATGCTTCAGGCAAAACAATGGATGAAGTCGTAAGTGCGTACCTCAGAATCAGCACAAGAATTACTGGAAATGTGAACCATATTATGTATGCCATAAGAGGATATTCCAATAGAGGTCAGAGTTACAGAGGTAACGGTCGCGGCAGAGGCAATGGCCGTTGCAATAATGGAAACTATAACAATGGTTACAATAACAATGGTTACAATAACCGATACAATAACCAAAACAACAATTACCAAATAAATGGCTACCAAAACAACAACTACAACAACAATAGAGGTCGTGGGAACTATAGAGGCAACAACAATAATAACCAGAATAGAAACAATTCCGTAAGAGTTGCACAAAATACCTCGGGAAACTCCCAAAACCCTTCAGATACACAGCAATAGAAAAAGTATATGCAATTAATCTCGGATTAAATATATTTGTTGCATTTAATAACGTAGAAGCAGGAAAGAAACTAGTATTTCTGATTGATACAGGAGCGGATATATCAGTTTTAAAGGAAAACAGCGATAATTACAAGAATATTCAAAATAATAACTCAATAAATATACAAGGTATTAGTCAGGAAATAATTAAATCGAAAGGTTTAGCATTCATTGAGATACAGACAGGCAAATATATTATTCCTCACAGTTTTCATATCGTAAATCAACAATTTCCAATACCATGTGCCGGAATATTAGGCATAGACTTCATTAAAAAATTCAATTGTATATTAGACTTCAAACCAACGACATAGAATACGAGTCACTTTCAAACTACGAAATAGTTCAAAATAATCCAGAGAATAGAGAACAAACTGTCATGTCTCAATTGTCAAAAAACTTTCCACAACAATTTAGAACAACACTAAAAGAATTATGTAGTAAATACCCAAATATATTTGGTCTTACAACAGAACCAATATCAGCAAACAATTTTTACAATCAAAAACTGAGATTAAAAGATGAGGAACCATCATATATAAAGAATTATAGAAACACTCATAGCCAAGTAGAGGAAATCCAAGCTCAAGTTCAGAAGTTAATAGATGACAAAATAGTGGAACCATCAGTATCAGAATACAACAGCCCTATTCTATTAGTACCAAAGAAATCTCTTCCAGATTCAGACAAGAAGAAATGGCGATTAGTAATTGACTATCGTCAAATGAATAAAAAACTTTTGT
This sequence comes from Drosophila pruinosa, assembly GCA_018150935.1. NCBI lineage: Eukaryota > Metazoa > Arthropoda > Insecta > Diptera > Drosophilidae > Drosophila > Drosophila pruinosa. The sequence goes on from JAECWR010000227.1 coordinate 321,583, forward strand.
CCGATAAATTTCCACTACCTAGAATTGATGACATTTTAGATCAGCTACGTAGAGCCAAATATTTCTCATGCCTAGACTTAATGGTTTTCACCAAATCGAACTAGAAGAAAGTTCAAGAAATATAACGTCATTTTCAACCACCAATGGTTCATATCGTTTCACGCGATTACCATTTGGTTTAAAAATAGCACCTAATTCTTTTCAGAGAATGATGACTATAGCATTTTCTGGACTAGAACCTTCGCAAGCAGTCTGTCGGGAGCAGCAGCAGCAACATTAAATATCATCATTTAAATAATTCAAAATATAACGTAACGTTAACACAATCAGCTGTTTTGTTTGCATTTCTTCACATTGTACTCTGTTAATAATTATCTACATATTTATCTTATTGCATTGTACTCTGTCCCTATATTCACCACACATATGTATTTAGGTACGCAAGCGCATCGTCTGTATGTGATTGTCGCACTTGCAGTCAGTTGTCTTTTCGTCATCTCTCTTTGCGCATCGCTAATTATAAATACCCTAAACTGAATAAAGTTGTATAGGTGGCATAAACTAATGCCCTTCCTCAAAACATTTTGGTGACCCCGACGTGATTGAATTATATTTGTGAATCGCAATCATATAGTTCGAGACTATTTCTACAATTCGGTTGTCAAATAGTCAAACACACAAACATTTAGCTCAAAGCTATTTCTACAATTCGGTAGTCAAATAGTTTTTAAAACATTCGCATAATTAATCTATTTTCTACAATTCGGTAGTGAAACAGAAACAAAAGAAATAGACAACAAAAGGCAATTGCAATTGGCAAACCTTTTTTATATTTCGGTAAAAACAAATACACACATATTACATACTGTTTCGTACCGTTTCGCGCGTTTGATTGCCTTGCACTTGCACAAAACATTACGGTGTTTAATCTCGCATGCAAAGAGAGCATAGCAACGAGACAAAATTTGTGCACAAAAGAAACAGCGGATAAATAGATAAGCGCGGTTTCTTTTGGCGGCATTTCGTGTGTCCGTTGTTCTTGAATTCGGTATACTTTCGCCAAGTTCGCTGACCTGTTACAGCTGCATTTTGCAAAGCATTTTGTGACATTTTTATGATCGCATACCCTATCGTTTAAAATCATGACCGAAAATCAGTCAAATTCGGCAAGTTCTTCGGTTGCCAGCAGAGAGTTTTACAAAGAAAAGGCACTCTCAGTGACCCGACAGATGGCCGCACTTAATGATTTTTTCGGCTCTGAAAATGCAGCCGCTCTCGATGAGCAAGATTTGCAAGTGCGACTCGAACTCGTTGATCGAATGTATTCAGAGTTTGATAAATATCAAACAACATTAGAAAAGTTAAACATATCGGAAATGTCGAGTAATGATCGGTCAAACTTTATCAATAGTTTTTGCCAAGTGAAATCAAGCATAACTCGTGAACTTGCAAAACAACATTCTACATCAGTGGTGCTTTCTACTGTAATTCCAATTGGCAGCGTGCAGTCCAAGGGCGCGTCGCGAATCTCCAGGCTACCGGAATTCCGCCTTCCGCGTTTCAGTGGCGCATACATCGACTGGCCTGACTTCTATGCCATGTTCAACATCATGGTTGGCAACATTGATGAGCTGACCAATGTGGAAAAGTTCCAGCATCTTCGCTCCTGCCTGGAAGGCGTTGCTTTGGACACAATTCGTTCGCTTGAACCAACAGACGACAACTACATCAGAGCAATCGAAATACTAGTCGAACGATTTGATAATAAACTTTTGCATTTTCAGGCACACATACGGTGTATCTTTGGTTTATCAGGTGTAGAGAAAGGATCCGCTAGCAGCATTCGACAGCTTAGCGACAGCATGAATTCTCATCTGCGAGCGCTGAAATCATTGGGAACTCATGAGGATATTTTGAACGGCATGCTTATTCACCTAGTTAAATCGAAACTAGATCCACAAGCACAGGAAAAATGGGAAGAAAGTTTGGAAACCGACAGATTGGTCAAGTGGACAGACATGGCTCGATTTCTGGAAAAAAGATGTCGCACTATGGAAAATGTAAAGAATGCTATGGTAACACATACACCTAGCGATTCGGTGAGCAAATCGAAACCCAATAAATCGACTCACACTGCATTATTAGCTTCGTCCTCTGGCCACCAATGTGCATTTTGTAACTCTGCGGATCACTACATATCCAAGTGTTCTCAATTTTTGAATCGCAGCCCTGCAGATCGATACAAAGAAGCCAAACGACTGCATCTATGTTTAAATTGCTTACGAAAAGGCCACAGCTTGCAACAATGCAAGTCTGGAACTTGCAAGCATTGTCGCTCAAAACACCATTCTTTGCTTCATCTCGTTCCAAATCCCATGGCTGTGCCATCGCAAGCATCAGTCGAACTTACTTCGCATACTTCCACAACACTCTTGGCATCGTCTAATTCTTCGCCTCAACTTCCACCTGTAGCCTTAGATAAACAAACCGATTATGTGTTGCTTGCTACCGCAATAGTTTACGTCAGAAATCGATCTGGCACTCTCGTAGCATGCAGAGCATTGCTTGACTCCTGCTCGCAAGTCAATCTTGTCACCTCTCGATTCGTGAGTCAGCTGCAACTTCCCACTCATCATTCGCCTATTGCAGTCTCAGGGATATGTGAATCATCGCACACATCGCACAAAGCAGTGGACATTGTTGCACACTCACGCAACCAAACATATAGCACAACATTCGCAGCAGTCATCATGCCTTCGATAACCGATTATCAACCAAACTTCGATTTGAGTTCTTCAGGCTGGAATATACCTAAGAATCTATTTCTAGACCCATTGTTCTATAAAAGCCAGCGCATTGATATTCTTATTGGAGCTGAGTTGTTCTACGATTTGCTTTGCGTTGGTCAAGTTCGTTTAGCCAAACACATGCCAATTTTGCAGAAAACAAAACTAGGCTGGATCGCTTCTGGAGGCATTACATTGTCGCAGGCAAATCAGTCTACTTTGGCTATAACCACTAAACCAACTGCTGACTTGATGGACACTCCATTATCAGACATTGTTAAGCGGTTTTGGGAAATCGATAACGATTGTGGATCTTCAGTAATCGCAACGGAAGAGGACATCCTATGTGAGCAGTTATTTTTGGATAATTACTCTCGCCTCGAATCAGGACAATATTCAGTTCACCTTCCTGCCAAATTTAGCTTTGATCTGCTTGGAGACTCCTATAGTCGAGCGCTTCGTCGATTCAAATCATTGGAAAGTAAACTTTCCAGAAACCCAATTATGAAATCCCAATATGCAGCATTTGTAAAGGAATACATTGATTTAGGGCACATGTCATTGTCCAGCCAACAGTCATCGTTTCCTCGATTCTTCTTGCCTCACCATTGCGTTCAGAAATTAGATAGCTCAACTACAAAGCTCAGAGTGGTCTTCGATGGATCTGCCAAATCAGCATCTGGGTACTCATTAAATGATTTACTTTTCGCCGGACCCTCAACTCAACCTACTATCTTCTGCACTCTTCTCCGCTTTCGATTTCATAAAATTGCATTATGTGGAGACATCTGTAAGATGTATCGCTGTGTTCGAGTAACGCACCCAGACCAACACTTACAATGCATCTTATGGCGCAACAACCCGCATGAGGACATAAAGGTCTATACACTTGACACCGTTACTTACGGTACAAAGCCTGCAGCCTTTTTAGCAATTCGTGCTATGCAGCAGCTCTCATACGACGACAAAAATAAATTTCCTTTGGGCTCTCAAATAATTCGCAGGGATTTCTATGTTGATGATCTGATCTCTGGAGGTGATTCTATCGAAGAAGTCACACAAATACGGCAAGAAGTCAAAGCCCTTTTACAAAGGGGTCAGTTTCCAATTAGAAAATGGTGTTCCAATGAACCAGCTGCTTTAGATGGCGAAACAGAATCTGATCGAGAGAAAACACTTAGATTTCATGACGGAACAGATGTTTTGAAGACGCTAGGTTTATATTGGGATACCAACTCTGACAATCTCTTATTCAGTTTCTCTGAATTTTCAGTAGAAAATTCAGCAACGAAGCGATCAATCTTGTCAACAGTTGCCAAATTTTACGACCCACTTGGATTGATTGCTCCAATCATAATCAGGCTGAAGATCTTTTTGCAAATTTTATGGAAGAATAAACTTGACTGGGATGAATCGCTACCGCAGTCTCTGCAAACCTTATGATTGGAACACATGGAGCAGATTTCAGCATTTAGCCATCTAAAATTTCCACGCTTCGTCAAACAACACAACTCATCGCTGGAAATACATGCCTTTTGCGATGCAAGTCTAGCCGCATATGAAGCTTGCATCTACATTCGATCTGAAGCGCATGGCATAGTCTCAACACAAATACTTTGCTCCAAGTCCAGAGTCTCACCATTAAAAACTCTGACAATAGCAAAATTGGAACTATGCGCAGCACACTTACTATCAGAGCTCGTTTCAAATGTAGTTAAATCAACCTCTCTTACTTGCCCGATCTTTTGCTGGTCTGACTCAACTATCACACTGTCTTGGATTCGCCATGCTCCATCCGATTTCAATATTTTTGTATCCAACAGAATCGCGCAGATACAGGACCAAACAAAGAACATGACATGGCGACATAATCCGGCTGATATATTGTCAAGAGGATGCACTCCACTTGAGCTGCTGGAATCTAAACTATGGCGAGAAGGGCCTTCGTTCCTTCGTCTGGACATATCATGCTGGCCAGCTCAAGTACCTTCGCTACTAGAGTTGCCGGAACGTCGTCATCGCGTCTTACTCACATCTCAGGATCAAGACATCTCCTATAGCTGCAAATATCAAAACTCGTTTGGTAAGATGCAGAGAGTCTTCGGATACATCTACAGATTCCTGCTGTCGAAGTCCAAGGATAATATCCGCAAGGGTCCACTCACAGTCAGTGACATCAAATGCGGCACGCATCTACTTATGCGAGGGATTCAGATAAGATGTTTCTCTGAAGAATATAAAGCACTTCAAAAGGGGAAGCCAGTATCATCAAAGAGCAAGCTATTCTCATTAAATCCTTTTATCGATGATACAGGATTGCTACGCGTAGGTGGACGTCTTCAAAACTCGCTGCTGGATTACGACGCAAGACATCCAATTCTATTGCCCAAGTATCATCCAGTCACAAGCGCAATCATCGCTCATTTTCACGCCAAATTCCTACATGCAGGACCACAGAGCCTGCTAGCTGCGTTGCGACAAAAATTTTGGCCAATTGGAGGACGGAAAATGATAGCTGCAACACTAAACAAGTGTATTCGATGCTATCGCTTGAAACCCATAATTTTTCAGCACATCATGGCACCCTTGCCGGCCAGCCGTGTTCAACCATGTCGACCCTTTACAACAACCGGTATTGACTTTTGCCGGCCCTTCTACTCAAAATCAGAGGTCAGAAATCGTGAACCATCGAAATGCTATATCGCCATTTTCGTTTGTTTCGCTACAAAGGCTACTCATTTAGAAGTGGTCGAAGATTTATCTACAAACGCATTTATTGCTGCTCTGAAGAGATTCATCAGCACCCGAGGGAAACCTACCACAATATGGTCAGATAACGCTACAAACTTCGTTGGAGCCAAGAACGAGCTTAAGGAGTTAAGGGAGCTATTTCTTTCTGATCCAGCTAACATTGAGCTTCATTCAGCACTTACCACGAACGGCATAACGTGGCAGTTCATCCCACCTCGTTCACCTCATTTTGGAGGCTTATGGGAGGCAGCCGTTAAAGCAGCAAAATTCCATTTCTACCGTGTAGTCGGCAAAACAACTCTAACATTTCATGAGCTTAGAACGCTAGGTTGTGAAATATCAGCCATGCTTAATTCTCGCCCATTATGTCCCATTTCAGAAAGCCCAGATGACTTGGATATTCTTACTCCCGGCCATTTTCTCATTGGTGGATCGTTTGCAACCATCGAGGAACCAGACGTAACACACCTCAACATCAATCGGCTAAGTCGCTGGCAACGAGTCTGTCAAATGCAACAGGCTTTCTGGCGGAAGTGGAGCGCATCGTACCTTGCGCTACTACAAGAACGCACCAAATGGCGAGCTTCAAAAGCAAACTTATCTCCAAACAGTGTCGTTATTCTAAAGGATGACAATTTGCCTCCATTGCAGTGGCGCATTGGCCGAGTTGAAAAAACAATTCTTGGAGACGACGGTGTGGCTCGTGTCGCAGTCATACGAACGGCAAATGGGATTGTCAAGCGGGCTATTGGCAAATTGGCTGTTCTGCCCCTTGAAACCACATCAACTGTCAGCGTGCCTCTTCCAGCGGGGGGAGCATGTCGGGAGCAGCAGCAGCAACTTTAAATATCATCATTTAAATAATTTAAAATATAACGTAACGTTAACACAATCAGCTGTTTTGTTTGCATTTCTTCACATTGTACTCTGTTAATAATTATCTACATATTTATCTTATTGCATTGTACTCTGTCCCTATATTCACCACACATATGTATTTAGGTACGCAAGCGCATCGTCTGTATGTGATTGTCGCACTTGCAGTCAGTTGTCTTTTCGTCATCTCTCTTTGCGCATCGCTAATTATAAATACCCTAAACTGAATAAAGTTGTATAGGTGGCATAAACTAATGCCCTTCCTCAAAACACATTCCTTTATATGGATGATTTAATAGTAGGTTGTTCTGAAAAACATATGATTAAGAACTTAACTGATGTTTTTATTAAATGTAGGAAGTAAAACTTAAAATTACATCCACAAAAATGTTCATTTTTTATGCATGAAGTCACATTTTTGGGACATCTTGCCTGACGACAAGAAATACGACGTCATCAAAAATTATTCAATTCCAGGCTAGGCGTTTTGTAGCATTCTGTAATTATTACAGAAAATTTATTAAAAACTTCGCCGACTATTCACGGCACATAACACGATTATGTAAAAAGAATGTACCTTTTGAGTGGACAGAAAACTGTCAAAAAGCATTTTTACATTTGAAAAAAGAGCTAATGGAACCAACTATTTTACAATATCCAGATTTTAGCAAAGAATTTTGCATAACAACTGATGCAAGTAAGCATGCGTGTGGTGCAGTTTTATCTGAAAACCATAATGGCCACCAACTCCCAGTTGCTTACGCATCAAGATCATTCACAAAGGGCGAGAGTAATAAAAGTACTACTGAACAGGAGTTAGCAGCCATACATTGGGCAATACCCACTTTAGACCTTATATTTATGGTGAACATTTTACTGTCAAAACAGACCATAGACCACTCACCTATTTATTTTCAATGGTTAACCCTAGCTCAAGATTAACACGAATGAGACTTGAATTAGAACAGTATAATTTCACAGTGGAATATCTGAAGGGAAAAGAAAATTTTGTAGCAGATGCGTTATCAAGAATAACCATCAAAGAATTAAAAGACATTACTGGTAATATATTGAAAGTAACGACACGATTTCAAAACAGACAAAAACAATGACAAGAGAAAGAACATACAATAATAGAATTGCCAAAGCAATCTATTCATAAAGATTCAAATCCCAACATATATGAAGTAACCAATAACAATGAAGTACAAAAAGTAATTAAATTGCATATAAAGATTTCTTGACTTAGGTCAGTTCTTCCAAAGGCTTGAAAAGCAAGCCGGTATAAATAAAATCAGCCAACTCAAAATGGCACCGTGGGAAAATATATTTAAATACATATCAATTGAAGATTTTAAAAGAATGGGAAATAAGATATTAAAAAATATAAAAGTAGCGCTACTCAACCCGGTGACCTTAATAAATAATAAAAAAGAAATAGAAGCAATCCTATCAACATTACATGATGATCCCATACAAGGAGGTCATACAGGCATAACAAAAACCTTGGCCAAGGTCAAAAGATATTATTATTGGAAAAGTATGTCAAAAGACATAAAAGATTATATAAAGAAATGTCGAAAATGCCAAACATCAAAAACAACAAGACACACAAAGACCCAAATGGTTATAACAGAGACACCAAGATACGCATTTGAGAGAGTAATAGTGGATACGATCGGTCCATTACCAAAATCAGACAACGGCAATGAATATGCAGACACACTTATTTGTGATTTAACAAAATACTTGGTTGCAATACCAATACCAAATAAAAGTGCAAACGTTGTAGTAAAACCAATATTCGAATCATTTATTCTAAAGTACGGTCCAATGAAGACGTTCATTACGGACATGGGAACAGAATACAAAAATTCGATTATAACGGATTTGTGCAAATATTTAAAGATTAATAATATCACGTCAACTGCACACCACCACCAGACAGTCGGAACAGTAGAAAGAAGTCACAGAACTTTAAATGAGTACATACGATCCTACATATCTGTAGATAAAACTGATTGGGACGTATGGCTTAAATACTTCGTATACTGTTTCAACACAACACCATCTATGGTACATAACTATTGTCCATATGAATTAGTATTTGGTAGAACTAAAAATCTACCTAAAGAATTTAACAGTAATAGAAGCATAGAACCTATTTATAATTTAGAAGATTATGCTAAAGAATCTAAGTAAAAAAAGAAAAGAAAGAAAAATGCTAGAAGAGCATAAGATATGAAATAGAAGAAACTATGACATAAAAACAAATAACATAAATATATCAGTAGGAGATAAAGTCTTATTAAGAAATGAAGTGGGCCATAAGTTAGAATCCAAATACACTGGGCCCTATAGAGTAGAAAAAATAGAAGAAAGAGACAATATAGTAATATCAAATAATAAAAATAAAAAACAAGTAGTAAATAAAGATAGACTAAAAATATTTTATTCTTAATCAATATCATCAATAAACCTTTGTCTAAAACTTAAAATATAAATAAGATAAAAATAACTTCATAATATTACGTTATTTTTCAAAAGGAGGGAGATGTTGTATGCGCCTATAAGAAATTCAAACAAATTCGCAAACACATTGTAGCATTTTGTTGCAATGTTTATGTAAGCAGTAGGGCCCAAGTGCGGATGCAATATGATCACCCACTTGACGGCCAATAACATAAATGCATAGCCGGCGTTCCCACGCTAACCATACGCATAGTATATAAGCGCATAACTCTCTCTCTCTCTTTTGACGTATATAAGAAATATGTAAAGAGCCGCTCCGCTGCTGGCGTAGCCGGCAGCGCAGCTATATCATATAAATACATTATAAGCTAAATGTGTAAGGATTATTAAGTATAGAGCATTAAGCGATTAACCATTGTGAAACAGAACGTGTTGAAGGGCAGAACCTTATCTGCCCTCATAAAAATAAAGATATAACGTTTAAAGCAACAATTAACGAATTGATTAATTATTACACACTAATATTAAGGTTATATAAAAAAAAACCACATATAAAAATAAAAAAAAATAAAAATAAAAGTATAAAGGAAAATAAGAATAAAAAATAAAATGTACCATACCCCCATACACAAACATTAAACACAACCTTACACATATGTAGAATAAGAACAAACTAAACGATTAAATCTCTACAAATTGTCGTTTGTAAGCTCGATTTCTGCATACGCAGTAAGTCCCGCCCACGTATACAAGTATGAGGGGCCGGTGATTCCTTTACAACACGGCGAGGTATGGAGAATCAACGGTGTTTTTAAACTAGCACACCCCGTCGACCTTGCAAGGATGAACGGACTGGCTGAGGAAATTGCGCGGGAAATGGTTGCCTTGGCGGATAGAAGAGCCGAAGCTTTGGTCAACTACTACCTCAACACAGCCTTGGAAAGTATTAACAGGCTTTCCGGACGATCGGTGCGTAAACCCCGTTCGTTGTATTGGCTAGGAACGGCCTGGAAGTGGATACCTGGATCCCCAGATGCTGCTGATTGAAACGCCGTCTTGACCACACAAGGGATGGCATCAAAGGGATGGCATCAACAGTTAAGGATAAACGCGCGATTGTTCGACGCAACGCACGAATCTATCGACCAGTTGAACAACGTTATCGCAAAGGTGAATACGGTGGATAGTGACCTATACACAACTACGACAGTGTTGCACAAGGCTATCATCTTATCTAACCAGGTTTCTGAAGTCATCAGAGCTGCCAGTTGGCTAAGACTGGCATCGGCGACTCGAATTTGTTGTACCTCGGCGAGATCGAGACCATACTGATGGAAGTGGATAACTTGCCGTATAAAAATACGATCCAAGCCATCGAGTTCTCCCGCCCATCTAATGTAACCAACGGAACCTTGCTACTCTACATATTACCATTCCCTAAGACTAAGACTCCCTCTCCATTGGCAATACTACTGTTTGCCGTGAGGAGGAGTTACAAAAATTGGAGGAGGTTAGTTGCATTCCCCGGCCACTAAAAGGCGGTCAGGCTAGCTGCTCATACCAAAGGAATAACCAGCGAGTGATTAAGCAAATTGATAACGGAATGCTTTACCTGACCAACTTCAACGGAGCTCTGATGACAGCTGCAAAGAACTACCACGTGGTCGGTTCTTTCATCATGCAATTCGACAACGAGACAATAACGGCTGGCGGCCAGAACTACTCCAGCTACTCAACTAGCCATCTCATGGCAACTATCAACTTTCCCTGGCGTACGTCCATGACGTGAGCATGAAGAACTTGGAGAAGATGTCCAACGTGACTGGAGAACTGCTAGCTTCATTCCTCACCAAGGCGGTACTCGCTATCCTTATATTTTCAGCTCTTTACTTCTTATGGAGGAAGCTGACGTCCACCAAGGGGATGCCGACATTCCGCGGTGTCAGCAAAATATCGCCAACACACTACGAAAGCGCCGGGTCAGCGCTATCAACGCTACTGCAACAACGAGAGTCACGTTGTGGCGGTGTCAGCGGAATATAGCCGACACACTACGAAGGCGCCGGGCCAGCGCTATCAACGCTACTGCAACAACAGGAGTCACGTTATGCTGGGTCAGCACTTATGCTGCATGACCGAGGGCTCAACGTTCTTGGCTGAAGAGCCAAAAGACATTCATGTGGATACGCTCAACTGCACATTGTATCACCTAACTTTAAATAAAGAACTTATCGAGAACAAGGAACTACTAAACGACTTATTCTTTCATTGTTGGAATGTCGAGATTGTTAAGGTAATATCGAACACAGTGCCGCCCAGGGGCCACTCCTCCTGACATCTGCACTTAACTTACATAATAAAATAAATAACATTAAAAATTAATTAACATTCCACTCTAAAATAACTACATAATACTCGTATTACGTTATTTTTAAAAAAGGAGGGAGATGTGGCGTACACAGATATAAGACACACAGTTTATGTGTGCAACATTATCACATTCAGTGGCAATGTTTATATTAGCCTCTTGAAGGCATAAACATAGTTCAAGTGGCATGAAATAAGACCAGATAAATATGCATGGTAACCTAACGTTCCCAAAAGTGCAGTGTCGGCATGTTTGACCATGCCGATCACGCCATCTGTGTGTGCACGTCTCTCTTAACTCTTTATCTCTAAGATATCAAATTAATATGTGACCAAGAGCGACGTGTCTGCCGACTGCGATGCTGCCGGCAGATGACGCGTTCGCCTTGGGTATATAAACCCTCTGTAAGTAGAATTAAGATATTTATTAAGTGTTCAAGTGCTGAACGGACCTATGTCCGATTCAGTTAGTACAGTAAACTAATAAAGAACTAAGTAAAAGTAAAACACCTAAATCGTCTTATTACATCAAGAGATTTTAATAGAATGCATCTTCCAACGTCCAATCGGACATCATCACGAGTCTAAACATCACAGGTGTTCAATAAACCTACTAAAGTGTCGCAAAGCTAATAATTTCGAACAAAGTTAACTTTAGTATATTATTTTGAGTATATTTTTTAGTATATTATTCAGTATATTTTTTTCAAATATAATATATCGATGGTAAAATTGGGTGGCGGGTATTTTACAGTCGAGCAAACTAGATAGTAGTTTTCATACTAATTTTCTATTAATGCTATTAATGTTGGCGGTGTATCTTATTCGGTGTATTTTTCTTCTTTTGTCTTTTACTCTCGATTATTTTTCCTCTTCACTGCACTTCTACACTACTCTGCGGTCGTTCTTCGATTCCCTTCCGGCTCTTCCTGGGCCACCGATGTCACCTCCTATTTTTCGCCGTCTGTCTTATTCGGCTGACTTATGTTGCTCAGCGGCGGCTGAAGGTCAAACCACTTCGGCCACCCGCCGTTGCTTTCTTTCTCTCTCGCAACATGGGCCCTGGCCGCGGCGCAGGCGCTCTTAGCTACGGCCTCTGCCGTCGCTTGTGCGCTTTTGGTTGAAGCTTCTGTCGCTGCTGCCCGTGCCCTTTGGGCTAAGCTTCTGCTGCTGCTTGAGTGCTTTTCGACTGAGCTTCTGCCGCTGTTGCCTGTGCGCTCTCCATATGAGCTTTGCCGTGTCGCTATGGTTCAATATCTTTTATTTTCCTTGGCGTCTGGTCACTACCCGTAATTTTATCCTAATTGAATTTTATCTATATAATTATATAACTTAAACTACTATTATTATTATATTATAACTGCTACTATTACTATTCTACTTGTTATAAGAATGCGACAAGCCGTCGCCTTAGGCCTAGTCACAAACTGAACAGGTGCAGATGCTCCCGATTTCGTCCAGTAAAAGAAATTCTTCACTAACTTCTGTGTTTTTTGTCCGATTGTAACCAAATCAGAGATCATTAGAATGGGTTACAGTAAGCTCTGAAAAACTGCCAAAAATGATCAAATCAAAATAAAATGTAAAAATCCTGGTTCTAGCTAGCAAAGTCACATAAAGGTGTGACAAAAAGCATAAGGAGTTAGTGAGATGGAGTTCTTACACGTATTTAAGATTGCCCTTTATTAAGAACACTGATCCCCACGACAGCTTCTTCAGTGTTTGCATCATTCAATGGGGTGACTTTGTCTCCCAAATGATTATTTATTTTTACAAGGACCGTCTCAGCTACTTCAAACACCAGATTTAACCCCACCAGCTTATTTATATCCAGCTGTTCTTGCTGCGCTATCGTACGTTTCTTGATAAATTTTGGGGCAAAATCGGAGGCCACGTGAGTAATTTCTCCCCTGTTCGTGACCGAATTAAACTTCCTATTGTGTTCTACGACCGCTTGAAGAAATAGCTGAACAACGTTATAAATCTTTCTTTCTAGTTTTAATCATCTGGCGATTTCTGCCCGTGTTCTTTAGAGGGGCATTTACAACCTCTACCCTGTAGTAGTTTGCCTTTCAATAAGCGCTCAATTTTGAAAAAACTTCTGCTGCTATTTAACTCATTTTTTTTAAAGTAATAGCCGAGCAAAACCTGTTTGAGATTCTACTGAGTAGTCCTATAAGCTTTGTTGTGATCAGCGGTAACTATCTCTTTTTGCTTGTCCTTCCTGACAATATCTGTCACCCAGGAATTGCTGTGCTAATATTAAGTGGCAAGGCAAGTGCACCAGCGCATATTGAAAATGGTCTAAAACTGGTAGCATACACTATATTGCATTGAACACATAGATAAGAATGAGAAGAAGATCGAAACTTCTGTCGCATTAAATAATCTTAAAAACTTACAGTTTCTAAACTAAGCATATATTGTATGTAAATTACTGTACATATATTTATAAATAATCATTTTAAGTTAAATTTTGGTTCGATTAAGTTGTCTAAAAGATATCCGTATTTTATTCCAGTACAAACATTTTAATAAATAAATTAAAACAAAAAAAAAACATTGTGAATTACATTTACCACATTGGGTCATAAGGGCTTCCTATGGCTAACTGCCATATGATGACTAGTCTTTCACACGAATTCGACGAACATCCAGTGGTCATGGGCTGCTGCATCTTCAACCATTAATTGATTCCGAAAGCAGTTAACTGGTTTTTCAGTGGACTCAATAACATGAATCCAGCGTTGTATCTGAGAGTTCGGACTCTTGTCGGAAACCGCAAAAGTGAGAAGTTAATGGTCCGTATAGATGTTGACATCACTTTTCCCGTAAAAGTACTGGTGCAGCTGCACCTGATTTCACCCTTGAATAACTTCTGTGTCTTTCAACCGTTCGCAACTAAAAATAAAGCAAATCGCCACTACTATATATTATCATCAAATTTTGTTGCTCCTGTTTTTATAGTCTTTGAAATTTAGATTTTCGTACAGACAGATAGATGGTCATGGCTATATCGTTCTGGCTGTTGACAGTGATCAAGTATATATCTATATACTTGGTGGGGTCGGAGATGCCTACTTCTGCCTGCTTCATACATTTTGGGGTTGGTTTTGGTTGCTTTAGTTTTAATAGTCTTTGAAATTCAGATTTTCGTGCTGACAGATAGATGGTCATGGCAACATCTTTCCGGCTGAGAACCAATATTTTTAATATTGGCTAATGATGATGAGGATCTACACTCCACCACAGACAAAGAGGACAAAAAGAAGCCGAAGCACCACCACCTATAAACATTCGAGAGAAAAGCTCGAATGTTCTAGTCAACAGAGATTGTTGGAAAAGACAACTTCCATATAGTACCCCAAAAAAAGGGTTACATCCATAAAACCAAGCTCCAAGTATAAACCGAAGAGAGCTTTAGGAAAATATTGAAACGAAAATAACAAAAGCTACTATACTTACCAGTTGAAAAATAGCAAGGGTCTTCAAGTCGTTTTAAAAGGCATAAAGCCTGAAAGGCATAAAGCCTGCTGAGATAATGCATGCATTAAAAGGTTTCAATGCAAAAACTGTCCTCAACATCCTGAGCAAAATTGAGCTTTAACCTGACACCAAGCTACCAGAAAAAATGAAGTGAACCAAATTTACAATCTACAGTTTATTATGCATCGTAGAGTTATTGTACATTGCCACATTTTCGGTGGGCACAAAGTTATAATATCCTTCTACCCTTTGGGTAGGCGGGTATAAAAATTTTTGATTTGGTGTTCATATTTAACGCTAGTTGATCCAGTTTAGCATTATATGGACAGACACTTTCAGCTGTCGTATTGTGGTTATTATTGTTGTTCTTAATGCAATCCTTGCGAAAGACGTATGGAGTCCAAGAGTTCCGAGAAGTTGGTAAACAGCTTGTTGCCGCAAAAGTAAAGACCGATGAGCAATTTGAACTGTGCCGGGGACAATGGATATATCTCAGTGGGCATTATGACAATTGTGTCGAGCGCATGCAGTTTCCTTGTTGTTCTCGTCAGCTCCAGCTTGGACATGTGCACCATTTCGCGATAGTTGCTAAAGGCAGCCGCACACTTGGCTATCAGAAGCACTAATGCCTCCGTGGAGCATTGCTGAAGCACCAGTTGGCAAATCAATTCAGCAATTATTGAATGCATATCGAAAATGATCAGATCCGGACGTGGTGCACAATCGTACAGTTCAATGATGCGGCGTGGTGCGCTCTCAATGCCCTTGAACGTAATGTGCAGCCAGTGTTCCAATTGATGCAGTGAGCGCGGCTTTTCCAATATGCTGTTCATTTTGCATTGATTCAACAATAACACTTTCTTTTCATGTTAAACACATCGCTCGCACATACGAACCAAATGGCGGCTGTATTCGCCGTTAGGCGTTAAGAAAATATGATTTCGGCTCAAGTCGTTCTCTGGAATGTGGTGCATAATATCCGAGGGCTTCTTTAATTTGTTTTGTTTGTTATTTTTTGTTATGAAGGGAACATCCACGAAACCAAAGTTCAAACGAAGTCCAGAGAACACTTCCGAGCAGTGTCTACACCTACCAACTAAAAAGCAGCAAGGGATTGTAAGTTGTACTAACTGGAATCGAACCTTACTTCGCTCCCTCTGAGATTCAAGAAGCCCTTAAAGCCAAGGGCTTCTGTGGCAAAAATGTTAGCAACATTATCAACAGAAATAAAAAGCCGCAACCACTCTTCAAGGTCGAGCTCGAACCAGATAGCAAAGCCTTAAAGGAAAACGAAGAGCACCCGATCTACAAGCTGCAGCTTACTGCATCGAAGGATCACCGTGGAAGAACCACACAAGCGCAACGGCCCTGTACAATACATAAACTGCCACGAGTATGGACGTAACAAGATATACTGTACACTTCGGGCAGTCTGCGGAGACTTCCACAACTCCGAAAACTGCCCTGCAAACAAAGAATACCCCTTAAAGAAAAAATATGGAAATTGTGGGGGAAACCATACGGCAAACTACAGAGGCTGTGCGGTCTACATGGAGCTGAAGAGTCGCATGCAACGAGCGACGGCTACGCGTCAACAAAATACGGAAAAGGCGTATTATTATATCACAAAAAGTACGCCAGACGTATTTTTCCCCAAGGCAGCCAAATCATCATTCGGTCCGCTAAATACCACTAAGGGCTTCTCCTACGCCGAAGCACTATGAACAGGCATGGAAAATCTACTCCAGCCACACTCAGAAAACACTCAGTAGGTCTCGATTCAGCTGCAAAGCCATTTGGAAACTATGATGTTTACCATGCAACAAAGTATGATGAAACTCATGTCATTTATGAAAACAACTATGCAAACCCTTGTTCAGAACCAGAACATGGTGATTCAGTTACTTGTAGCACAACAGTCCAAATAATAAATGTCTAACCTACGTAGACAGCCATGTGAAATTCCAACGGCATTTCACTGTAAATCAAATCGACGCCATGCTGCTAATTGAAACGCAACACACAAGGAGAACTAACTTCCATATAAGAGGTTATACCTTCCACCTCGCAGATCATCCGGATGGCAAAGCTCACGGCGGTACCAGCATTTTAATCAGAGAACGCATCAAACACCACTTTCACCAAAGGTTCGCAACAAATTACTTGCAAGCCACGTCCATAAATGTGCAGTTAGGAAACGACAACCTTTGCATTGCCGCTGTCTACTGCGTACCTCAATTTACTATCTTTGAGGAACTATATCTCATGGACTTCATACAGTGCGAAACACACGCACAGGGGACCACGCCTCGTGACTCCCAAGGGAAGGCAACCGTAAGTGAATTACTTATAAAAGTGAGCAGAAAATTGGAGTACGTTTCTCCTGGTAGCCCCACATATTGGCCTGCAGACCCCAGAAAGATCCCAGATCTAATTGATTTCGCGGTGAATTGATGCGTCTGCGACGGGCGGGAAGCCACCCGGGATCTGAAGCAAGATGCTGAAAATGCACAACCAAAATATATTGAAAAACTCTCGCAAACTAGTACAAAGCATCCATTGTGGAAGGCTCACCCATATCTAAGCTCTCCGATTGAAGCCGTCACCCCGATAAGAAATTCTTCAGATTGCTGGGCCCGCATCGACAAAGACAGAGCCGAAACATTTGCCTTACATCTTCCAGCCGAACCCCGCAGCAAATGCTTATGTTCTTCCGAAAATCCACTCCGAAACGAACGAGATTACAATAGTCATTAGGGAGCTGAAACCAAAAAAGGCTCCAGGCGGTGGCCAAATAACTACAAAAATGATAATGGAACTTCCGTACTGTGCTGTTGAGGTTATCTGTAACCTCTTCAATGGAATCATAAGTCTCGGCTACTACCCAAGAAAATGAAAAAAATCAATTATTATAATGATACCTTAGCCCAGAAATGATCACACGATTCCGTCATCTTACAGACCAATAAGTTTATTATCATGCCCGTCCAAACTATTCGAAAAATGCCTTCTAATGCGCATAATACCATATATGGAAGCTCACAACATTATCCCAGCCCATCAATTTGGCTTCAGTTAAAAACACGGAACTATCGAACAAATTAACAGACTAACATTAGAGATTCGCACAGCCTTCGAGCTTAGAGAATATTGCAGCGCGATATTCCTCGATGTATCTCAAGCATTTGACCGCGTCTGGCTCAAATGTCTTAAGCATAAAATTAAAACCGACCCTTACACAGCGGATATTCCCACAAGTGACTGACTAACAACATCCACCTTTGCTGACGACACTGCGATCCTTTGCCGCTCCAGATGCCCAGTCCGTGCAATAACCCAACTTACCAAACATCTCATTTTAGTCGAGAAGTGGCTATCTGACTGGCGTATCAAAATAAACGAATAAACGAACAAAAGTTTCAACACATAACGTTTACTCTTAACAGGCAAACTTGGCCTCCGCTCTGCCTGAATAGCATGCAAATCCCTCAAGTCAATGAAGTAATGTATCTCGGCATCCATCTCGACAGACGTCTAACATACCGTAGACATATCGAATGCAACAAACTACACCTAAAGCTGACATCCAGTAGCCTCCACTGGATTATAAACGCCCGATCGCCCTTGTGTCTGGACTATAAGGTCCTGCTCTACAACTCCACTCTTAAGCCAATCTAGACGTATGGCTCTCAGCTTTAGGGGAACGCGAGCAGAACCAACATAGACATCATACAGCGCGCTCAATCAAAGATCCTGCGAACTATCACTGGGGCACCATGGTATATTCGAAACCAAAACATCCACAGGAACCTCGGCATTCTCGCAGTAAAAGATGAAAAAGACAAGCAAAAAGCGTCCTACAATGAAAAACAACTTGACCACCCAATTCCCCTCGCAAGGGTCTTGACTCGGGTTTCCAACAGAAACCGCCTGCAAAGTACCGACCTTCCAACCCAGCCATAATTTGTCAGGGCAATTTCAACTGTTCCAGTCTACATGAATGCTAGTTAGGTTATAGTATAAGATTTGATACACTTATTGTTAGTCTCGAAATTGAGAAGATTCAATAAATAAAAGCAAAGTAAAAAAAATAAAAATAAGTAAATAAAAACGCCAGGAATATGAAATTGACACCAAATATAGAAAGGGCCCGCTACAGAAAGGAAAATTAGAAAACCCATTCAAACCAAACAAAAACGTACAACAAGTTGACCACGATGATTACAGTATTTCTAACAGAAATAGAGACACGTACTATCATAAAACACAGTTAAAAAAAAAAAAAAAAAAAATCACATCCCAATCCTACTGGTCTTTGGAATACAGTGATTCTCCTTCTTCTCATTACCCCAGGTCATACCTGACATATTCAAATAAGTAATATCGACACAGATCATGATGTCCTCCTTTTCTCAAGTAACCAACTCAATTGCCATTAGCATTTGAACATCATTGTTTACGAATAAACTTAACAGAAATTAATACAATATCTGATTCATTCGGTAACCAAAAACTCAATAGCCCAACCCCAATCTAAAATAACAATGCATCAAAAAAGTAAGCAGAAATGAGATTACTAAACATAGTAGGCTCTGTATACAAATATATTTTTGGTACACTCGACGAAAAATTCAAAATAAAAATTTAATTGAAATTCACGGGTTTAATGATTTAATACAGCTAGTAAATAATGGATTAGAAAAACTCAAGCAATATGAAAACAATTGCAACAGTATTGACACACTTACATACGAACTTGAATTCATTGAAGACATAGAAAAAATCCGATCCGCAATTTTACCCCCCTAAATACAAAAGCCTGGAACCTAACTGAAACTACTAGTACACAAAATTGTGAAACATGAAATAACAAAATTCAACTTTGAGGAAAATAAAAATAAATTAATACCACAAAATAATACTACATTTTACAAAATTATAATTTTTGATTCCATTCTACTACACTTGTATTCAAAATATGTATCCAAAAATCAACTTGTGATTTTAAACTTAAAAACAAACAAGTAAGAACGGCTACAGTCAAGCTTTGACAAGGTCATGGATTTTTAGTGTACATGCGCAGCGTTTAATAATGCTATACAATTATGAAAATTATAATAATTATTGGGTAATACAAGTAAGAATGCTACAGTCGAGTTTGCTCGACTAAATATATACTAAAAATATACCAAAAAATATACCGAAATTAATTTTGTTCTAAATGATTAGTTTGGTAGCACTTCATTATGTCTATTGAACACTATTATTACGTCACTAACTGACAACTAGCTGAACAGGTGCAGCTGCACCCGATATCGCCTTATAAAAGTAATTTTTCTTGGACGTTGACGTACTAACGGCAGTACGATCAGGTGGCCCAGCAACACCAAGCTCGGGCTTGTTAACTCGCGGACCTAGGCAGACACGACCACCCGCCCATCCGACCGAGGGGCAACCGCATAACGTGTGGGAACGGAGGTCGCGAACAATTAACACTGACAAAACAACAAAATATTAATAATAAAAAGAACAAAATAATAATAATAATACTAATAATAATAATAATAATAATAATAATAAGAACTATTCTTAACTACGAGCTAAAGTTTGTAGAAGTAATGTTTTTATTTGAAAGGTAGTGTTAGTATTGTTAACAAGATTAGAGAATTTATTATAATTTACACATAAAAAACGAAAAGGATTGTGACTGGCATAGTTAGTACTACAACGGGAAAGAGAGAGGGGAAGAAAATTTCTAGTCGTTCTGACCGAACGGCAAACCTAATCTGGCTTGTCAACTGCAAGGAGTCTATTTCGCCAATGATTAGTCTATGCAGAAACACTACACATAGTATAGTTCTACGATACGAAGGCAATCTAATTGTGGGATTCCAGCTAAGACTACGAAGAGCAAAAAGAAGAAATTGTTCCTGCACTGATTCAAGCCTATCTTGATGAACCCTATACTGGGAAACCAGATATTAGATCCATACTCAAGAATAGGACGAACCAGTGAGATGTACAAGTGTTTAGTAATGTAGGGATCGTTAAATTCCTTTGACCAACGTTTAATAAATCCAAGGACACCCATGGCTCTATTAGAAGCAGACAAAATATGCTTATCAAACCTTAATTTTAAATCAAGAAGGATACCTAAATCAGTTACTGATCAATCTGATCAATCAAACTGAAATCAGTTTTCTTATTTATACCCGCCTACCCAAAGGGTAGAAGGGTATTATAACTTTGTGCCATCCGAAAATGTATGTAACAGGCAAAAGGAAGCATCTCCGACCCCATAAAGTATATATATTCTTGATCGTCAACAGCCGAGACGATATAGCCATGTCCGTCTGTCCGTCTGTCCGTATGAACACCTAGATCTCAGGGGATATAATAGATAGAGCAACAAATTTTACGGGACAGTATGTCTTATTGTTGCACGCATATCAAGTTTGTTTTTGATTTTGGCCACGCCCCCTTCCGCCCATGCAAATTGAAAAAACTGAATTGCAAGCGTCGTTTTAAATCTAGAACGTTCAATTTTGGTACGCACAATAATAATCACCATCTTAATGATGTCTGCGAATTTGGTTACAATCGGATAAAAAACACAGAAGTTATTAAGATATTACTTTTATAAGGCGTTACCACGTGCAGCTGCACCTAGCTAGTTGCTATGACACTCCGCACCATAATAATGGTGTTCAATAAACCAACTAAAGTGCCGGCAAGCTGATAATTTCGAACAAAGAAAATCTTGATATATTATTTTGGTATTTTTAATATATTTTTATACTATTATATAAATATAATATTTTGATGGTAAAATTGGGTGGCGGGTATCTCACAGTCGAGCGAACTCGACCGTAGCTTTCTTTCTTGTTAGTATAGTTTTTAGTATATTTTTCAGTATATTTTTAGAAATATAATATTTCGATGGTAAAATTGGGTGGCGTGTATATCACAGTCGAGCAAACTCAACAGTAGCTTTCTTACTTGTTATTCTTTAACTTTGTTAGTTCTTTAGTCTATTATTTAACGGTGTATTACTCAATTGTGGAATACCAAGAGGAACACAAGCATCAAACAGAGAGTTTAATGTAGAATAAAAAATTTCAATTGCCTTATCCATGTCAATACACGAAGAAAGTTGGGACCAGTCAGTACACGAAAGATGCAGAGAAAGTTTTTTAAAATCCGTCTTCCGAAAACAACGAACTCGCTTCAGTAGGTGATGAGCAGGTGATAAAGATACTAAAACTACAATAAATTAGTTTTACAGCTACAAATTCGATATCTAAATCATTACATAAATCTACGTGCTCAGACAGCATAGACATCGATAAGTACACCAACACCACGACGGCGCATGCGATCACGTCTATAGACTGAAAATTTGTTAGAAAAGATTTCAGTGTTCAGAATATCATGCCTTAACCAAGTTGCAGTGAAGGCAATGACATGAAAAGGAAAATTTAAGCTATCTAAATAACCATTATTGGGTTTACTACAAAGGCCTCTTCCATAATGATAGCCAAGCAAGATAGAAGGAGTTAGTTTTTTGAACTATGGAGTTTGAGGCTTAGAGCAATTAGTGGTAACATTTGGAAGTAAAATCGGTGGCCGATTTTTCTTTTTATTTACATACTCTTTAATAATTAAGTATTCCGGCCAAAAGTCTTTGGAACAATCTTTACTAAAATGCTCGGCAGGAACACTTATTTTGAAAGATGCGATTTCCGGTTCATATGAGAAATTAAAATTTTCCACCTTTAATGATGCTTGAATTGTGGACCGAATAAAGGTCCTAATGTCGTCAGATGTCATATTAGGGGCACGCCTAGAAACAAAAATTTATTTCATAGGTGGGACACCTACTACAGTGTTCTGAGCAACTGTAACAGAAGTCGAGATAGGAGCATCTGTACTAGCTGGTAGAACATTAGGTACATCACAAGGTTGATCATGTTGAGTTTCTGCAACATTAACAACTACTGCAGGTACCGAGACTGAAACGGAATCAGAACAAATTACATCCATGGGAACAATGTCATTGTTGGCAATCATTGACGCTGACGAGTGTCGAGGGGTGGGAGACGTAAATGACATTAGATTATTCGGAACAGACGAGTTGTTGACCAGTTCAGGGACATCAGTTCGTTTGGGCCAATGGACAAACGAGTATTCGATTTTTTACGCTTTGGATACTCGGTTAAAACTTCATGCCCTTATACACAGAGTCCAAAGTTGCGAAACTATCCATAAGTTTTTTGAAACCTGCGAATAAATCACCAAAGCTTTGCTTCGTCTGACGTATGAATCCCGCAACATCCCTTTCAACATCCCTGCATGAGTCACATGTCCATCTTAAACCAGATTTTGAGCCAATTAGGTCGACTATGCGGCCGGTGAAACATTGTCACAGGTCCCCAGCAAAGGAAACCCATTTTTGCACTTGCTGGTACACGACATTTTTTATTATGGAAGACAAACATACTGCAGGTTTTAAATAAAAATAAAAATTAAATGAAACAAAAATTGAAATAATAATAAAACTTGTGTTAATAACAGGGTATTGGGATGCTGATATCTACTTACAGTAAAAACGACAAGCACGAAATCACGATCGCGGTCGCGACGAAAATAGAGAAAAGAATAGCCAAAACGGCCAACAACAAAACACAGTATAAGAGCGCGAGAGCGGAAAGAGCGCGAGATCAGAAAGAACGCGATATGTAATGATACACCAACAATGTGCTGTAGCAGTTCAAAACAGAACACAAATTTACTGTAAGCTCTCGCAAACAGAAAATTAAGCCTCACTAATTGTTGATATATTAAAGCACCAAAATTATTGTAAAATATTAAACGTTATTAAACTGTGACAAAACACACAGACGTCTAGCACAGTTATTGTTAGTTGATCTGCCGCCCAAGCTTTTACATGTTGTCTCCAAATTTGGTAGCTCTCGCTTTTATAGTCTCTGAGATCTCAATGTTCATACAGACAGACGGGGCTATATCGACTCGGTCATGATTTTTTTAAAATCAATGACCTAAAAGAAACTCATACTTTTTTTTTTATTTTTTTTTTATTACTTTGCTTTTATTTTTTGAATCTTCTTGTATAAGAACTAACAATAAGTTTAAAAATCTTAACGATAACAATTTTTTTTCTGAACAGTTGTTTTATTTTTCAAACTGTTCTATGATTAGACGACCCTAAAAATTTATTCGCTGGGTTGGTAGGTCCTTTCGTCGGAGACGGGAATGACTGCTGAGCTGAGTTAGATCTCTCGCTAGGTGGTTGGGGTGCAAGGAAAGCTTGCTATGGTATTTTTCCTTAAGTTCTGTAATTGCATTGATAACTGGTGGAATATTTAGGATGTTTCCATTTCGAACGTACCACGGTGCCCCAGTGATGGTTCTCAGAATCTTTGATTGTGCTTGCTGTATGATGTCAATATTGCTATTGCTGGGATTGCCCCATAGCTGTGAACCATAGGTCCAGATAGGTTTCAATACAGAATTGTAGAGTAAGACCTTGTGGTCTAGGCTGAACGGAGAACCAGCATTGATGAGCCAGTGTAAGTTGTTGGCTTTGACTTTAAGATGAGTTTTTTTGGCGTCAATGTGCCTGCGCCAGTGAGTCTTCTGTCAAGGTGTACTCCTAGGTACGTTACCTCATCTGCTTTCGGGAGTATTATGTTGTTCAACAAGAGTGATGGGCATGCATTTTTGCTCGTTTACTTTTATTCGCCAGTCAGAGAGCCACTTCTCAATATCTATGAGGTGCAATGCCAGCTGTGCTGTAGCTTGGATTGGGGACCTTGAACGGCTAAGGATAGCTGTATCATCGACAAAAGTGGATACCGTTAGACGACTATTAGGTATAAAGTAGGCCCAAGAACGCTGCCTTGGGAACTCCAGCCTCAATTTTATGATCAGTGGAAGTGGCATTATTGCACCGCACTGCAAACTTTCTGTCATAGAGGTAAGAATTTAGAAGTTTGTGTGTGCTTTCGGGTAAGGCTGTCGAACTGTCGACTCTGTCGAACGCTTGGGATACGTCTAAAAATACTGCTGTACAGTATTCTCGATTTTCAAAAGCAGTTTGTATTTCCATTGTTATTCGATTCACCTGTTCAATGGCTTTCGCGGAATCCAAATTGATGGGCTGGAATTATGTTGTGTATTCTCAGATGTAGATTAAGTCGGATCAGCAGGCATTTTCCGAATAGTTTCGAAATACATGAGAGTAGACTTATTGGTCTGTAAGATGAAGAGACTGTGTGGTCCTTACCAGGCTTTGGAATCATTATGATGATCGATCTTTTCCATCGTTGTGGAAAGGATCCAAGTTTGGTGATAGCATTAAAGAGCTGAGTTATGTAGCGAACTGCAGGATGTGGTAGCTCGATGATCATTTCCGGTGTTATAAGGTCGCAGCCGGGGGATTTTTTCGGGCTGAGATTGTCATTAATTAGTTTAGTTATTTCGTTTGGACGAAACACAATTGGGATGTGTTGCTGGTGGCAGTTTACGGGTGGGGACGGCAGCGCGAATGTGCTAGTAGCCTCGTTTGGCGTGAATACATTTTGTAGGTGAGCGGCAAATGTGGTGGCTCTGTCTGCATCACTACGGGCCCAGCCGCCTGAGGAATTCCTTAACGGCAAATCGGTTTCAGTCGGTGGGCGAAGAGTTGAGTGGGCTCCCCACAGTGACTTATTTTTTGTGCCTGTTGGTGAAAGTGGCGTTGAGCGTCTTCCTCCTCTTGTTTTAGAGCGTTGGCCAGTTTCCGTGTGGCTATTTTTAGCTTTTGTTTTGCAGATGGGGATCTGGAAGATTGCCATTCTCTACGTAAGCGTCTTTTTACGTGGACGAGTTGCTCGATTTGAACGTTGGTCTTATTCGGATTAATTGTAACGTTTGTGATTCTAGGTGTTGCAGTAAAAGCTGCTGCACTAAGAATGGATTCAAGTGTACCTGTGCAGCTCTCTATGTCAGATAGTATACGGCCGCTAATGTGAGATGAGTGTTGTCCTCCAGCTGTATGTTGATGAATGTGGCCTGAAGATGAATTTCAGCAAACTCTTTGTAAAAGTGGTGCTTCATACGGTTCCCTATGAGTATGCCAGTCCCACCGTGTGCTTTACCATCAGGGTGATTTGTACCATAGAAGTGGTAGTCTCTCATTTGAAAATTGTATTTGCTTGTAAGATGAGTTTCCGAAAGAAGCATTACTTCGTTGTAGGGCTTGCATCATAGCTTCAGTTTTTGTTTCTTGCTGCTCAGATGGCCTATAGTTTTGTTGAATGTCCAATTTTGTGTGCACTTCATGTGGGATTTGGGAATTTTGTGTTGGGGGCGTCATACCTGATTTTAAAACGTTGGCAAATGTTATCTTGTTAGTGGTGGGTATAGACCAAGGAACGGAACTTGCTGCTTTCGAAAAATGTACTTCAGGATTTTTTTCAGATGGTGTCAGCATAGCTGTTCCTTGGTGTGCCCGCGCCGTGTTCATTCTTTTGTGAAGACGGCTTTTCAGCTCTTTATAGATTGGACAGCCTCTGTAGTTTGCTGTGTGATTACTCCCACAGTTACCACACTTTTTCTCGCTTGCATTTTCTTTATTAGCTGGACAGTGTGTAGAGTCGTGGAGGTCACCACAGACTACGCACACCGGGCGAAGTGTGCAATACGATCTCTTGTGGCCGTATTCTTGACAGTTCGTACATTGTACAGGAGCGTTACGTTTATGCGGCTCTTCTACTGTAATCCTATAGTGCAGAAGGAGTTGAAGCTTATAAATTGGGTGAACCTTGTTTTTTTTAAGATGCCTGTTTTCTGGTTCAAGCTTAATCTTAAAGAGTGAAAATGTATGTAACAGGCAGAAGGAAGCATCTCCGACCCCATAAAGTATATATATTCGGGATCAGCGTCAACAGCCGAGACGATATAGCCTAGATCTCTGAGACTATAAGAGATAGAGCAACAAATTTTTCGCGACAGTATGTCTTATTGTTGCACGCAGATCAAGTTTGTTTTTGATTTTGGCCACCCCCCCTCCCGCCCCCGTAAATCGAATAAAACCGAATTGCAGCGTCGTTTTAAACCTAGAACGTTCAATTTTGGCACAATAGTAATCACCATCTTAATGATCTCTGCGAATTGGGTTACAAATCGGATAAATAACACAGAAGTTATTAAGATATTACTTTTATAAGGCATTACCAAGTGCAACTGCTAGGCTGCCTAGTTAGTTGCTATGACACTCCGCGACATAATAATGGTCTTCAATAAACCAACTAAAGTGCCGCCAAGCTAATAATTTCGAACGTAGAAATTGTTGATATATTATTTTGGTATTTTTTAGTATATTTTTTTAAAGTATTTTTTCAGTATATTTTGAAAAATATAATATTTTGATGGTAAAATTGTGTGACGGGTATCTCACAGTCGAGCAAACTCGACTGTAGCTTTCTTACTTGTTTTATGTTTTCAATTTGTATTCTTTTATATTTTATATTTTCTTATTACAACACCATTCACCACAAGCTATACGCAGCATAGATCAAAACGCAATAGACAGAGAGAGAGCCTCTTATCGAAAGGCGATAATATTAGTGTGGCCAAAACCGAAAATCAAAAATATCAAATAAATATATATTTTTTTGTGATATTTTAAATATTATCATAATTTTATTTGATAAAAAAATATCATCGATACGATATTTTTTTAATATCACGACAACCCTAAAATTTTGATTGGGGTTTTAAGATTGATACTTATACTTTTAAGAAGAGACTTCAACCACAATGGTTCTCTTACAGCTTACATATATTCAGCTTC
The DNA here is from genome assembly GCA_018150935.1 of Drosophila pruinosa. Lineage (NCBI taxonomy): Eukaryota > Metazoa > Arthropoda > Insecta > Diptera > Drosophilidae > Drosophila > Drosophila pruinosa. The sequence goes on from JAECWR010000227.1 coordinate 349,177, forward strand.
AGTTGATGAAGCTGCAACTGAGTTCTGCCTCTTTGTGTTCCAACATACTAGATTACAATCAAACTTTTTAAACAAATACACTGTTGTACTTTTCCTATCAATCTCGTTACCTCCCCAATCAGAATCTGCATATCCAATTAATGTATTTTCAAATGCTGCATTTTTTCTAAAAATTAGTTTAATTTCAATTGTTTCTCTTCAATATCTTAGAGCCCTTTTAAGACTCTGCCATAGCTCAGAGTTGTTTTTGCTACTGTATCGACTTAATATATTTACGGCTGTCGTTAAGTCTGGACGTGTGCAAAGCATTATGTACATTAAACACCCTATAAGATTACGACACGGAGCATTGCAATTTTCGTCTGAATTAAGTAACTCATAATTCAGATTGTTTGGCAAAGGAGTTCCGACTGCATTGCATTTATCCATGTTAAATTTGGTTAAGATTCTTTTCACATACGCAGCTTTTCTCAAATAAATTTTATCTTCATGCATTTCTATCCTAATACCAATAAAATGCCGTATTTCTTTTAGGTCCTAAACTTTTCCATTAAATGCTTTTTGAAATTATTCATTGTTACCATATTTCCTGCAGCTATCACCACATCATCAACATACAATATAAAAGGACAAAAATGTTTTCTCTGATGTCATTTTTATTGAGAATATATATACATCGATCTACTGAGAAGTTTACAAACCCACAGTATTTGGAATATCGTTGAAAATAGTATGAGCATTTAAAATATAATTATAATAATCAATTTCATCCTCCATGTACGATATTTGTGGCTTGTTCTTTAGCCTATCACTTCTTCTGGACACACATTCATCACTTTCACTAGGTTGGTCTAAAATCAAACTATTTTCCATACTATTATTTTGGATATCTATTTCATTGTTTTCTTTACTTTCATACAGTTTACAAGCTGCATCATAATCCTTACTCTCATTCAGCATACAAACTTTATCACACTCCTTACTCTCTTTCAGGATACTAACTTTATTATTTTCCTTACTCTTATTCAGGTTATTTATTATTTCACTTTCCTTACTCTCATTCAGGAACCTTTTCTTATTAGTCTCCTTACTCTCATTTTTGCAACTCTAGAATTGACCATATTTATTTCGTCTACGATTACATCTCTGGTGACAATGAATTTTGTATTATTTAGGTCCCAAAGTTTTAAACCATTTGGTTCATAACCAACTAAAATAGTTTTGTATGACTTTTCATCAAATTTTCTTTTTCTATTTTTAATATACACATACACTGTGCAGCCAAATATTTAAGAAGAGTTTTCTATTGTGCCAAGCCTCATACGGGGTTTTTGAACTATTATCAAGTGCTCTAGTTGAAATCCTATTAATTAAAAATATTGGCTGTCAGAACAGCCTCACCCTAGAAGCATTTATTTAATATAGCACCATTTACCATGCTACGAGCTTTTTCAGTTATCGTCCTGATCATTCTTTCTGATACGCCGTTCAATTGCGTTGTATACGGCACAGTCAAGTGATAACTTATCCCTTTCTCTACACAATATTGACGCATGTCGTTAGAAAGGTATTCTCTACCATTGTCTATATAGAAATTAACAACTTTAAGGTTGAAATGCGCCTCACTTTTTGCTACAAAATCCTTAAACATTGTAAAAACATCAGATTTGTGTTTCATTAAATATGTCGCACAATAATGTGTGTATTTATCAACGAAAATAATGTAGTAGTTTTTGTCGTCAATCGAAACAGGTGTTATCGGGCCACATAAATCAAAATGTATTACAAACAGGGGTCTACTTATGTATTGTTTATTTTTATATTTTTCAAGACACAATCTTGCTTGTTTACCATTTAAACGTGCTTCACAAATCCCTTCAACTGCATTAACATTATCAAGAAGATTGTTGTCACTAAACAAATTATTTTTCTTAATATCCAGAAATTTGCCTTTACTAATGTGACCTAATCTCTCATGCCATAATCGATATTCATTGTTTTTATTTTCCACATTTAATGTATAGGCTTTAAATTCAAGAATCGGTGCATTGAACATACCTGAGTTTTCAGCAAAAACAGATCCATTTTTGAAAATCTTCACACCTTTATTACCAAACACAACGTTCATGCCAGCCTCTTGAAGCCGCTTTACAGACATTAAATTTTCTGCAACATCCTGACAATAAAGCACATCTTCAAGTGTGATTTGATTTCCATTGTTGAGCCCAACAATTCCAGGCTTCGCAAAAAGAAATTCGCCATGAAATTGGCAACTGCAATTTTTATAGGCGGCTTCAGGTCGATGCAATCCAAGAAAAGTTTCTCGTCACTTACGAGATGGTCGGAAGCACCAGAATCCAAAATAAATTTAACTTTTCCTTTGCTGGTTTTGGATTTATTGTTATCAAAACGATGTAACACAAATGCGAAGCCAGGTTGGGTTGTTGCTGTGTTTGCTTGCTTGTTATTTTCATTATTTTTATCACTTATAATTCACTTAATAGCATAACAGTCTTTTTTAATATGACCTTCCTTTCCGCAGTGCTGACACTGGATATTAAGTTTCCCTTTTCCCTTAAATGGTTTACGAGATACGCTGGCACTGTACTTAAAATTTTTTTACTTATTTTAGTTGTTATTATATGCCACTGCATTCATCACTTTCCTACTTGTGTCCCTTCTATCGTTTTTAATTTTTATTTCGTGGTCGATCAATCTGTTCTTTACGAAAGCTAAAGTAAGATTTTCCTCAGCTAGGGTCTCAATCGCAATTATTACCCCATTGTATGACGATGGCAAGGTCAAAAGTAAGTAAGATACTTTGTCCATCTCTTCGATTTTCGCTCCCGACGCTAGCAAATCACTTATCAACTCATCGAACGTATTAAAATGAGAAAGTAGTGTCATCTCACTCGGCAGCTTCAGGGACAATAACCTTTTTCGAACTGCTCACTGTGATGCGAGCCTCTTTCGCTCGTATATGATATCTAAATTCCTAAGAATCTGTCGCGCCGCGTTGTCGCTTGTTGCCTAATTAAGGAACGAATCACTAAGATATTCTATGAGAGTGCTTTTGGCACAACGCTCTGTCTTTTTCCAGGAATCGTCAATTTCATGCGGAATATCTTCGTCAATTACTTTTAAGACATCCAATTCTTCGAATAGGCTTAATGTTGCGTTTCGCCTTGTCCATTTTTGTATAAAAACACACTCAGATCTGTGTATATCTCACAACTTAAAGAAAACCAAAAAACAATTTCACAATCTAAGTCACAATGCACTAATCTTCGCCAATAGCCGCTATCTGGGCACATAACCAATTGATAACCACGTTTAGTTTAATACCCTCAATAATAAGACCAGTATTTATGTGTATTTTTATGTTTTCAATTTGTATTCTTTTATATTTAATATTTTCTTATTGCAACACAATTCTCCACGTGCTATACACAGCAGAGAGCAAATCGCAAGAGACAGAGAAAGAGCCTCTTACCGGAAGGCGATAAAATTAGTGTGGCCAAGACCGATATATATCTAAAATACTTAATTACAAAGGCCAATGGTATTCTTGTAAGGAAATAGGGATATTCAAACAATAATCATAATGAAGTGCTACTATACTAATCATTTAGAACAAAATTAATTTCGGTATATTTTTTTGGTATATTTTTAGTATATTTTTATACCCGTCTACCCAAAGGGTAGAAGGGTATTATGGCTTTGTGCCGACCGAAAATGTATGTAACAGGCAGAAGTAAGCATCTCCGACCCCATAAAGTATATATATTCTTGATCAGCGTCAACAGCCGAGACGATATAGCCATGGCCGTCTGACCGTCCATCCGTATGAACACCTAGATCTCAGAGACTATAAGAGATAGAGCAACCAAATTTTCGGAATAGTGTGTGTAATTATTGCACGCAGATCAAGTTTGTTTTTGAATTGGGCCACGCCTCCTTCCGCCCCCGTAAATTTAATAAATCCGAATTACAGGCGTTGTTTTCATTATAAAATATTCAATTTTGGTACGTACAATACTAATCACCATCTTAATGATCTCTACGAATTTGGTTACAATCGGATAAAAAACACAGAAGTTGTTAAGAAATTACTTTTATAAGGCGTTACCACTTGCAGCTGCACCTAGTTAATTGCTATGACACTCCGTGACATAATAATGGTGTTCAATAAACCAACTAAAGTGCCGGCAAGCTGATAATTTCGAACAAAGAAAATGTTGGTATAATTTTAGCAAATTTTTTTTTGTATTTTTTCAGTATATTTTTGAAAAATATAATATTTTGATGGTAAAATTGGGCGGCGGGTATCTCACAGTCGAGCAAACTCGACAGTAGCTTTCTTACTTTTTTAGTATATTTTTGAAAAATATAATATTTCGATGGTCGCTCTTTATTATTTTTCCATTCAGTAAAATTGAGTGATGGGTATCTCATAGTCGAGCAAGCTCGATAGTAGCTTTCTTACTTGTTCTTCCGCATGTAGACTTAAAATCCATGACCTCGTACGGTCAAAGCTTGACTGTAGCCGATTCCTACTTGTTATAAGTATATTTTCCAAAATATTTTTAGGTCATGGATTTTAAAAAAATCATGACCTTTTGCGTTTGTCCGAATGTCCGTAACAGGCAGAAGGAGGCGTCTGCGACCCCATAAACAATATATATTATATCTTGGACGTTATATCTTGAACGTTGAAGTACTAACGGCACTACGATCAAGTGGCCCAGCGACACCAAGCTCGGGCTTGTTAACGCGCGAACCTAGGCAGACACGACCACCCGCCCATCCGACCGAAGGGCAACCGCATAACGTGCGGGAACGGAGGTCGTAAACAATTAACACTGACAAAACAACCAAATAGTATTAATAAAAAGAATAAAATAATAATAATAATAATAAGAACTTTTTTTAACTACGAGCTAAAGTGTGTAGAAGTAATCTTTTTATTTTTACGGTAGTGTTAGTATTGTTAACAAGATTAGAGAATTTATTATAATTTACACATAAAATACGAAAAGGATTGTGACTGGCATAGTTAGTACTACAACGGGAAAGAGAGAGGATAAGAAAATTTCTAGTCGTTCTGACCGAACGGCAAAGCTAATCTGGCTTGTCAACTGCAAGGAGTCAATTTCGCCAATGATTAGTCTATGTAGAAACACTACACATAGCATAGTTCTACGATCAGAAAGAGAAGAAAGACTTACTAATAAAAGTCTACTACGATACGAAGGTAATCTAATAGTGAGATTCCAGCTACGACTACGAAGAGCAAAAAGAAGAAATTGTTTCTGCACTGATTCAAGCCTATCTTGATGAACCCTATACTGGGGGAACCAGATATTAGATCCATACTCAAGAATAGGACGAACCAGTGAGATGTACAAGTGTTTAGTAATGTAAGGATCGTTAAATTCCTTTGATCAACGTTTAGTTAATCCAAGGACACCCATGGCTCTATTAGAAGACAAAATATGCTTATCAAACCTTAATTTTGAATCAAGAAGTATACCAAAATCAGTTACTGACTCTATTCGCTCAAGTTAAGTATCATTAAGATGATAATTATTTAAATGGGGAATGCTCATAAAAAATGTCATTTGTTTACATTTATTACAATTAAGATTTAATAAATTTATAGCGCACCACGATTGAAAACTGTTGGAAATATGAATTTAAGACAATGCATTATTCATACATGTACACTACTATACACATATACAAATTAAGATCCTTCCTGTCCCGCGTCGATGCGTGTCAGGATGTGTTTGTTGAGTTATAGTCCAGTGGCGTTTGCTGCTGTCCGTGGAATCTCGCAAGGGTATTGCGATTTGGTTATACAAGTCTTCTTACGATGATTATGTTGGAGAGTTACTTTTACTCCCAATCTCTGACCTTGTGGCTCAGAAATTATATCAATGATAAGACAAGTAAGTAAATACGGCTAAAGCCAGAGAAATGTTTTATTCGTGAAGTGTGAGCCTTCAAATCTTGTACAGAACTAACTACAAAAGTATTTCAAAACATAAGTCTACCCTAACTCCAATGCATTACACCATAAGTCACAGTCGGCATGCCGACTCAGCATTTCAAGCAACACAATGTGGCACTCCAAATAAGCAGTGACCGTTTGCCACTGCTGGACGTTCTTAGCGCGGAGCGCTGAACTCATTTTGGGCGCGTCAGCATTGTTTGTGTAAAGCTACTTAGTTGCTAGGGTACTGTTTATGTAAAACTACTTAATTGTTGAATCAAATACATAGAGTGTTCATTTCAGTTGTTAACAATAACAATCAGATTTTTGACCGTCCTCGGTCATATTGAACTTGTCAATCGCTCGCTGTAGCTCGACGGAAGCTCGTTTTTTTCTTAATGCCAAAAAGGGATGAACGAACCAATTAGACCAACGTTCAGGATCACTCTAGCCACGAACCAAAGTTTAGGGGAGCCTGCGGCGTCAACCTCGCCCTTGAAATCTTGAATGAAGTGCAGGTTTTCGTTGTTCATGCGGTGTAGCAGGGGTATGCTCAGGCACTGGGTCATGGCCGACGATGTTCAATAGTGACGATCTTACTATGCCAGGTTGCTTATCCAACTTTTTTCGCCAATTTACGAACTCTGATCGTTCGAAAGTTATCAGGTGCGTTACTTTAACGAGCACCTCTGGGCCGCCGTCCGTGCTGATGCGGGCTGTTGCCTCGTTACTGATAACGATCCCGTCATATACAGGCGTTACTGCGTTCAGGTGGCTGGGTTGAGTGTGCCACTGGGCCGTGCTTCCCGCATGGAGCGAACGAGCACAAGTTTCGCGACGAGACCGCTCGCAGAAAGTGTTGTGCGTAGTTTCCGTGCACTCGGTGACGGCAAAGGTGTCTTCTTCGCATTCTCCCAACGTGTCTTCACCAAGCCGTAGGATTACTTGATCGTGCAATACCGGGTAGACGGAGACCATCTTGCATCTGACCTTGACTCTAGGATAGGCTATTAATACTTGTATTATGTCATCGGATTGAAGGACCTTAATTCTAGCGGCTTCTAATAAACTTACTATTGGAGTGTCTTGTTCAATAAGTGATTTCACATCGGAATGGTCAAGGATTGTGAGATTTACTATGCTAGCTTTTGCCAACGTTACAGTGAGAATTAAATTTTGTATTTCTGTTGTCAGCATTCTATTTCTTGCTAGAAGTGCCTCATACAGATGTGGGGTGTCATACCAGTCGTTTTATCGGGCTTTGATAATTTTATTAATGGTGTCAGTTAGTTTGTGTATCTGTTTTTGAGTTTCTGTGTTTATAGTAATCTGCCTGGATTTTGAGTCTACTAGTTCAGCCTCTGTCATCCTAATCTTCAAGAAATCCGATACATCGGGAGTTCCCGCAACCACTTTAAGGGCTGTCCCCACGAAGTCTAAGCTTCTCGCAATTCTACAACTATAATTCTATTCAACTACACGTTTAAGTACGGACAACAAGGTTCTCAGATGATTTGTCTATCTGTATCTAGTAATTTGCGCATATGCGATTGGGGAAAAGACTCGGACAATTTTTCTGTCTCATCTACCATACTAGTGAATTCGGAAAGGTTGTTCAAACACAAGCACATCCCAGTCTAAGACTAGGATATAGTTGGCGTGAGAAAAGTCGGTAATCCATGCATTTGCCACTGCTAGGGTGATGAGCGTTGTGAGGGCGAACCAATCCAAACGTAGTATGAGACCACGGTGGTTTAACGTTAACGTGGCTTACTATTTAATTATAAATGGGGGACCTATTTGAGGTTGTCCTTATGGACCACCCTCCCCTTAATGAGAACAGACGTTCCCAGGTCAGCCTGCACTTTTTGTTCCGTGCATAATGGGGTCAGCTTGTTTCCTAACCATTTATTGTTTTTGACGAATACCTCTTCTCCTACCTCAAAAACACGATTTCGTCTAGCTGAGTTGCATCTTTCGATGTTGGGCCTTTATCAACCTGTCTTTAATGACTAGGCAGCGATTATTGGACTCCGTGTAAAGGATCTCGACCGGTTTCTCATGAGTGACCGAGTGTAGGGTCTTGTTATAATTTATTCTACCGTTGACCTCAAGATTAGCTCTACAGTATCGCTGATTTTTTTTTATACCCGCCTACCCAAAGGGTAGAAGGGTATTATGACTTTGTGCCGACCGAAAATGTATGTAACAGGCAGAAGGAAGCATCTCCGACCACATAAAGTATATATATTCTTGATCAGCGTCAACAGCCGAGACGATATAGCCGTGTCCGTCCGTCCGTATGTCCGTCTGTCTGTCCGTATGAACACCTAGATCTCAGAGACTATAAGAGAGATAGCACATTTTTCGGGACAGTGTGTCTTATTGTTGCACGCAGATCAAGTTTGTTTTAGATTTTTGCCACGCCCCCTTCCGCCCACGTAAATAAAAAAAAAACAAATTTCAAGCGTAATTTTAAACCTAGAACGTTCAGTTTTGGTACGCACAATACTAATCATCATCTTAATGATCGCTGAAAATTTGGTTACAATCGGATAAAAAACACAGAAGTTATTAAGAAATTAGTTTTATAAGGCGTTACCACGTGCAACTGCTAGTGCTGCCTAGTTAGTTGCTATGACACTCCGCGACATAATAATGGTGTTCAATAAACTAAAATGCCGCCAAGCTAATAATTTCGAACAAAGAAAATGTTGATATATTATTTTAGTATTTTTTAGTATATAGTTTTAGTATATTTTTTTAAAGTATTTTTTCAGTATATTTTGGAAAATATGATATTTGGATGGTAAAATTGGGTGGCGGGTATCTCACAGTAGAGCAAACTCGACTGTAGCTTTCTTACTTGTTTTTGTCTAGCTTAAGGCACCTGGCGATTTCTGTCAAGGTGCTGTGGAACCGTTCCACTTGACCGTTTGACGAGCTATGTAGCGGGGCCGCGTTCACAATATCCATGCGGTAGTTGTTTTTCAGTAAAGAGGTGATGGTTTCAGAATTGAAAGCGGGCTCATCGTCGCAATATATTGTTCTGATTTTAGAGAACAAGTTTACGAGTTGAAGTAAAGGCCCTCTAATGACCACTATGACCACTATATTCTGTCTGGAGGGAGCGTCGGCCGCATGATTTTCTTTACCTGGTTTGTAATGGATTTTTGCGTTATGATCGTCAATATACGCTTTCCATCTTTTTATCTTCGGATTTGGATTCCGATCGAATACCGCGAATGTCAAAGGTGGTCTGTGTAAATATTAATATCGCGAGTGCCGTACAGATAATGCTGTAACTTGCCTAAAGCCCACATTATGGCCAACAACTCTCTTTCATTAGTGTCATAGTGTAACTCGCTTTCTTTGAGTGTCCTAGAGATCATTGTAATGGGTCTTTTCTCTTGTGACAGAACTGCGCCGATACCGTTCGCGGAAGCATCCGTTGTCAAATCGAATGGCTTCCTGAAATCGGGGTATCTGAGAATTACATCTTCGGAAGCCAAGACATTTCTCAGCCTCTCGAATGCATCTTTCTGTAAGTTATAGCAGTCAATAGGAGTTTTCCTAGACATATGTTTGCTGATAGAGCCATTTTCTACTTTCCGCAAGCTTGTCAAAGGCCTCGCGATTGCCGCAAAGTCTTTAACGAAACATCGATAATAACTGGCTAGGCCTAAAAATGACCTAAGCTCATACAGATTTGACGGTTCCGGGTATTCTTTTATGGCCTTTACTTTTTCTGGGTCGGTTTTCGCACCACCATTGGTTACAATGAAACCCAGATATTCAACACTTTGCTTGAAAAAGTGTTTTTTTTCGTTGGACACCTTCATGTTGGCATCACATAGGCTCTTCAAAACCCAATCTATGTGCCTAACATGGTCTTTTTCATTTTCAGAAAAAATTATGACGTCATCTACGTAAACAAGGCATGATTTGGCAATCTGTTCTCGTAGGACGTCGTCGATCGCTCTTCAAACCGAACAGTAATCGACAAAACTCATACTTTCCGCCATTAACTAAGAAAGAGGTTTCCTCGCGGTCATGCTCGGCCAAGTATATCTGGTGATATCCGGACTTTAAATCCAACATTGTAAAGTATTTGGCTTTACCTAAGTTTGCCAGAAACATGGGGATGTTTAGCTTTGAGTATGGCATTGAGCGATGGTTTTCTCGTTAAGTTTCCTAAAGTCTATAACCAAACGCCTATTATTATTCCCCAAATCATCAAGGCATTTTTTGTCCACAACCCATGTTGGGTTGTTGTAAAGCGACCTTGAAGTTCTAATAATGCCGTTTTTCAATAAGTCTGTAATTTCTCGCTTCACAAACTCAGATACGCCCATGGGATGCGGGTACAGTTTGGAGTATACCGGCTCATCATAGCTTGTGTGAATTGTGGCAACAATAGAGGTGTTAAATGGCAGTGCCTCGTTAGAGGCTGAAAATGCCTTAGATCTGCTTGTGATCATGTTTCGAAGTTCAACTTTTACAGATTCTGGTACGGCAATGTCATTCACGTTAGTGAAATTTACATTGTCGCAACTATGATGCTGCAGTTCTTCAGAGTCCAGTTTTGCTCCCACTTGAGCTAGAAAGACAAAACCTATAAAGCCATAGAAGGGTGTCAGCACGTCTAAAAGAAAAAAAGTAGCTGTTTTTCCAAAATGTTCATTAAACATTTCTGGCGAACCCTGTTAGAACCAAGAAAAGAACTAACTGTGAAAGGGGAATCGACTGGCACCACAATTTTAAGCTCCTTTACGGGCGTGATATAGTTTTTTTTGCCGCCCCTGTGTCGATTTAGATGTTTAGTTGCCTCCCCGGCAACTGGCGTTCAATGAACGGCAGTCGGAAGCGCTCCCTAAAAAAAAGTAACTGCCCATCCCTTGATCCGGTGGATTGAAGCTATGCTCAAGCACCGGATAATTACTTCCACCCTGGACTCCACGACTGCATGCATTAATGCAGTCAAAGGCTGTCCCCAGGGAGGAGTTCTATCCCCCCTACTCTGGTCCCTAGTAGTTGACGAACTACTAGTCTTACTCTCCGAGCAGGGCGTTGAAGCGATCGGCTATGCTGACGACCTGGCTCTAATAGTGACCGGGAACTATACCAACACCGTGACAGAGTTGATGCAATCAGCTCTGAACACGGTAAGTAAATAGTGCGCAGACGTTGGTCTTAGCATCAATCCGCAAAAAACTATTATAATTCCATTCACTAGGCGCTATTCCGTTGACATTGGTCACTTATATGTCAGCAGCTGCCCTGTGGGGCTATCCAACGGGGTCAAATATCTAGGGGTAACCGTCGATTAAAAACTTAATTGGAACTCCCACCTCAGCAACACCCTCATTAAGGCGACCCACGCCATGTGGGTCTGCAGGAGATTCTTTGGTAGAATCTGGGGTCTTAAATCCTGCACCATCCGGTGGCTTTTTGCCATGATGGACAGACCCATCGTCACCTACGCGGCTATTATGTGGTGGCCAAAGATTACGCAGGTCACTGCCATCAGCAAATGCAATAAATTGCACAAGCTGCTGTGCCTCTCACTGAGAGGTGCACTTCGTACCTGTCCCACCGCAGCAATGGAATCGATACTGAATCTGACTCCGCTGCATATCCAAATTAAAGAAGTCGCTGCTATGAGCCTTCTTAGAATCAAGCTCCAATCAGGGCTTCTAGCTACCGAATCAGGACATGCTAGCTTGATCAAAGACATTCCTGGCATCGATATCTGCACTAGATCAGATACTATGACTAAGGAACTTTTCTTTTGTGCTGAATTCAGAACCCTCATCCCGGACCGGAAGGACTGGGACGCTGGCAACCCCATCAGTGACCCCTACGGTATTCACTGGTATACCGACGGGTCAAAAACTGATCAGGGGGTTGGAGCTGGGATCTTTGGACCCAATTCCAAAACCTCAATTGCTATGAGCAAATGGCCCACAGTCTTTCAATCTGAAGTTCATGCCATCGAGTTCTGCTGCCGTCCAATACTTGAGATGGGGATTAGAGAAGTGAACATCTACATCTTCTCTGACTGTCAAGCCGCCATCTTAGCCCTCTCCTCCAAAAGAATAAGCTCTCGACTGGTGGCCGATTGCTGGAACTGCCTCCAGAGACTGTCTCTTATTAACAATGTCACCCTTTTATGGGTACCTGAACACTCTGTTATCCAGGGCAATGAGCTGGCGGACGAACTTGCGAGGGCCTCTTCGTCAGCCACTTTTTCCGGCCCTGAGCCCTTCTGTGGCGTGAGTTGGTCAACCATCACAGCTGTTGTGAAAACCTGGGCTGTTAGGTTGACTGATCGCTACTGGTCGGTCCAACCAGGGATGCGGCAAGACAAGGAACTTATCAATCCCGTGGTCGACCGAAAAACTAGCTTACTTTCCATGAGCGATCTGCACCTCCTTGTTGGCTTCCTTAGTGGCCATCATACGGTGAACTACCACCTCACCAAAATGCGTCTGTCTTCTGATGCTGAGTGCAGACTCTGCAAAGAGGACGATGAGACAACCAGACACATTCTGTGCGACTGTCCAGCCTTGATATGGACTAGGAGGAAACATCTGCACGTGGATACCGCAGGTCCCGAGCATATTGTGCGTTCCTCGACGAAAGATCTGCTCTGCTTCATTAGGGAAGCACAAATGACCTTCATGGTCGCAGTGCCTCGTACTTTCTCTGTTGGGAGACTCCCTTTCACTAATAATAATAATAATAATTCCATCAGGCTAAGTTCTCCTTGCCTGACTGCTTCAAGTCCTTGACGAAGGACACGTAGCGACGTTTTGTCCGCGTAGGTGCAATCTAATAGCAATTATGTAATTATGTATTATCCACTGCGCTTGAAAGTGAATTTGATTTTATTAAAAATTAATTCTGGACTTTCTGTCTAGTGACTCATAAGAGCGAGCTTAATTTTTTTTTTTTAAATAATCTCTTAAACAAATCCGCGTTGTGTGAAACAATTTCAAAATGAATATGTCATTGCAAATTGAAAAACTGTGCGATGGCAATATGATATGTGTGCATTATCGATGAGTCGTGTGTGGTGATTTTGTAAAGCCTGAGGTAGAAGCAGAGTTAAAACTGTGGACAAAATCGGATCAAAAGGCATTAGCTTGCATCACACTGAACCTGCAGTCTTCTCAAAGACTGCATGTCAAGTCGTGTTTAACTTCGTCAGAAGCATGGAAGATATTAAAGACACACTGATCGGTCCAATACACCAAGTGCAACTGTACCAAAAATTATTGCGTCTGAAAATGGAGGAAATTAATAACCTGCAAGAGCATGTTAATTTGTTTGTGGAAGTCACAAATAAATTGGCAGAGGTAGACGTGGATTTAGGCGACCCTGTGAAAGTGATCATGTTATTAACAAGTCTGCCGAGAAGTTTCGAGCATTTCGTTGTTGCTATGCAAACTCGTGACGAGTTACCACCATTAGACATTGTGAAATCGAAACTTCTAGATGAAGCTGAAAGGCACAAGGCCAATGCAGAAAATTCAGAGAGCGCTGATAGAAAAGTGTATGCAGTACATACGAAAGAAGCAAAAGCAACAAACTATAAGAAAAGTAACGGTCCAGTTAGCGGGCAACAGAGTAACGCGACAAAATCGCTACAGTATTGGTGACAACAGAAGTATTAGTTTTGGTGCACACTGATATTTGCGGTCCAATGAACATAGAATCTATTGGTTATGCACGGTATTTTGTGACTTTTATAGATGACCGATCTAGATACATGTTTTGAAATCGCTGGACGAAATTTTGGACAAATTCAAAAAGTTTAAATCATTTGCGGAAAATCAAAGCGGCAAGAATCAAGCGACAATTGACAGTTTCGCATACCCCGCAACACAATGGCGTGGCGGAGCGCGCTAACGGGACATTGGTAGAGATGGCGAGGAGCATGTTAGTGCATGCTGGTTTCCCTGAGAGGTTTTGGGCGGAGGCAATCAAAACAGCCTCGTACTTGAGGAATCGCGCGGAAATATCAACACTGCCTAATATGACACCTTTTGAGGTGTGGGCAGAAAGAAAACCATTTGTTGGGCACCTCAGAGTATTTGGTGCTAAGACTATAGTTCTAGGCAAAAAGAAGTTCACTCCAAAGGGCGTAGAGCATATCAGGGTTGGATATTCTAAAACGGCAAAGGCTTACCGCCTATATAACCCTGATATAACCCTGAGGCTCGTGATGTCATATTCATCGAGGAAGACCTAAAATGTACCGAATCCTCTAATGAAGATAGTGCGGCAACTGAGAATCTGATTGTTGAATTTGATTGCTACACTCCGGCAGCTGTATTTAAGTATTCTAATGAAATTTCAGAAGAAGCAGTAATCGACGGTCTGTCAAATACACTTGCCGATGAACAACAACAAGATGAGACTCTAGAAGGTGACCATCGAACTGACACTCGAGACGCTCATATGAGAGGTCCTGGGCGACCGAAAATAATACATACTGGATTGCCAGGGCGCCCGAGAAAACAATACCAGATGCTGAACGTTCTCTCAACTAACATTGCAGTCCCGAATAGCTTAGATGAGGCCTTAAGCTCGCCTCATAGGGACAAATGGAAGGCTTCACTTCAGAAAAAGATGACTAGTCTACGGGATAATGAATCTTGGTCCCTAGTAGATCTGCCAAAAGGCGAGAAGCCCATTGAAGTGGGGGTTTGCCGTCAAGCGTAATAAGGATGGAAATGTTGATTGCTTCAAGACACGGCTGGTTGCCAAGGGGTGCTCCCAGCGCTGGGATATTAATTATTCTGAAACTTTTTCTCCAGTTGCCAGATACTCCACAATACGGCTGGTTATTGCCTTAGCAGTTGAGCATGGGATATATATTCACCAAATGAATGTATCATCGGCGTATTTGAATATTGACTTACATGATATGGTGTATATGCGGCAGCCTGAAGGTTTCATCGACGAGCAGCATCCACAACGAGTCCTGCGACTTTACAAGTCATTATATTGCTTGAAACCGAGTGAACGCGAATGGAACAAGCTGAACACGGCGATGACTACTAGACCAGACATACTGCATTCTACAATAAAGCTTGCTCAAAGAAATGCAGATCCACACAAGAAGCACTAAGCGGCTGCCAAACTTATCATCCGCTACTTAAGAGGCCCATCCGAGGTGCAGCTCTATTTCAAGAAGTTTGGGCAGAACATACAATGTTATGTGGATGCGGATTGGGCTGACGATTCCACCGATCGAAAATCATTTACTGGCTGGGCCTTCTTTGCAGCAGGTGCTGTCTTCAGCTGGGAGTCTAAGAAGCAAAGTGTTGTAGCCCTAAGCAGCACAGAGGCCGAGTACATAGCCAGTACGCAGCTAAAAAAGCTGCGTACATAAAGAAGCTGATTGGCGAAATGGGATTTGGATGTCTTGAGATGATATCGGTGTACAGCGATAACCAAAATGCTCAATGTTTAGTTAATAATCCAAAGTTCCATGCAAGGAGTAAACACATAGATATAAAATACCACCACATCAGAGAAATGTATAAAGACAAAAGTATTGATGCTGAATATTTCCCAACAGAAAATATGATAGCTGATGTGTTAACAAAGAATTTAAGCAGGATTAAACAAAAGAAATGTATTAATTTAATGCGACTACTTTAAAGTACATATTACATAATTTTCGATTTTGTTTATGTAAAAGAAAAATTGTTATACTTAAGATTGAATTAACTTGAAAATGAATACTGCATTGAGAAGGAGTGTTGGAAATATGAATTTGAGACAATGCTTTATACATACATGTACACTATACACATATATATGCTTACGCTTTATGTTTATTCGCCGCATACGTTCAGCTTGACTTGTAATTCTTTACTATGTAGTCACTAATAAACTTTTGCTCAATCAACACGTTTAATAAACACAATCAAGGTCAGATTGCAATCTGAGGCTATATATGGGATCATTAAAAGTCAGACAAATCATAATCAGACGGTAAATCATTTATGAATAATGTAAACAACAATGGACCTAAATGACTTCCTTGGGGTACACCAGAAGTGACTTGGACGGTCTTAGACACAGAGCCTTTGTAAAATACTCTTTGGATTCTACATGTAAAATATGAAGATATCCACAAAATTAAGTTTTGTGGAAATCCAAGAAGATTGAGCTTATACAATAAGAGACTATGGTTGACAAAAACCTTACTGAAATCAGTGTAAATGACATCCGTTTGCATTTTTGATTGGAACCCTTCAATAACAATTGATGAGAATTCTATTAAGTTAGTGGTAGTAGACCTACATTTCACAAACCCATGATGGTAGGGTGAATTTATAGATTTCCAGAAGTGTTGCAATTGAGAAGTTATTAGTTTCTCAAATGATTTGGGAATAGCAAACAACTTTCAGATACCTCTATAGTTTTGAACGTTGGGTTAATTTTCTATTTTCAAGAGTGCAATAATATAAGACTCTTTCCAAAGATCAGGGAAAGAGCACAACTCTACAGACAATTCAAATAATTTTAAAAGTGGTTTACAAAGTCCCTCTGCACAGAACCTAAGCATGCAATTGGGAACACCGTCAGGGCCAGGAGAAAAAACTGGTTTACATAACTTAAGTTCGTGTAAGAGTAAACTTTTAAAAAATAAGGGACCAAAAATGCAATTCGCTTAGTTTACTTGATACGGATAAGACTGGGCTCTATAAAAAGTTGATGTGGTCGTTTGAAAAAAATCAGCAAACAGATCGGCAATGCCACGATCAATAAAAGCTATATTTGTATCAAAAAATAATGTTGTTGAAAGTGTTGACGTCTTCCGCTTCGAATTGACGAAGGCATAGATATAAATCGGACCGAGCAACAGAGTAGCGAGAAAAATATAAGAGAGAGCCAGTTTCCTTATATTTTTTATATAGCTTTGACTTTTTATTCTTTAACTTTGTTAGTTATTTAGTAAACCATAACGGGGAGCACAAGCATCAAACAGAGAGTTTAATGTAGAATAAAAAATTTCAATTGCCTTATCCACGAAGAAAGTTGGGACCAGTCAGTACGCGAAAGATGCAAAGGAAGTTTTTTAAAATCGGTCTTCCGAAAACAACGAACTCGCTTCTCCGGTAAAACACCTGCATCCGAAACACTTGTTGGTAAGTCAATTAACACCTTCAGAGTAGGGTGGTAGGGATCCTCAGGTGAGGATATAGGATTTTATCTGGAGACCGTGCAGGTATTGGGATCCAAAACAAAAATCAGATCAAGCATTTTACCTAGACAATTTGATATAGAATTTATTTGAGACCAAGCTATATCAAAAAGGCTATCAACAAAGACATGAGATAAAGAAGAATTCAATACGTTGGACTCACATGACGAAAGCCACGAAATCCAATAAATATTAAAATCTCTAAGAACTATTAAGAAATCACGATCAGAAAGCATTTCAGAAATACTATTGATTACAGAAAAATGAGCTAAATATAGAGAGTTATATGAGGCAGGAGCAGGTGATGAGCAGGTGATAAAGATACCAAAACTACAATAAATTAGTTATACAGCTACAAATTCGATATCTAAATCATTACATAAATCTACGTGCTCAGACAGCATAGACATCGATAAGTACACCAACACCACGACGGCGCATGCGATCACGTCTATAGACTGAAAATTTGTTAGAAAAGATTTCAGTGTTCATGCCTTAACCAAGTTGCAGTAAAGGCAATGACATGAAAAGGAAAATTTAAGCTACCTAAATAACCATTATTGGGTTTACTACAAAGGCCTCTTCCATAATGATAGCCAAGCAAGATAGAAGGAGTTAGTTTTTTGAACTATGGAGTTTGAGGCTTAGAGGAATTAGTGGTAACATTTGGAAGTAAAATCGGTGGCCGATTTTTCTTTTTATTTACATACTCTTTAATAATTAAGTATTCCGGCCAAAAGTCTTTGGAACAAACTTTACTAAAATACTCGGCAGGAACACTTATTTTGAAAGATACGATTTCCCGTTCATATGAGAAATTAAAATTTTCCACCTTTAATGATGCTTGAATTTTGGACCGAGTAAAGGTCCTAATGTCGTCAGATGACATATTAGGGGCACGCCTAGAAACAAAAATTTGTTTCATAGGTGGGACACCTACTACAGTGTTCTGAGCAACTGTAACAGAAGTCGAGATAGGAGCATCTATACTAGCTGGTAGAACATTAGGTACATCACAAGGTTGATCATTTTGAGTTTCTGCAACATTAACAACTACTGCAGGTACCGAGACTGAAACGGAATCAGAACAAATGACATCCATGGGAACAATCTCATTGTTGGCAATCATTGACGCAGAGGAGTGTCGAGGGGTTGGAGACGTAAATGATATAAGATTACTGGAAACGAACGAGTTGTAAACCAGTTAAGGGACATCAAGTTCGTGTGGGTCAATGGACGAGTATTAAATTTTTTGCGCTTTGGAGACTCGGTTAAAAGCTTCATGCTCTTAAGCCCAGAGTCCAAATTTGCGAAACTATCCACAAGTTTTTTAAACCCTGAGAATAGATCACCAAAGCTTTGCTTCGTCTGACGTATAAATCCCGCAGCATCCCTTTCAACATCACTGCATGACTCACATGTTCATCTTAAACCCGATTTTGAGCCAATTAGGTCGACTATGCGGCCGGTGAAGCCAGCACATTTTTCATGTGAAATATTGTCACAGAGTCGCCAGCAAACGAATCTCATTTTTGCACTTGCGCTGGTACACGACCTTTTTTTATTATAGCAGACAAACGTACTGCAGGTTTTTAATGCAAATAAAAATTAAATGAAACCAAAAATTGAAATAAGAATAAAATTTGTGTTAATTGCAGGGTATTAGGACGCTGATATCTACTTACAGAAAAAACGGCAAGCACGAAATCATAATCGCGGACGCGACGAAAATAGAGAAAAGAATAGCCAAAACGGCCAACAACAAAGATTGTAACCAATCCGATTGTAACCAAATTCGCAGAGATCATTAAGATGGTGATTAGTATTGTGCGTACCATAATTGAACGTTCTAGGTTTAAATCGACGCTTGCAATTCAGTTTGTTTCAATTTGCAGGGGCGGAAGGGGCGTGGCCAAAATCAAAAACAAACTTGATCTGCGTGCAACAATAAGACATACTGTTGCGAAAAATTTGTTGCTCTATCTCTTTTAGTCTCTGAGATTTAGGTGTTCATACGGACGGACAGACGGACATGGCTATATAGTCTCGGCTGTTGACGCTGATCAAGAAACTATCCACAAGTTTTTTAAACCCTGAGAATAGATCACCAAAGCTTTGCTTCGTCTGACGTATGAATCCCGCAGCATCCCTTTCAACATCACTGCATGACTCACATGTTCATCTTAAACCCGATTTTGAGCCAATTAGGTCGACTATGCGGCCGGTGAAGCCAGCACATTTTTCATGTGAAATATTGTCACAGAGTCGCCAGCAAACGAAACTCATTTTTGCACTTGCGCTGGTACACGACCTTTTTTTATTATAGCAGACAAACGTACTGCAGGTTTTTAATGCAAATAAAAATTAAATGAAACCAAAAATTGAAATAAGAATAAAATTTGTGTTAATAGCAGGGTATTAGGACGCTGATATCTACTTACAGAAAAAACGGCAAGCACGAAATCATAATCGCGGACGCGACGAAAATAGAGAAAATAATAGCCAAAACGGCCAACAACAAAGATTGTAACCAATCTGATTGTAACCAAATTCGCAGAGATCATTAAGATGGTGATTAGTATTGTGCGCACCATAATTGAACGTTCTAGGTTTAAATCGACGCTTGCAATTCAGTTTGTTTCAATTTGCAGGGGCGGAAGGGGCGTGGCCAAAATCAAAAACAAACTTGATCTGCGTGCAACAATAAGACATACTGTCGCGAAAAATTTGTTGCTCTATCTCTTTTAGTCTCTGAGATTTAGGTGTTCATACGGACGGACAGACGGACATGGCTATATAGTCTCGGCTGTTGACGCTGATCAAGAATATATATACTTTATGGGGTCGTAGATGCTTCCTTCTGCCTGTTACATACATTTTCGGTCGGCACAAAGCCATAATACCCTTCTACCCTTTGGGTAGGCGGGTATAAACACGTCCGAATGCGAAGCTAGCGAACTTTTTTTTTTTTTTTTGTACTTTGCTTTTATTTATTGAATCTTCTCAATTTCGAGACTAACAATAAGTGTATGCGATCTTATACTACAACCTAACTAACAGTCATGTAGACTGGAACAGTAAAAATGGACTTGACAAATTATAGCTGGGTTGGAAAGTCGGTACGTTGCAGGCGGGATCGGTTGAAAACCCGAGTCAAGACCCTTGCGAGGGGAATTGGGTGGACAGAGAGTTTTTCATCGTTGGACGCTTTTTGCTTGTCTATTTCTCTTTTACTGCGAAAATGCCGAGGTCCCTGTGTATGTTTTGGTTTCGAATATACCATGGTGCCCCAGTGATAGTTCGCAGGATCTTTGATTGAGCGTGCTGTATGATGTCTATGTTGGTTCTGCTCGCGTTCCCCTAAAGCTGAGAGCCATACGTCTAGATTGGCTTAAGAGTGGAGTTGTAGAGCAGGACCTTATAGTCCAGACACAAGGGCGATCGGGCGTTTATAATCCAGTGGAGGCTACTGGCTGTCAGCTTTAGGTGTAGTTTGTTGCATTCGATATGTCTACGGTATGTTAGACGTCTGTCGAGATGGATGCCGAGATACATTACTTCATTGACTTGGGGGATCTGCGTGCTATTCAGGCAGAGCGGAGGCCAAGTTTGCCTGTTAAGAGTAAACGTTATGTGTTGAAACTTTTGTTCGTTTATTCGTTTATTTTGATACGCCAGTCAGATAGCCACTTCTCGACTAAAATGAGATGTTTGGTAAGTTGGGTTATTGCACGGACTGGGCATCTGGAGCGGCAAAGGATCGCAGTGTCGTCAGCAAAGGTGGATGTTGTTAGTCAGTCACTTGTGGGAATATCCGCTGTGTAGAGGACGAATAGAGTTGGCCCAAATGCGCTGCCTTGTGGGACTCCAGCTTCGATAGTGTAATTGTTGAATATTGCTGTGTTGCACCTTACTGCGAAGGCTCTATTGTAGAGGTAAGATTCAAGGAGTTTATGAGTGTACTCAGGCAAGTGTGTTTTAATTTTATGCATAAGACCTTTCAGCCAGACGCGGTCAAATGCTTGAGATACATCGAGGAATATCGCGCTGCAGTATTCTCTAAGCTCGAAGGCTGTGCGAATCTCTGATGTTATTCTGTTAACTTGCTCGATAGTTCCGTGTTTTTCTCTGAAGCCAAATTGATGGGCTGGGATAATGTTGTGAGCTTCCATATATGGTATTATGCGCGTTAGAAGGCATTTTTCGAATAGTTTGGACGGGCATGGTAATAAATTTATTGGTCTGTAAGATGTCGGAATTGTGTGATCTTTTCCAGGCTTCGGTATCATTATTATAATTGATTTTTTCCATTTACTTGGGTAGTAGCCGAAACTTATGTTTCCATTGAAGAGTTTATAGATGACCTCAACAGCACAGTACGGAAGTTCCATTATCATTTTTGTAGTTATTAGGTCCTGGCCTGGAACCTTTTTTGGTTTTAGCTCCCTAATGACTTTTGTAATCTCGTTCGGCCGAAATGAAGTTGGCGTTAATTCCGTCTCGGAGTGAATTTGCGGAAGAACATAAGCATTTGCTGCGGGGTTCGGCTGGAAGACGCCTCTGAGATGTAAGGCAAATGTTTCGGCTCTATCTTTGTCGCTGCGGGCCCAGCAACCTGAAGATTTTCTTATTGGGGTGACGGTTTCAGTCGGAGAGCTTAGGTACTAGTTGGCGAGAGTTTTTCAATATATTTTAGTTGTGCATTTTCAGCATCTTGCTTCAGAGCCCGGTTTAGTTTGCGGGTGGCTTCAATAAGACGTTGCGTTGAGCATGGTGACCTGCTGGTTTGCCACGCCCGTCGCAGACGCCTTTTTTCCAGAACCAGCTGTTCAATTTGCAGGCTGGTTTTGAACGTCTTAATTTTCACATCCTTCCGTTTTGGTGTTGAGATCCTGGCTGCTGTGACGAGTACCTCTTCCAGAGCGGCGGTAGAGTAGTCGGTGTCCGTTTCAATATTTAGTTGAGGAGTTAGCTCAATGTGGCAACTCACATACTTTCTGTATTTTATCCAGTTAGTAATGTGCGACGTCAGCCTATAGGGGTGGTCCGTAATTTTTGGGCTTTGAAGAAGGGTTAACAACAAAGGTGAGTAGTCGAATGAGAGATCCGGTATGGCCATGGCGCTTATTATATCGCGTGCGATGTTTTTTGTCACCGCGAAATCAATTAGATCTGGGATCTTTCTGGGGTCTGCGGGACAATATGTGGGGCTACCAGGAGAGACGTAGTCCAATTTATTGCTCACTTTTATAAGTGCGTTATACAGCCTTCCCTTGGGGTTTACGAGGCGTGATCCCCAGTGCGTGTGTTTGGCATTGAAGTCTCCTACAGCTATGAAGCGATCCCCCAGTGTGTTGCAGAAGTCCATGAATTGACCTTCAGAGATGCACAGGTTTCTGTTTCCTGACTTAATTTATTGCAAAACTTTGGTGAAAGTGGTGTTGTGCTGTTGTGCTACAAGCAACTGAATCACCATGTACTGGTTCTGAACAAGGGTTTGCATAGTTGTTTTCATAAATGACATGAGTTCCATCATACTTTGTTGCATGGTAAACATCATAGTTTCCAAATTGCTTTGCGTCTGCATCGGGACCTGCTGAGTGTTTTCTGAGTGTGGCTGAAGTGGATTTTCCATGCATGAAAAATACGTCTGGCGTACTTTTGAGTTATAATACGTATTTTGCGTATTTTGTTGACGCGTAGCCGTCGCTCGTTGCATGCGTTGCACTACTTGTAGACCACACAGCCTCTGTAGTTTGCCATATGGTTTCCACCACAGTTGCCACATTTTTTCTTTAAGGGGTCTTCTTTGTTTGCGGGGCAGTTTACGGAGTTGTGGAAGTCTCCGCAGACTACGCAGACTGCCCGAAGTGTGCAGTATGTCTTTGTGTGTCCATACTCCTGGCAGTTTGTGCATTGTAAAGGCCGTTGCGTTTGTGTGGTTCTTCCACGGTGATCCTTCGATGCAGTAAGAGCTGCAGCTTGTAGATTGGGTGCTCTTCGTTTTTCTTTAAGGCTTTGCTATCTGGTTCGAGCTCGACCTTGAAGAGTGGTTGCGGTTTTTTATTTCTGTTGATAATGTTGCTGACATTTTTGACACAGAAGCCCTTGGCTTTAAGGGCTTCTTGAATCTCAGAGGGGGCGACGTCGGATTCGATTCCTTTTAGTACAACTTGCAGTCCCTTGCTGCTTTTTAGTTGGTAGGTGTAGAAGTTCTGTTTTGTTTCCTCTAGGTACTTAGACACAGCTCGGAAGTGTTCTTCGGATTTCGTTTGAACTTTGTATTCGTGGATGTTCCCTTTAATAAGCGGAACAACATGGAAATTATCGTCTCCGACCAGCGCAACAATTTTGTTGACCAGGGCGTTAGAGCTTTTTTCCCTTAAACAAATAGGTGCGGGCTTTCGTTTCTTTTGGGTCTCCTGCCCCAACTCAGCTTGGTTGTTTTCCGCTTCTGCTAAGATGAAAAAACGATTATCATTGGAACTCCTAGTTTTGGTCGTTGCTTTTGTTGGTACGGTTGATCTTTGGTTTATTACCAATCGTGTTTAGTGGACTAAGCTTACTCTTAATCTGGATGTAGCGATCCATACCGGTCTGTATAGCCGGGACCGCATCTTGCTTATCGACGCTTACGGTTTTTGTTGACATTGCTTTATGCTCTGCGGCCGTTGGCACCGAATTCTCAATATTGGTAGTTGGTTATGTTGTTGGTGGTGCTTTTGCTGCGATTGCAGGAATTGAAGCGCTGCTAGTTGTTGGAGCTTCTTCCATCGAAGACGGCCGTGGTGGGGTTTGGCATTGGTAACTCCATGATGTAGGAGTTGGGGTGAGAAGAGTGGGTGAGCCAGAGCTCGCTCTCTTGCTGTCGACGGTCAGTAGAGCCGGGTTGAACATTGTTGACTTGCTTTCTTCAACGATATCGCGTGTTGAGAAGTAAAAGTAACAAGCGTATCTTGGATTTACGGAGCTTCTACGCTCATTCTATGAATCGCTGCTCAATTTTCGAGCTTATTACGCGTGGCACTTATTAATGAAAGTCAAATATTCACTTGCACTATCATAACACCAGTTATAAATATATATTTTTTCTTTGGCGTTACTTTGCGCAAGCTGCCTGTCAATTGTTATTCATATAGTTTAGACTACAGATTTCAACTTCGTTAATTTGTCTCCACTTTAAATTTGTTATTTCTTATTTTTCATCGACAAAAGACGGAGAACACCGACCGACGAAGCCTCGCACTAAAAAACGCGTCCAACTCGTACAGCGGATAATGATTGTGTGAATTGATTCGTTAATAACTTCTGAGTTTTTTGTCCGATTGTAACCAAATTCTCAGAGATCATTAAGATAATGACTAGTATTGTGAGTACCAAAACAGAACATTCTAGATTTAATATGATGTTTGGAAACACTTTTTTCGATTTACGGGGGCGGAAGGGGGCGTGGCAATAAGAAATTACTTTTATAAGGCGTTACCACGTGCAGCTGCACCTAGCTAATTGCTATGACACTCAGTGACATAATAATGGTGTTCAATAAACCAACTAAAATGCCGCCAAGCTAATAATTTCTAACAAAGAAAATTTTGGTATATTATTTTGGCATAATTTTAGTATATTTTTTTTAGTATTTTTTCAGTATATTTTTGAAAAATATATTTCGATGGTGAAATTGGGTGGCGGGTCGCGCACACTCGGCAGTAGCTTTCTTAGTTGTTTTTATCCGATTGTAACCAAATTGTCAGAGATCATTAAGATGGTGATGATTAGTATTGTGCTTACGTGTGAACGTTCTAGGTTTAAAATGACGCTTGAAATTAAATTTTTATAAATTCCGGAGGCGGCAGGGGGCGCGGCAAAAATCTTAAACGAACTTGATCTGTGTGCAACAATAAGACGCACTGTCCCGAAAAATTTGTTGCTCTATCTTTTATAGTCTCTTAGAACTAGGTGTTCATACGGACCGACAGACGGACAGACGGACATGGCTATATCGCCTCGGCTGTTGACGCTGATCAAGAATATATATACTTTATGGGGTCGGAGTTGTTTCCTTCTGCACACACAATATTAATCATCATCTAAATGATCTCTGAAAATTTCGGACCAAAAACACAGAAGTTATTAACGAATTTCTTTTATAAGGCGAAATCGGGTGCAGCTGCACATGTTCAGCTATTTGTCACTCAGTGACATAATAATGGTGTTCAATAAACATAATGAAGTGCTACCAAGCTAATCACTTAGAACAAAATTAATTATATATTTTGGTATATTTTTAGTATATTTTTAGTATATTTTCCAGTATATTTTTGAAAAATATAATATTTTGATGGTCGCTCTTTTTTATTCTTCCATTCACTAAAATTAAGTGACGGGTATCTCACAGTCGAGCAAAGTCGACAGTAGCTTTCTTACTTGTTTTAACCAATAATTATTATAATTTTCATGAATTTATAACATTATTAAATGCTGCGCATCTACACTAAAAATCCGTGACCTTGTACAATAAAAGCTTGACTGTAGCCGTTCCTACTTGGTTCAGTATATTTTTGAAAAATATAATATTTTGATGGTAAAATTGGGTGGCGGGTATCTCACAGTCGAGCAAACTCGACAGTAGCTTTTTTACTTGTCTCAGTATATTTTTGAAAAATATAATATTTCGATGGTTTAATTGGGTGGCGGGTATCTCACAGTCGCAAGCTCAACAGTAGCGTTCTTACTTGTCATGCTTATGATAAACATCCTGACCAATTTGAGTAGATGTTAATCTAGGATGAAGCCCGACAGTCTTTAAAACATCCCGTTTTTCACCATCAGTCAGTTTAAGCTGCCTTCCAGAACGTGGTTTTGATTCAACCGAGCCGGATATATTTAAGTTTTCCACCACTCTTTGTATGGAGAAGTGACTTCTACTCACGGTTCTTCCAATTCCCTGCAGAGAATTCCCTCATTCCGAAGTTTAATGATCACTTGCCGCAATTCGAAAACAATTTTTTATTCTTCTTGTGCATTGCGATTTTCTTAATAGAATGATGAAATTGGTTAAAGCAACTAACAGCATGATCTAAGGGTACCAAAAGCTGCATACCAATCTCAATCTTTTAAATATTAAGTTTTAAGGTTGTATGCAGACCTTTTCTCATTCTAAATCGTAATCGAATTTTTAGTTTTC
The DNA here is from genome assembly GCA_018150935.1 of Drosophila pruinosa. NCBI lineage: Eukaryota > Metazoa > Arthropoda > Insecta > Diptera > Drosophilidae > Drosophila > Drosophila pruinosa. The sequence goes on from JAECWR010000227.1 coordinate 375,583, forward strand.
TAATTCTTTTTAAAAACATATATAAGTCTGATGCGACATCGACAGCGTCAACCCTGGGCGTTGCCTTTACGGCTGATATCATCAGCTTTGCTGACGACGCTTTCGTGGCCTCTCAGAGGTCAGGCCTCACGGAAGCAGGCTCTCAGATCCAGTTGCTGCGGCTGGAATCGAAGAACGCAATTGTGAAATTGAAGAGCCGCGAGAAGCTTATTATAGCTGCACTTGCGAAGGGTTCGAACCGAGCAAAAGCTCTCGTTATCTCCCCTTACACTCCCGTTTATACCAAGAGTGAAATTCTACGTTGGCAGGGTCAAGCTGATCCTTATGAATTCAGATCCCAAAGCCTCGCTCGCCGTTCCTGCGCCATCCCCTTCCTCACCCGTTTCCTCTCCAGCCAGTGACCCTCCGGCAAAGGCGCCAGTGGTCCCCACCGGAGCATCAGCATTGACTGATCCTGTGCCTCCACCAGCGCTGCGGCCGGGAAGGCACCTAATAACTCTCCCCCACTCCACCGGTCATCGTGCTCACGGCCTGCAAAGCCGCGAGGGGCCCAACTAGGCGGGTGACTGGTAGCGGTCACCTTCAGGCAACCGCAATGGGTGCCACGGCCAGGCCCACTGCCAGCGCATTGGGCCGCAACCCACCCGCAAGCAACCTCCCCCAAGCAGCTCCTCCACACCACCGAAAAGCATCCGTGGGAACGACTCTCAGGGGGCAAGGCAAGTGGCCTTGTCACCACAGCCATAAGGAGAGAAAATGAAAAGAATTAAGGTGCTCCAGGCGAGCCTACACCATGCCAGAGGAGCGTGGGCCGCACTGTTCAGGGTCGTCTGTGATGATGAAATCAACCTGGCTCTCGTCCAATAACCATGGTTGATCAGTGGCCAAATACGTGGACTATAATGCGGATCATGTAAGTTGTTATATGACCGTACGGTAGGTGCCCCTCGCACTGCTATACTTTTAGATAATAGTGTACGTCATTTCCCTTTAACCAACTTCATCCTTAGAGACCTGGTAGAAACGGCTATTGAGGAACTGCGGGCGGTGTCCGGGAGGTGGTGACCGACTCTGCATTCCTACAGGGTGACGTGGGTGAGGCTCCCCCAGCAGAGTTGCAGCGGCTGGTACAATTCTTTCGTCGAAACAACAAGCCGTTCGTGATCGGTTATGATGCCAATGCTCATCACATGATCTGGAGGACCAGTGATGTCAACAAACGTGGTAAATCCCTCTTAGACTACTTATTGTGCTGTCAATTAGATGTAGCTAACGTAGGGTGTAAACCCACTTATACAAACGCCATTAGGGAAGATGTTTTTGATCTCACCCTAATCAGCAACTCAATAGCGAACTCAATTGTGAACTGGCGGGTCACAAGCGAAGCCACCTTGTCAGACCATCAGCACAAGTCGAGATTCGCCAAGACTCCTTCTGTCCCAAAAAGATGATTTGGGATCTTTTTAAAGCCTCTGTAGCTTTTCAAGGCAGATTTATTGGTTAGCAATCCTAAGTCTATCAGTGAGATAAAACTTGCAGCCAATCTGCTCCAAGATGCGCTTATTTCATCCTTCAAGGTCAGCTCAGCCCAGAAGGCTCTTTCGCTCAAGATCGTAGGTAAAGACTTGAGCTTTTGTACAAGTTCACTTCCCGGGTTCTGTGGCGAGCCCAGATCTCTCCAGTTGCGATGACGCCACTTTGTGACCCGACTCACACGGTTCAGCTTATATGGATCAATTTTCGACCCCGAAAAGGTCAAATGGGCTGTGGAGTCTTTCGCTCCCTTCAAAGCCTAAGGGGGTGACCAAAGGTTCTTAGCCTTATTAAAAACAGCCTGGCTCATACCCTTGATCAACTGGTCGGCCTTCTTAGGGCTAGTTTTACTTGGGGATACATACCCAGCTCTTGGAAGAGAGTTAATGTGGTATTCATTTCCAAGCAAGGGAATCGTCCGCTTGACCAGCCTAAGTCCTATCGGCCGATCAGTCTTACTTCCTTTCAGCTTAAGATGGGGGAAAGGCTGATAGACATGCATATTCGGTGCTCCCTGCAGTCGTGTAGTCGACCTCTGCATCCCACGCAGCTTTCGTACATAGCCGGTAGACAGAGATCGCTCTCCACAGGTTAGTGGGGAAAATTGAGAGAGCCTTCGTATCGAAGAACATTACTTTATGCTCTTTTCTGGATATAGAAGGTGCATTTGACAATATCGGCTACAGATCCATCTCTACTGCCCTAGATCGCAGACGAATTGCCCATCGCTTGATCCGGTGGATGGATGCTATGATCAAACACCGGATAATCACTTCCACCTTGGACTCCACGACTGCATGCATTAATGAAGTCAAAGGCTGTTCCCACGGAAGGGGTTCTATCGCCCTATCCTGGTCCCCAGTAGTTGACGAACTACTAGTCTTACTCTCTGAACAGGGGGGCGTTGAAGCAATTTGCTATGCTGATATACCGACGGGTCAAAAACTGATCAGGGGGTTGGAGCTGGGATCTTTGGACTCAATTCCAAAACCTCAATTGCTATGGGCAAATGGCCCACAGTCTTCCAATCTCAGGTTCATGCCGTTGAGTTCTGGTACCATCTAAGAGAAAGGGATTAGAGGAGTGAACATCTATATCTTCTCTGACAGTCAAGCGGCCATATTAGCCCTCTCCTCAAAAAGACTAAGCTCTCGATTGGTGGCCGATTGCTGGAACTGCCCCCAAAGACTGTCTCTAATTAACAAACGTCACCCTCCTATGGGTAACTGGACACTCTGGTATCCAGGGCAGCGAGCGGAAGGATGAACTTGCGAGTGCCGGGTCATCATCCCCTTTTTCCGGCCCCTAGCCCTTCTGTGGCGTGGGGTTGTAAACTATTACGGATCTTGTGCAAACCAGGGCTGGGAGGTTGATTGGTCGCTACTGGTCTGTACAGCCAAGGAGCTCATCAATCCCGTGGTCGACCGAAGAACTAACTTACTCTCCAGGAGGGATCTTCACCTCCCCGTTGGCTATCTCAGCCTTAGTATGGACTAGGAGAAAACATCTGCTCGTGGATAACGCAGGTCCCGAGCATATTGTGCACTTCTGGACGAAAGATTTGCTTTGCTTCATAAGGGAAGCAGATTAACTTTTGTCTAGATAAGCAGAGCTTTATAGGCACAAAAGATCACCATGGTCGCAATGCCTCGCCGGAGAGACTCCCTAATAATAATAAATTGCCAATGAAATTAAAATCTGCTTTTCTTTTTTTAAAATTTTTTATTTTCTTTATAAGGTCTAAGGTCTTTCTTTTTCTACAGAAAAAATTAAATACCAGCGAAAGTTGTCGATGCTGCCATCAGAATTTGGGTTTTTTTTTTCATATTTTTTTTTCTATTCTTTCTGCTTTCTTTACACAATAAAATCAGTGATGTGCAAAATTTTTTGGTTTTTGTATGTACAATATGGGATTTATATTTTCACGAATGGAGCCGCCTTTTTTTTTTCTCTCTCGAAATTGCCTTTTGTTGCGCTCTATCTGGCGATTCCACTGACTCCTGTGAGAATGAGACCCTGGTTCAGAGACTAGGTCCTAACCTGTCCTGGCAAAGACACTGCTACAACGCAAGCTTTGTGCCGACAGAAAATGTATGTAACAGGCAGAAGGAAGCATCTCCGACCCCATAAAGTATAAATATTCTTGATCAGCTTCAACAGCCGAGGCGATATAACCATGTCCGTCTGTCCATCTGTCTGTCCGTATGAACACCTAGATCTCAGAGACTATAAGAGATAGAGCACATTTTTCGGGACAGTGTGTCTTATTGTTGCACACAGATCAAGTTTGTTTTAGATTTTTGCCACGCCCTCTTCCGCCCCCGTAAATCGAAAAAAAAACGAATTGCTAGCGTCATTTTAAACCTAGAACGTTCAATTTTTGCACGCACAATATTAATCATCGTCTTAATGATTTTTGAAAATTTGGTTACAATTGGATAAAACTTATTAAGAAATTACTTTTATAAGACGTAATCAGGTGCAGCTCCACCTAGTTAGTTGCTATGACACTTCGTGACAAATTAATGGTGTTCAATAAACCTACTTAAGTGCCGCCAAGGTTATAATTTTGAACAAAGAAAATTTTGGTATATTATTTAGGTATATTTTTTTGGTATATTTTGGCTTAGTATATTTTCCAGTATATTTTTAAAAATATAACATTCCGATGGTAAAATTGGGTGGCGGGTATCTCACAGTCGAGCAAACTCGACAGTAGCTTTATTACTTCTTTATGTTTTTCCTGTATTTTTTTAACTTGTTTCATAAACTTTACTTAATAAATTTGTTTCTCCTCTGTTTTTTTTTTTTACTTCTCAAAACCTACTGTGACCGACTTGGATAAGACATTTTTTTTGCAATGACTAGGCAAATATGGTGGGTCGCCATACTAATTCTCCTCCTTGCATCTATTTTCCCGAATTTTCCTGTTGCAACTCTGAGGGCCTATCTGGAAGGAACATAATCTAATTTCTAAGTCCCTGTAAGTATGCCAAAAATACAAAATAAAGCTACTATAATAACTTCCTTTTTTTTCTTACAGACTTTCACTTTTTGTAATTTTCTTATCTTGTAGACCTAATAAAAAAAATAAAGTTCTGTCTGTTATAACCACTATAGAGAATGAAACAGATATGTGTAGATTCTTTACTGTCATACGACAGTATGTCTTTCGCGTGATAGGTTGCTACTAACTTGCCCTGTAAGTCTTCTACGATGTAGTATGCGCTACCTTGTTTACCTCTTACGAGAGATTTTATGAAGGTAGGGGCTAGCTTAGCATTTATGCCTTTTACAAATGAACTTTGCAAGATATTTCTGCGGAATACTTCTAGCCCAACTTAAAAGTCCACCCCTCTTGTTCGCAAGTTGTAGTTCCGCTTGCTGCTCGAAGGTATTTTTCATATTTTGTTCTAGCTGCTTACATGCATCTGAAGCTGATCATCTCGACGCAATTCTCCTACATTTTCACTCAATAGTCCTAAATTTTTCCACAATTTATACTGCGAACCATATGTGATCATATGGAATCCATATGGGGCTTGATAGGGAGATGCTTTGATGCATTCTGTTGCGCAATGAACAACTAATTGCTGGAATGTGATGATCTCACGCACTATGACCATCTTGCAAATAGCCCCGAATTGCTGTTATTATAGATCGGTTTACCCTCTCCGACGCGTTTGACTACGGCGAATACACCGCCGTGTATTGATGCCTCACTCTAAACGCTGTTAAAAAAGCGTTAAAGTCATGAGCTTTAAATTGCGATCCATTGTCACTCACAATCAAAAAAGATTTGGTCTTGTAAAAATTCCATGATTGCTTTGGACGTAAATTTCATCAGCGGACACAGCCAGTGGAATTTTTAAAAATTTTCTAATACGATAAGGAGTCCAATATGTCCCTATTTACTACGTGGATAAAGTTCGAGTAGATCTATATAGAGTCGTTGAAATGGTCGGAAAGTTTGGGCTTGCTGCTCGTTTCGAAGTTTTAGATTAATATTCGGAGCCTTTGTCTCCTTGCATAGCTCGCATTGAATCACATAGTCCCTTACTTGGCTCACCATCCCTGATCAATAGAAAGTTCTTCGGATTATTTCCAAAGAACCATGAGCGCTCTAACTCACCGAATTGGTCAAACTTTGAGGAATCCAAAATTTCCAGCCAGTTTGGTTGCTTTCAGCCGCTCCATTGTTATGCTTGGTTCTAATATAGATATGTCTGTCTGTAATTTTAAGATCCGGGTGGGATTCTGGCTCCTCTAGTATTTAATTTTTTAATTCATTGTATACCTCTTCCTCGAAACTCGCTGACTTTGAATCCACTTTCGGCCCATAGTTCTCAAATTCCGCCAGTTATTCACTATACATGCAGAACAAGACATGTGAATTTGTGCCCCTGCTGATTCATTGTCCACCTGACCAAGCGCCCTTTTAGATTTGCTTGCCTCATTAGCCATGACAGACTAAAATGATCAGTTAATACCTCGAACTTCTGCAATTCTAGATAGCACCTAAATCTTACTATTCCCAAAATCACCGCTGAACATTATTTTTCCGTCAAGCTGTAATTGCGATTTGCCGAATTATGTTTTTTTTTTTTGACATGAATTCTACAGGTCGTTCCTCCTTGGTGTCATTCATTTGAGCGAGCACTGCACCTAGTCCGTAATCACTGGCATCACAATGCAGATAGAATTCCTGATTAAAATGCGGATTTCGCAGCACGGGGACTGAAGTGAGAGCGTTATTGAGTTGATCAAACGCCTTTTGTGCTGCTTCAGTCCAACAAAATTTCTTCTTTCCAAATAATAAATCGGTTATGGGAGTAGTCAGCTCAGAGAAATTTGCAATCAATCTTCTGTACCATAATGCTAAACCCAAAAATCCTCGAACTTGCTTCACCGATTTTGATGCGAACCAGTTTACAATGGACTCAATTTTCTCTGAGTCGGTTGATATTCTTCCATGTCCAATAATAAAACCTAAATATTTGACTTCTGTCACACAATTGATTCTTCTCAATGTTTAGTTTTAGATTTGCATTTCTAAGCTGTTTTGCAAGTTTGATTAGTACCGTAAGTTATTGTTCAATATTTTCAGATACTACACAAAGATCATCTAAATAGCCAACACATCAAACAGCATTATCCGAAATTGGTACAAATCCCGCCCGAGGTTATCACCGCATGTGATCTGCCGTCCGAGTCTGGTACTTGTTCCCATTCTTCCGCTGTTAAAGTCGAACCCACGCAACTAACATTTGCCTCAGTGTCTAGCAAACCTTCTGCTGTTCTTCCCAAAATTAAACTTTTGTTTAATCCATCGCCCATCGTTCTCTGCATTAAATATTTATGAGATTAATAACCGTTTCGTTAGTCTTACCGGTCGCCAAAATTTTTGCATTCTTAGTGTAGATCTCTTAGATCCGTTTGACTGTGTCGGTCCACAGATGCGGGCTCGAACTCTTTTATAATTATACAATCTCTCGTAATATGTGCGCAACTTCGTTGTGATATTGTTCGTACTATCTGGTTTAGCGCCTGTAAGTCTGGTAAGGGCATAGCTCTTGTCAGAATTACTGAGCTAGCCGGTAAATCTAGTATTCTGCTTATTATTTCTGCTTCGGAGCCATTCGTGTCTGACTTACGAATGGTCCCTTCGCTTGGTTTTCCGCCTTTTTCGCAAGACACCCAGGAAATTGTGGTTTGTAAAGTTTCTTTCCTCCACACCCATGGCAAAAAACTTTCCTCTCTTTCATACACATATCCCAACCATGGCCTTATTCGTCACAGTTCCAACAGCGATACACGCGTATCGGTGCCTGAAGTGCACCGCCCTCGCTTAAAGTGGGATCTGCGTCTTGAGAAAGTGTCCCTTCGTCTAAAGCGGCCACATTCCTTTTGGAAATGCCGGATTGGGTACTGCTTTAGGAAATCCTCTAAATCCCACTTCCCTTAATAAATTTTCCCGCATTTATACCAGCTTGCGCACATGTGCGATAGACTTTATCTGTACCTAAAGCAGTTTATGCTACATACTGTGAAGTAAGTTTCGAGATAGCATCTCAATAAGCTGCTGCTCCGAAATGGGTCTCAACATCCACGACGACAATATCATGACTTCGTCATAAAATGCCTTAATTGTTTCCCCGATCTTCTGCTTCCTGGCTCCTCCAGTATGTCTGTGTCAGTACGGTAGTCGGTATATTGTTCTCTTAGTGCCGCCCCAAATTCGCTCCAAATTATTTGATGGTTCTCTTTCCTATGCCTTCAGTACCATTACCTCGCTTTTCCCACTAACTTTATATGTAGATTTTTACTGAGCTGGGTCTTCTTCTCGGGATTTATTCCCATTCTAAATCGGGAGCAGCTCGCATGCTGACTGCCCTCGTGAGTGTGGCTCTCCTGGTGACTAATTTGTGGCAATACTTGCCGGAAACTCAAGCCAGCTAACTGCCTAGCTAATCGAAGACTCGCTAGGAATCTCTGTTAGATCTATTATTATATCCTCCTGACATCTGACAATCCTCTCAATTATTAATTGCAACATTTAAATTGTCAGTACTTATTTTCATTGCCATTTTCACTCTGTTTGTCTGTGTTTTTGATAATTTATTAACTATTAACTATGTTTATTATTTGATTTAGGTTGTTTTAAGGGTTATGAAGTTTTACGTATCTTCCCGCAGTAGACATAGTGTGCACGTAAATTAACAGAAGGATAGAAGAAAAAGGAAGAAAAGCACCTACGCCATTTACTAGAGTTGGTTTAATTTTCCCTCCTCGAGGACATTGGTCTGGTGTTCACCCGATAATGTCTGTTTAGGTGAGGATTTTTCGTTGGCCTAAAACCACTTTCTCTAGCACCTTTTTTTAGATGACAGGAATGAGTTCAGTGGTCAATATTTAGATATTGCCTAAAGTAGCTTTCCTAATGTTTTCAAACCTGAGTCTACATTAATAGTTGTTTTTTCTCTATCCGCCTCCTTGCCCATAAGCTATATCTTCAGTCGTTCTAGTTTCCTATAACAAATTCCGTATTCTGCCAGCCTTGGGTTGTTTTTATTTTATTTATTATTTTTCTGATGTATTTTTTTTTTTTTTTGTCTTCTTTTAAGGATCAGCTTGTGGAGAGTTCCTTTGGTTATTATTTCGAATTCTCTTAATATTCATTTCCTAAATTTTCTCTCCGTTTGCCTTTCGTATAGCAGTTTGCATAGAAACCCACAAAATACGTTATTAATGTTTTTTTTTTTTTTTAATTTATTTGGGTCTTCACATTTTTGTTGTTGTTGGTTTTGAACGTCTTAATTTTCACATCCTTCCGTTTTGGTGTTGAGATCCTGGCTGCTGTGACGAGTACCTCTTCCAGAGCGGCGGTAGAGTAGTCGGTGTCCGTTTCAATATTTAGTTGAGGAGTTAGCTCAATGTGGCAACTCACATACTTTCTGTATTTTATCCAGTTAGTAATGTGCGACGTCAGCCTATAGGGGTGGTCCGTAATTTTTGGGCTTTGAAGAAGGGTTAACAACAAAGGTGAGTAGTCGAATGAGAGATCCGGTATGGCCATGGCGCTTATTATATCGCGTGCGATGTTTTTTGTCACCGCGAAATCAATTAGATCTGGGATCTTTCTGGGGTCTGCGGGACAATATGTGGGGCTACCAGGAGAGACGTAGTCCAATTTATTGCTCACTTTTATAAGTGCGTTATACAGCCTTCCCTTGGGGTTTACGAGGCGTGATCCCCAGTGCGTGTGTTTGGCATTGAAGTCTCCTACAGCTATGAAGCGATCCCCCAGTGTGTTGCAGAAGTCCATGAATTGACCTTCAGAGATGCACAGGTTTCTGTTTCCTGACTTAATTTATTGCAAAACTTTGGTGAAAGTGGTGTTGTGCTGTTGTGCTACAAGCAACTGAATCACCATGTACTGGTTCTGAACAAGGGTTTGCATAGTTGTTTTCATAAATGACATGAGTTCCATCATACTTTGTTGCATGGTAAACATCATAGTTTCCAAATTGCTTTGCGTCTGCATCGGGACCTGCTGAGTGTTTTCTGAGTGTGGCTGAAGTGGATTTTCCATGCATGAAAAATACGTCTGGCGTACTTTTTGAGTTATAATACGTATTTTGCGTATTTTGTTGACGCGTAGCCGTCGCTCGTTGCATGCGTTGCACTACTTGTAGACCACACAGCCTCTGTAGTTTGCCATATGGTTTCCACCACAGTTGCCACATTTTTTCTTTAAGGGGTCTTCTTTGTTTGCGGGGCAGTTTACGGAGTTGTGGAAGTCTCCGCAGACTACGCAGACTGCCCGAAGTGTGCAGTATGTCTTTGTGTGTCCATACTCCTGGCAGTTTGTGCATTGTAAAGGCCGTTGCGTTTGTGTGGTTCTTCCACGGTGATCCTTCGATGCAGTAAGAGCTGCAGCTTGTAGATTGGGTGCTCTTCGTTTTTCTTTAAGGCTTTGCTATCTGGTTCAAGCTCGACCTTGAAGAGTGGTTGCGGTTTTTTATTTCTGTTGATAATGTTGCTGACATTTTTGACACAGAAGCCCTTGGCTTTAAGGGCTTCTTGAATCTCAGAGGGGGCGACGTCGGATTCGATTCCTTTTAGTACAACTTGCAGTCCCTTGCTGCTTTTTAGTTGGTAGGTGTAGAAGTTCTGTTTTGTTTCCTCTAGGTACTTAGACACAGCTCGGAAGTGTTCTTCGGATTTCGTTTGAACTTTGTATTCGTGGATGTTCCCTTTAATAAGCGGAACAACATGGAAATTATCGTCTCCGACCAGCGCAACAATTTTGTTGACCAGGGCGTTAGAGCTTTTTTCCCTTAAACAAATAGGTGCGGGCTTTCGTTTCTTTTGGGTCTCCTGCCCCAACTCAGCTTGGTTGTTTTCCGCTTCTGCTAAGATGAAAAAACGATTATCATTGGAACTCCTAGTTTTGGTCGTTGCTTTTGTTGGTACGGTTGATCTTTGGTTTATTACCAATCGTGTTTAGTGGACTAAGCTTACTCTTAATCTGGATGTAGCGATCCATACCGGTCTGTATAGCCGGGACCGCATCTTGCTTATCGACGCTTACGGTTTTTGTTGACATTGCTTTATGCTCTGCGGCCGTTGGCACCGAATTCTCAATATTGGTAGTTGGTTATGTTGTTGGTGGTGCTTTTGCTGCGATTGCAGGAATTGAAGCGCTGCTAGTTGTTGGAGCTTCTTCCATCGAAGACGGCCGTGGTGGGGTTTGGCATTGGTAACTCCATGATGTAGGAGTTGGGGTGAGAAGAGTGGGTGAGCCAGAGCTCGCTCTCTTGCTGTCGACGGTCAGTAGAGCCGGGTTGAACATTGTTGACTTGCTTTCTTCAACGATATCGCGTGTTGAGAAGTAAAAGTAACAAGCGTATCTTGGATTTACGGAGCTTCTACGCTCATTCTATGAATCGCTGCTCAATTTTCGAGCTTATTACGCGTGGCACTTATTAATGAAAGTCAAATATTCACTTGCACTATCATAACACCAGTTATAAATATATATTTTTTCTTTGGCGTTACTTTGCGCAAGCTGCCTGTCAATTGTTATTCATATAGTTTAGACTACAGATTTCAACTTCGTTAATTTGTCTCCACTTTAAATTTGTTATTTCTTATTTTTCATCGACAAAAGACGGAGAACACCGACCGACGAAGCCTCGCACTAAAAAACGCGTCCAACTCGTACAGCGGATAATGATTGTGTGAATTGATTCGTTAATAACTTCTGAGTTTTTTGTCCGATTGTAACCAAATTCTCAGAGATCATTAAGATAATGACTAGTATTGTGAGTACCAAAACAGAACATTCTAGATTTAATATGATGCTTGGAAACACTTTTTTTCGATTTACGGGGGCGGAAGGGGGCGTGGCAATAAGAAATTACTTTTATAAGGCGTTACCACGTGCAGCTGCACCTAGCTAATTGCTATGACACTCAGTGACATAATAATGGTGTTCAATAAACCAACTAAAATGCCGCCAAGCTAATAATTTCTAACAAAGAAAATTTTGGTATATTATTTTGGCATAATTTTAGTATATTTTTTTTTAGTATTTTTTCAGTATATTTTTGAAAAATATATTTCGATGGTGAAATTGGGTGGCGGGTCGCGCACACTCGGCAGTAGCTTTCTTAGTTGTTTTTATCCGATTGTAACCAAATTGTCAGAGATCATTAAGATGGTGATGATTAGTATTGTGCTTACGTGTGAACGTTCTAGGTTTAAAATGACGCTTGAAATTAAATTTTTATAAATTCCGGAGGCGGCAGGGGGCGCGGCAAAAATCTTAAACGAACTTGATCTGTGTGCAACAATAAGACGCACTGTCCCGAAAAATTTGTTGCTCTATCTTTTATAGTCTCTTAGAACTAGGTGTTCATACGGACCGACAGACGGACAGACGGACATGGCTATATCGCCTCGGCTGTTGACGCTGATCAAGAATATATATACTTTATGGGGTCGGAGTTGTTTCCTTCTGCACACACAATATTAATCATCATCTAAATGATCTCTGAAAATTTCGGACCAAAAACACAGAAGTTATTAACGAATTTCTTTTATAAGGCGAAATCGGGTGCAGCTGCACATGTTCAGCTATTTGTCACTCAGTGACATAATAATGGTGTTCAATAAACATAATGAAGTGCTACCAAGCTAATCACTTAGAACAAAATTAATTATATATTTTGGTATATTTTTAGTATATTTTTAGTATATTTTCCAGTATATTTTTGAAAAATATAATATTTTGATGGTCGCTCTTTTTTATTCTTCCATTCACTAAAATTAAGTGACGGGTATCTCACAGTCGAGCAAAGTCGACAGTAGCTTTCTTACTTGTTTTAACCAATAATTATTATAATTTTCATGAATTTATAACATTATTAAATGCTGCGCATCTACACTAAAAATCCGTGACCTTGTACAATAAAAAGCTTGACTGTAGCCGTTCCTACTTGGTTCAGTATATTTTTGAAAAATATAATATTTTGATGGTAAAATTGGGTGGCGGGTATCTCACAGTCGAGCAAACTCGACAGTAGCTTTTTACTTGTCTCAGTATATTTTTGAAAAATATAATATTTCGATGGTTTAATTGGGTGGCGGGTATCTCACAGTCGCAAGCTCAACAGTAGCGTTCTTACTTGTCATGCTTATGATAAACATCCTGACCAATTTGAGTAGATGTTAATCTAGGATGAAGCCCGACAGTCTTTAAAACATCCCGTTTTTCACCATCAGTCAGTTTAAGCTGCCTTCCAGAACGTGGTTTTGATTCAACCGAGCCGGATATATTTAAGTTTTCCACCACTCTTTGTATGGAGAAGTGACTTCTACTCACGGTTCTTCCAATTCCCTGCAGAGAATTCCCTCATTCCGAAGTTTAATGATCACTTGCCGCAATTCGAAAACAATTTTTTATTCTTCTTGTGCATTGCGATTTTCTTAATAGAATGATGAAATTGGTTAAAGCAACTAACAGCATGATCTAAGGGTACCAAAAGCTGCATACCAATCTCAATCTTTTAAATATTAAGTTTTAAGGTTGTATGCAGACCTTTTCTCATTCTAAATCGTAATCGAATTTTTAGTTTTCTAATTCTTTTTAAAAACATATATAAGTCTGATGCGACATCGACAGCGTCAACCCTGGGCGTTGCCTTTACGGCTGATATCATCAGCTTTGCTGACGACGCTTTCGTGGCCTCTCAGAGGTCAGGCCTCACGGAAGCAGGCTCTCAGATCCAGTTGCTGCGGCTGGAATCGAAGAACGCAATTGTGAAATTGAAGAGCCGCGAGAAGCTTATTATAGCTGCACTTGCGAAGGGTTCGAACCGAGCAAAAGCTCTCGTTATCTCCCTTACACTCCCGTTTATACCAAGAGTGAAATTCTACGTTGGCAGGGTCAAGCTGATCCTTATGAATTCAGATCCCAAAGCCTCGCTCGCCGTTCCTGCGCCATCCCCTTCCTCACCCGTTTCCTCTCCAGCCAGTGACCCTCCGGCAAAGGCGCCAGTGGTCCCCACCGGAGCATCAGCATTGACTGATCCTGTGCCTCCACCAGCGCTGCGGCCGGGAAGGCACCTAATAACTCTCCCCCACTCCACCGGTCATCGTGCTCACGGCCTGCAAAGCCGCGAGGGGCCCAACTAGGCGGGTGACTGGTAGCGGTCACCTTCAGGCAACCGCAATGGGTGCCACGGCCAGGCCCACTGCCAGCGCATTGGGCCGCAACCCACCCGCAAGCAACCTCCCCAAGCAGCTCCTCCACACCACCGAAAAGCATCCGTGGGAACGACTCTCAGGGGCAAGGCAAGTGGCCTTGTCACCACAGCCATAAGGAGAGAAAATGAAAAGAATTAAGGTGCTCCAGGCGAGCCTACACCATGCCAGAGGAGCGTGGGCCGCACTGTTCAGGGTCGTCTGTGATGATGAAATCAACCTGGCTCTCGTCCAATAACCATGGTTGATCAGTGGCCAAATACGTGGACTATAATGCGGATCATGTAAGTTGTTATATGACCGTACGGTAGGTGCCCCTCGCACTGCTATACTTTTAGATAATAGTGTACGTCATTTCCCTTTAACCAACTTCATCCTTAGAGACCTGGTAGAAACGGCTATTGAGGAACTGCGGGCGGTGTCCGGGAGGTGGTGACCGACTCTGCATTCCTACAGGGTGACGTGGGTGAGGCTCCCCCAGCAGAGTTGCAGCGGCTGGTACAATTCTTTCGTCGAAACAACAAGCCGTTCGTGATCGGTTATGATGCCAATGCTCATCACATGATCTGGAGGACCAGTGATGTCAACAAACGTGGTAAATCCCTCTTAGACTACTTATTGTGCTGTCAATTAGATGTAGCTAACGTAGGGTGTAAACCCACTTATACAAACGCCATTAGGGAAGATGTTTTTGATCTCACCCTAATCAGCAACTCAATAGCGAACTCAATTGTGAACTGGCGGGTCACAAGCGAAGCCACCTTGTCAGACCATCAGCACAAGTCGAGATTCGCCAAGACTCCTTCTGTCCCAAAAGATGATTTGGGATCTTTTTAAAGCCTCTGTAGCTTTTCAAGGCAGATTTATTGGTTAGCAATCCTAAGTCTATCAGTGAGATAAAACTTGCAGCCAATCTGCTCCAAGATGCGCTTATTTCATCCTTCAAGGTCAGCTCAGCCCAGAAGGCTCTTTCGCTCAAGATCGTAGGTAAAGACTTGAGCTTTTGTACAAGTTCACTTCCCGGGTTCTGTGGCGAGCCCAGATCTCTCCAGTTGCGATGACGCCACTTTGTGACCCGACTCACACGGTTCAGCTTATATGGATCAATTTTCGACCCCGAAAAGGTCAAATGGGCTGTGGAGTCTTTCGCTCCCTTCAAAGCCTAAGGGGGTGACCAAAGGTTCTTAGCCTTATTAAAAACAGCCTGGCTCATACCCTTGATCAACTGGTCGGCCTTCTTAGGGCTAGTTTTACTTGGGGATACATACCCAGCTCTTGGAAGAGAGTTAATGTGGTATTCATTTCCAAGCAAGGGAATCGTCCGCTTGACCAGCCTAAGTCCTATCGGCCGATCAGTCTTACTTCCTTTCAGCTTAAGACGGGGGAAAGGCTGATAGACATGCATATTCGGTGCTCCCTGCAGTCGTGTAGTCGACCTCTGCATCCCACGCAGCTTTCGTACATAGCCGGTAGACAGAGATCGCTCTCCACAGGTTAGTGGGGAAAATTGAGAGAGCCTTCGTATCGAAGAACATTACTTTATGCTCTTTTCTGGATATAGAAGGTGCATTTGACAATATCGGCTACAGATCCATCTCTACTGCCCTAGATCGCAGACGAATTGCCCATCGCTTGATCCGGTGGATGGATGCTATGATCAAACACCGGATAATCACTTCCACCTTGGACTCCACGACTGCATGCATTAATGAAGTCAAAGGCTGTTCCCACGGAAGGGGTTCTATCGCCCTATCCTGGTCCCCAGTAGTTGACGAACTACTAGTCTTACTCTCTGAACAGGGGGGCGTTGAAGCAATTTGCTATGCTGATATACCGACGGGTCAAAAACTGATCAGGGGGTTGGAGCTGGGATCTTTGGACTCAATTCCAAAACCTCAATTGCTATGGGCAAATGGCCCACAGTCTTCCAATCTCAGGTTCATGCCGTTGAGTTCTGGTACCATCTAAGAGAAAGGGATTAGAGGAGTGAACATCTATATCTTCTCTGACAGTCAAGCGGCCATATTAGCCCTCTCCTCAAAAAGACTAAGCTCTCGATTGGTGGCCGATTGCTGGAACTGCCCCCAAAGACTGTCTCTAATTAACAAACGTCACCCTCCTATGGGTAACTGGACACTCTGGTATCCAGGGCAGCGAGCGGAAGGATGAACTTGCGAGTGCCGGGTCATCATCCCCTTTTTCCGGCCCCTAGCCCTTCTGTGGCGTGGGGTTGTAAACTATTACGGATCTTGTGCAAACCAGGGCTGGGAGGTTGACTGGTCGCTACTGGTCTGTACAGCCAAGGAGCTCATCAATCCCGTGGTCGACCGAAGAACTAACTTACTCTCCAGGAGGGATCTTCACCTCCCCGTTGGCTATCTCAGCCTTAGTATGGACTAGGAGAAAACATCTGCTCGTGGATAACGCAGGTCCCGAGCATATTGTGCACTTCTGGACGAAAGATTTGCTTTGCTTCATAAGGGAAGCAGATTAACTTTTGTCTAGATAGGCAGAGCTTTATAGGCACAAAAGATCACCATGGTCGCAATGCCTCGCCGGAGAGACTCCCTAATAATAATAAATTGCCAATGAAATTAAAATCTGCTTTTCTTTTTTTAAAATTTTTTATTTTCTTTATAAGGTCTAAGGTCTTTCTTTTTCTACAGAAAAATTAAATACCAGCGAAAGTTGTCGATGCTGCCATCAGAATTTGGGTTTTTTTTTCATATTTTTTTTTCTATTCTTTCTGCTTTCTTTTACACAATAAAATCAGTGATGTGCAAAATTTTTTGGTTTTTGTATGTACAATATGGGATTTATATTTTCACGAATGGAGCCGCCTTTTTTTTTTCTCTCTCGAAATTGCCTTTTGTTGCGCTCTATCTGGCGATTCCACTGACTCCTGTGAGAATGAGACCCTGGTTCAGAGACTAGGTCCTAACCTGTCCTGGCAAAGACACTGCTACAACGCAAGCTTTATGCCGACAGAAAATGTATGTAACAGGCAGAAGGAAGCATCTCCGACCCCATAAAGTATAAATATTCTTGATCAGCTTCAACAGCCGAGGCGATATAACCATGTCCGTCTGTCCATCTGTCTGTCCGTATGAACACCTAGATCTCAGAGACTATAAGAGATAGAGCACATTTTTCGGGACAGTGTGTCTTATTGTTGCACACAGATCAAGTTTGTTTTAGATTTTTGCCACGCCCTCTTCCGCCCCCGTAAATCGAAAAAAAAACGAATTGCTAGCGTCATTTTAAACCTAGAACGTTCAATTTTTGCACGCACAATATTAATCATCGTCTTAATGATTTTTGAAAATTTGGTTACAATTGGATAAAACTTATTAAGAAATTACTTTTATAAGACGTAATCAGGTGCAGCTCCACCTAGTTAGTTGCTATGACACTTCGTGACAAATTAATGGTGTTCAATAAACCTACTTAAGTGCCGCCAAGGTTATAATTTTGAACAAAGAAAATTTTGGTATATTATTTAGGTATATTTTTTTAGTATATTTTGGCTTAGTATATTTTCCAGTATATTTTTAAAAATATAACATTCCGATGGTAAAATTGGGTGGCGGGTATCTCACAGTCGAGCAAACTCGACAGTAGCTTTATTACTTCTTTATGTTTTTCCTGTATTTTTTTAACTTGTTTCATAAACTTTACTTAATAAATTTGTTTCTCCTCTGTTTTTTTTTTACTTCTCAAAACCTACTGTGACCGACTTGGATAAGACATTTTTTTTGCAATGACTAGGCAAATATGGTGGGTCGCCATACTAATTCTCCTCCTTGCATCTATTTTCCCGAATTTTCCTGTTGCAACTCTGAGGGCCTATCTGGAAGGAACATAATCTAATTTCTAAGTCCCTGTAAGTATGCCAAAAATACAAAATAAAGCTACTATAATAACTTCCTTTTTTTTCTTACAGACTTTCACTTTTTGTAATTTTCTTATCTTGTAGACCTAATAAAAAAAATAAAGTTCTGTCTGTTATAACCACTATAGAGAATGAAACAGATATGTGTAGATTCTTTACTGTCATACGACAGTATGTCTTTCGCGTGATAGGTTGCTACTAACTTGCCCTGTAAGTCTTCTACGATGTAGTATGCGCTACCTTGTTTACCTCTTACGAGAGATTTTATGAAGGTAGGGGCTAGCTTAGCATTTATGCCTTTTACAAATGAACTTTGCAAGATATTTCTGCGGAATACTTCTAGCCCAACTTAAAAGTCCACCCCTCTTGTTCGCAAGTTGTAGTTCCGCTTGCTGCTCGAAGGTATTTTTCATATTTTGTTCTAGCTGCTTACATGCATCTGAAGCTGATCATCTCGACGCAATTCTCCTACATTTTCACTCAATAGTCCTAAATTTTTCCACAATTTATACTGCGAACCATATGTGATCATATGGAATCCATATGGGGCTTGATAGGGAGATGCTTTGATGCATTCTGTTGCGCAATGAACAACTAATTGCTGGAATGTGATGATCTCACGCACTATGACCATCTTGCAAATAGCCCCGAATTGCTGTTATTATAGATCGGTTTACCCTCTCCGACGCGTTTGACTACGGCGAATACACCGCCGTGTATTGATGCCTCACTCTAAACGCTGTTAAAAAAGCGTTAAAGTCATGAGCTTTAAATTGCGATCCATTGTCACTCACAATCAAAAAAGATTTGGTCTTGTAAAAATTCCATGATTGCTTTGGACGTAAATTTCATCAGCGGACACAGCCAGTGGAATTTTTAAAAATTTTCTAATACGATAAGGAGTCCAATATGTCCCTATTTACTACGTGGATAAAGTTCGAGTAGATCTATATAGAGTCGTTGAAATGGTCGGAAAGTTTGGGCTTGCTGCTCGTTTCGAAGTTTTAGATTAATATTCGGAGCCTTTGTCTCCTTGCATAGCTCGCATTGAATCACATAGTCCCTTACTTGGCTCACCATCCCTGATCAATAGAAAGTTCTTCGGATTATTTCCAAAGAACCATGAGCGCTCTAACTCACCGAATTGGTCAAACTTTGAGGAATCCAAAATTTCCAGCCAGTTTGGTTGCTTTCAGCCGCTCCATTGTTATGCTTGGTTCTAATATAGATATGTCTGTCTGTAATTTTAAGATCCGGGTGGGATTCTGGCTCCTCTAGTATTTAATTTTTTAATTCATTGTATACCTCTTCCTCGAAACTCGCTGACTTTGAATCCACTATCGGCCCATAGTTCTCAAATTCCGCCAGTTATTCACTATACATGCAGAACAAGACATGTGAATTTGTGCCCCTGCTGATTCATTGTCCACCTGACCAAGCGCCCTTTTAGATTTGCTTGCCTCATTAGCCATGACAGACTAAAATGATCAGTTAATACCTCGAACTTCTGCAATTCTAGATAGCACCTAAATCTTACTATTCCCAAAATCACCGCTGAACATTATTTTTCCGTCAAGCTGTAATTGCGATTTGCCGAATTATGTTTTTTTTTTTGACATGAATTCTACAGGTCGTTCCTCCTTGGTGTCATTCATTTGAGCGAGCACTGCACCTAGTCCGTAATCACTGGCATCACAATGCAGATAGAATTCCTGATTAAAATGCGGATTTCGCAGCACGGGGACTGAAGTGAGAGCGTTATTGAGTTGATCAAACGCCTTTTGTGCTGCTTCAGTCCAACAAAATTTCTTCTTTCCAAATAATAAATCGGTTATGGGAGTAGTCAGCTCAGAGAAATTTGCAATCAATCTTCTGTACCATAATGCTAAACCCAAAAATCCTCGAACTTGCTTCACCGATTTTGATGCGAACCAGTTTACAATGGACTCAATTTTCTCTGAGTCGGTTGATATTCTTCCATGTCCAATAATAAAACCTAAATATTTGACTTCTGTCACACAATTGATTCTTCTCAATGTTTAGTTTTAGATTTGCATTTCTAAGCTGTTTTGCAAGTTTGATTAGTACCGTAAGTTATTGTTCAATATTTTCAGATACTACACAAAGATCATCTAAATAGCCAACACATCAAACAGCATTATCCGAAATTGGTACAAATCCCGCCCGAGGTTATCACCGCATGTGATCTGCCGTCCGAGTCTGGTACTTGTTCCCATTCTTCCGCTGTTAAAGTCGAACCCACGCAACTAACATTTGCCTCAGTGTCTAGCAAACCTTCTGCTGTTCTTCCCAAAAATTAAACTTTTGTTTAATCCATCGCCCATCGTTCTCTGCATTAAATATTTATGAGATTAATAACCGTTTCGTTAGTCTTACCGGTCGCCAAAATTTTTGCATTCTTAGTGTAGATCTCTTAGATCCGTTTGACTGTGTCGGTCCACAGATGCGGGCTCGAACTCTTTTATAATTATACAATCTCTCGTAATATGTGCGCAACTTCGTTGTGATATTGTTCGTACTATCTGGTTTAGCGCCTGTAAGTCTGGTAAGGGCATAGCTCTTGTCAGAATTACTGAGCTAGCCGGTAAATCTAGTATTCTGCTTATTATTTCTGCTTCGGAGCCATTCGTGTCTGACTTACGAATGGTCCCTTCGCTTGGTTTTCCGCCTTTTTCGCAAGACACCCAGGAAATTGTGGTTTGTAAAGTTTCTTTCCTCCACACCCATGGCAAAAAACTTTCCTCTCTTTCATACACATATCCCAACCATGGCCTTATTCGTCACAGTTCCAACAGCGATACACGCGTATCGGTGCCTGAAGTGCACCGCCCTCGCTTAAAGTGGGATCTGCGTCTTGAGAAAGTGTCCCTTCGTCTAAAGCGGCCACATTCCTTTTTGGAAATGCCGGATTGGGTACTGCTTTAGGAAATCCTCTAAATCCCACTTCCCTTAATAAATTTTCCCGCATTTATACCAGCTTGCGCACATGTGCGATAGACTTTATCTGTACCTAAAGCAGTTTATGCTACATACTGTGAAGTAAGTTTCGAGATAGCATCTCAATAAGCTGCTGCTCCGAAATGGGTCTCAACATCCACGACGACAATATCATGACTTCGTCATAAAATGCCTTAATTGTTTCCCCGATCTTCTGCTTCCTGGCTCCTCCAGTATGTCTGTGTCAGTACGGTAGTCGGTATATTGTTCTCTTAGTGCCGCCCCAAATTCGCTCCAAATTATTTGATGGTTCTCTTTCCTATGCCTTCAGTACCATTACCTCGCTATTCCCACTAACTTTATATGTAGATTTTTACTGAGCTGGGTCTTCTTCTCGGGATTTATTCCCATTCTAAATCGGGAGCAGCTCGCATGCTGACTGCCCTCGTGAGTGTGGCTCTCCTGGTGACTAATTTGTGGCAATACTTGCCGGAAACTCAAGCCAGCTAACTGCCTAGCTAATCGAAGACTCGCTAGGAATCTCTGTTAGATCTATTATTATATCCTCCTGACATCTGACAATCCTCTCAATTATTAATTGCAACATTTAAATTGTCAGTACTTATTTTCATTGCCATTTTCACTCTGTTTGTCTGTGTTTTTGATAATTTATTAACTATTAACTATGTTTATTATTTGATTTAGGTTGTTTTAAGGGTTATGAAGTTTTACGTATCTTCCCGCAGTAGACATAGTGTGCACGTAAATTAACAGAAGGATAGAAGAAAAAGGAAGAAAAGCACCTACGCCATTTACTAGAGTTGGTTTAATTTTCCCTCCTCGAGGACATTGGTCTGGTGTTCACCCGATAATGTCTGTTTAGGTGAGGATTTTTCGTTGGCCTAAAACCACTTTCTCTAGCACCTTTTTTTAGATGACAGGAATGAGTTCAGTGGTCAATATTTAGATATTGCCTAAAGTAGCTTTCCTAATGTTTTCAAACCTGAGTCTACATTAATAGTTGTTTTTTCTCTATCCGCCTCCTTGCCCATAAGCTATATCTTCAGTCGTTCTAGTTTCCTATAACAAATTCCGTATTCTGCCAGCCTTGGGTTGTTTTTATTTTATTTATTATTTTTCTGATGTATTTTTTTTTGTTTTTGGCTTCATTTAAGGATCAGCTTGTGGAGAGTTCCTTTGGTTATTATTTCGAATTCTCTTAATATTCATTTCCTAAATTTTCTCTCCGTTTGCCTTTCGTATAGCAGTTTGCATAGAAACCCACAAAATACGTTATTAATGTTTTTTTTTTTTTTTAATTTATTTGGGTCTTCACATTTTTGTTGTTGTTGTACTTTTAACGCATTTCTATTTTTTATACCCGCCTACCCAAAGGGTGGAAGGGTATTATGGCTTTGTGCCGACCGAAAATGTATGTAACAGGTAGAAGGAAGCATCTCCGACCCCATAAAGTATATATATTCTTGATCAGCGTCAACAGCCGAGACGATATAGCCATGTCCGTCTGTCCGTCCGTATGAACACCTAGATCTCAAAGACTATAGGAGATAGTGCAACAAATTTTCGGGACAGTATGTCTTATTGTTGCACGCAGATCAAGTTTGTTTTTGATTTTGGGCACGCCCCTTTCCGACCATGCAAAAAACAAGCGTCGTTTTAAACCTAGAACTTTCGGACGCACAAAACTAATCACCATCTTAATGATCTCTATGAGTTTGGTTACAATCGGATGAAAAACACAGAAGTTATTAAGAAATTACTTTTGTAAGGCGTTACCACGTGCAGCTGCACCTAGTTAGTTGCTATGACACTCTGTGACATAATAATGGTCTTCAATAAACCAACTAAAGTGCCGCCAAGTTAATAATTTCGAACAAAGAAAATTTTGATATATTATTTTGGTATTTTTTAGTATTTTTTCAGTATATTTTTTAAAAATATACTATGTTGATGGTAAAATTGGGTGGCGGGTATCTCACAGTAGAGCAAACTCGACAGTAGCTTTCTTACTTGTTTTTTTCTAAACTTCAGTTGCCCCAAGTTTTTGGGCGCCAATTTGTTATGTCCCACCTACTGGTTGTACGACTTATAAATATACGAGGGTCGTTTGATAAGTCCGTGACTTTTTGTATTTGCCGCGCACCTGCTCTAAATACAACACTGCTCCTGTCAGCAGTTATCGATTAACAGCTGACTGTAAAATTTTGAGAAAGCTGCGTTTTTTGGTTTGCGTTTTATAGGCATTGAAAGCAGACGATCTCGTGAATTTTAACGAAAATGGAAAAAAGTGAATTTCGTGTGCTAATTAAGCATTATTTTTTGCGTAAAAAATCCATCACCGAAACCAAGGAAAGACTTGATAAATATTATGGGGACTCTGCACCATCAATTTCAATGGTTAAGAAATGGTTTACTGAGTTCCGTTGTGGTCGTACCAGTACAAGTGATGCCGAACGTTCAGGTCGCCCAAAAGAGGTCGTCATGCCAGAAATCGTCGACAAAATCCATGGAATGATATTGGATGATCGGAGAATGAAAGTGCGTGAGGTAGCTGAGGCTGTAGGCATCTCAACTGAACGGGTACATCACATTTTACATGAATATTTGGACATGAAAAAGCTTTCCGCGCGATGGGTGCCGCGATTGCTCACACACGACCATAAGCGCAACCGTGTGACCATTTCAAAGGAGTGTTTGGCGATGTTCAACCGCAATCCAAACGAATTTTTGCGCCGTTTCGTTACCGTAGACGAAACATGGATCCACCACACCACACCAGAGACCAAAGAACAATCAAGACAGTGGGTTTCTCCGGGTGAACGTGCACCAAAGAAGGCCAAGGTGGGTCTGTCGGCCAACAAGGTCATGGCCACAGTTTTTTGGGATGCACAAGGTATCATTCACATCGATTACCTTGAAAAGGGTAAAACGATCACCGGCGAATATTATTCAGAGCTTTTGGACAGATTCGATATTGATTTGAAGCAGAAACGACCGCATTTGGCGAAAAAAAAGTGCTGTTCCATCAGGACAATGCACGGGTGCACACGTGTGTAGTCAGCATGGCAAAATTTCATAAATTGGGCTACGAACTGCTTCCCCATCCAGCATATTCTCCAGATTTAGCCCCCTGTGACTATTTTTTGTTTCCAAACATGAAGAAATGGCTCGGCGGTAAGAGATTCGGGTCAAATGAAGAGGTCATCACAGAAACAAACGACTATTTTGAGGGCCTTGAGAAAACCTATTATTTGGAAGGAATAAAAAAATTGGAAAAACGCTGGACTAAATGTATAGAGCTAAAAGGAGATTATGTTGAGAAATAAAACGCTTCTTTGACGAAAAAAATATATTTTATTCAAAAAGTCACGGACTTATCAAACGACCCTCGTAGTTCTACGGTCAGAAAGAGAAGAAAGTTTTAGTAATAAAAGTCTACTACGATACGAAGGCAATCTAATTGTGGGATTCCAGCTAAGACTACGAAGAGCAAAAGAAGAAATTGTTTCTGCACTGATTGAGATGTACAAATGTTTAGTAATGTAGGGATCGTTAAATTCTTTTGACCAACGTTTAATAAATCCAAGGACACCCATGGCTCTATTAGAAGCAGCCAAAATATGCTTATCAAACATTAATTTTGAATCAAGAAGGATACCTAAATTAGTTACTGACTCTATTCACTTAAGTGGAGTATCATTAATATGATAATTATTTAAATGGAGAATACCCCTAAAAAAGTGTCATAAGTTTACATTTATTGCAATTAAGATTTAATAAATTTATAGCACACCACGATTGAAAACAATCAAGGTCAGATTGCAATCTGAGGCTATATATAGGATCATTAAAAGTCAGAAAAATCTTAACATCATCTGCATACATAAGTATGCGAGAGTATGATATAACGGACGGTAGATCATTTATAAATAATGTAAACAGCAATGGGCCTAAATGACTTCCTTGGGGTACGCCGGAAGTGACTTGGACAGTCTTGGACACAGAGCCCTTGTAAAATACTCTTCGAATTCTACATGTAAGATATGAAGATATCCACAAAATTAAATTCTGTGGAAATCCAAGAAGATTGAGCTTGTATAATAAGAGACTATGGTTGACAGAATCAAAAGCCTTACTGAAATCAGTGTAAATGACATCCGTTTGCATTTTTGATTGGAACCTTTCAATAACAATTGATGAGAATTCTAATAAGTTAGTGGTAGTAGACCTACATTTCACAAACCCATGCTGGTAGGGTGAAATTATAGATTTACAGCAGTGTTGCAGTTGAGAAGTTATTAGTTTTTCAAATGCTTTGGGGATAGCAGACATTTTGGAGATACCTCTATAGTTTTGAACATTGGAATTATTTCATTTTTTCAAGAGAGGAATAATGTAAGACTCTTTCCAAAGATTAGGGAAAGAGCACATACATTGAACCACTAAGCAATGAACATAATAGAGTCGCCATGTTATACGAAGAATACTAGCCGTGTTTTCGCGCGTTCGGCTCTCTCTCTCTCTTCGTAGGAAACTTGAAGCAGTAAACAGAGAGAACTCGAGCATCAATTCAGTCGTAGAACCACGCTGTTTAGGTAATGGGTTTTAAAAAAATCATGACCTTTTACGTTTGTCCGAATGTGCGTAACAGGCAGAAGGAGGCGTCTGCGACTCCATAAACTATATATATTCTTGATCCTCTGAGTCAACAGCCGAGTCGATATAGCCCTGTTTGTCTGTCCGTCTGTCTGTATGAACACCTAGATCTCAGAGACTATAAAAGATAGAGCTACCAAATTTGGAGACAACATGTAGAAACTTGGTGCACATGGTCATGTTAAGGCTAGAATGTTCAGTTTTTGGCACACACAATACTAATCATCATCATAATGATCTCTAAAAATTTGATTATAATCGGACAATAAACACAGAAGTTATTAACGAATTACTTTTATAAGGCGATATCGGGTGCAACTGCACCTGTTCAGCTAGTTGTCACTCAGTGACGTAATAATGGTCTTCAATAAACATAATGAAGTGCTACCGAGCTAATTATTTAGAACAAAATTAATATCGGTATACTTTTAGTATATTTACCAGTTTATTTTTGAAAATATAATATTTCAATGGTCGCTCTTAATTATTTTTCCATTCAGTAAAATTGAGTGACGGGTACTTACTTGTTTTAATATGATTTTAATTTGATATGCGCCGCAGTTGCTGCTTGTCTGACTGCTTCAATCTTAATTTTTCACATTGCAGACCAAGTTTCATTTCAGAAGTGTTTCGCTTGGATATGGAAAAGTGAATACTCTTCTTTAATTCCATATATTGCTCTATCACTCATAAGTAAGGAATTCTAGTCTAGGTCATCAGTTGTGCGGTGAATATATCACGAATTGAGTTATTCGTTTCTGCCTGTGATCTTCTTGTTGTTCTTTTCTGTTTCGCTCATTTGTTTCAATTGATTTTGTTGTCTTTGCGTTGATATTGCTACTTTTGATTTGTTTACTTTACTATTTACTTATTACTCGTAGTGAGAATCATATAGTTATTTAGTATAGCCTTTTGCCCTAATATTTTATTAATAATGTTAATAAATAATGTCATTCTTATGCTTAAATTATGGAAATTATTTTTTTTAAATTAATTTTGGAGTCATGTCATCCAAATATGACATTAACGGTTAAAATTTGTCGCTATTCCTGAAGGCATGGTATTTTGTTTTGGGATACTCTCAAACTGCCTCGCGCGGAGTATCATGGTTGGGTAGCGTAAAGACTGCAAATCAGACCTGGTTTCACAATAGATGACTGCTACTTAAAGCCTTCACTTGATTTTTGTTTAAATGTGGTCTTGGTTTTGTGGATATTGTCAGAGTATTAATCCATCATAGTAACTTATGCGGCATCCTAGCTAAAGTTTATGTACTGGAGTCGGAGTTAGCAACAACCCACCCCACCTCGAACGAGCTTAGAGAACCAGAGCCATCCGATCGCTATAATCATACGACTTGTGAGCCTCCAGTTCACTTATTCTCCACTTAGTATCATTGGGTTACATCATTCAGCAGATAAAAATGAGCCAATATATTATAGAAAGATGAAATTAACAAAAATAAAATTCAAATTATTATAACACACTCTGCACAAGATAATATTATTACGAGCCACTGTGGAAAAATTATATAACTAATCCCAAAAGATGAAGCGATCGAAGTAGAACAAAAACTATGGAATACCATAAGCAAGTGAAAAATGAGTATATATTCAGAAGTACCAGATGAAATATATTATCTATATCATAAAATTACATCTTACAAACCCAAATGCACATACAGGAAATACAGATATAGAAAAACTTTATTCAACCTTATTTGAAATTATAAATAGTATAAATGATGACATCTCTATAGAAACAAAAATTCAAATCGCTTTAGAAGCATACAATTAAAGATTTCATACGACAACTCAATGTTCACCACCTTTCAAACAAAAAATGAAAAACAAGCACAGGAACTTAATGAAATGGTAAAAGAGAAGAAAAATAAAGTTTTAAATAAAAAAAAAGCCGGGAAACCTATAAAGAAACAAGTATGAAATATATTGTTGAGTTTGCTCGACGGTGAGATAAGTGTCACCCAATTTTACTGAATGGAAGAAGAAATAAGGGCAATCATCGAAATATGTTTTTCAAAAATATACTTATAACTCGACTTCCAGACGTCCGGTTTGGAGGGGTTTTTCCTGTTGTTTTTAGCAAACGCCAACACCAAAGAAGGCTCTGAATTTAAATAGAAAAAATCGTTTTTAGCAACAAACGCCAACACCACAGGAGGCTCTGAAGGCCGAAATCGATATTTTGTGTTATTATACGTGTGTGTTTATTCATTCGCTGTGCATCGTGCATTGATTGATTGTTAGAATTTTTTTTTTTCAGACTTTGCTTTTTTTACAGACATATTTTAACGTTTTTGTTTTAGTAAAATAATGCCGCGACCACGACGGTCAAATCTTGCAACTCGAAGTAGAACAGCGCTGCAGTTGATAAATCTTCGTCAAAATATGACAGATGAGCAGCATGAATTGCGTCCACAAGATATGCGTTCAAGGATGGCGAATTAACGAGCTGCACGCACACAAGAAAAGCGTGTTACTGAAACAGAAAACAATAATGCGCGGAGATAATCAAGAAAATGAAATCAGACGTGTGAAACGGACTTGAATCGAGCAGCATATCGCTATGATGCTACAATAGATGGCACAATGCAATGCATTGATATCGGTGCTATGAATGTCTTATGTCAGCATTGTAACGCACGCAAATTCCAAAAAGAAACTCCAAGGTTGTGCTGTGCTAATGGAAAAGTGGTTCTACCACCATTACATCCTCCACCAGTGCCATTGCAATCTCATCTGTCCAGTTTCAAAACATTTCTTAGCTAATATTCAGAGGTATAATAATTGCTTCCAAATGACTTCTTTCGGCGCTACCAATACTATTGAAGATAATTTCATGCCAACCGTCAAGGTAATTTCTATTTCGACTTTTGCTGCAATGGACGAGCGTTACACAAAAACATAACTATCATATAACAACATCACATTTTTATCACAACAAAACATTATAATTTTTTTGATTCATAATTTGTTTATGGATCATATCGGTTTGACAACAGTGCATTTACCTTCATTCAGATTCAAGGTCAAGTTTATCATAAAGTGGGTTCACTGTTGCCAGTCCCAAATTCGGATCGTCGCTTTCTTCAAATCTTTTTCATGGGAAATATAGAGAGCCATCTCTTTAAATACGAATTTTGGGAGGGACAACGTCCGCCGGGTCCGCTAGTGCTTATATATAACATTAGCTTTGTTTAAAATAATTAGCTTGGCAACACTTTATTTGGATTCTTGAACACCATTATTATATCATTTAGCAACATAGCAAATTAACAGGTGCAGCTACACCTGATTTCACCCTTTAAAAATAATTCTTTAATAACTTCTGTGTTTTTTGGCCGATTGCAACCTTTTTAGAGGTTATTAAGATGGTGATTAGTATTGTGCGTACCAAAAATTCTATGTTTAAAATGACGCTTGCAATTCGGTTTTTATCGATTTGCATGTACGGGAGGGGAAAATTTGATTATATTACCTCTAATAGTCTCTAAGATCTAGGTATTCATACGTACGGACAGACAGATCTAGCTATTTCGTCTCGATTGTTGACGACTACCAAGAATATATTTACTTTGAGGTGTCTGTTACATACATTTTCGGTTGGCACAAAATTGTAATAACATTCTACTCTTTCGGTAGGCATGTGTAATGAGAGCGACCATCAAAATATTATATTTTTTCAAAAATATAGTAGAAAATTTACTCCAAAAAATATTTACTAAAAATTTAATTATAATTTTAATTTAATTCATTGAACACCATTGTTATGTCACTTAGTGACATATCAACAGAACAGTTGCAGCTTTAAAAGTAGTTCTTTAATATCTTCTGTGTTTCTTCTGGACGGATAGACGGAAATGGCTATATCGTCTCGGCTGATGATGTTGACCAAGAATATGTATACTTTGTGGGATTGCGAAGCTTCGTTCTGCCTGTTACATGTATTTTCTGTTAGCACAAAGTTATAATACCCTTCAACCCAAAGAAAATTATTGTAATTAACACACAAAATACGAAAAGGATTGTGCCTTGAAAATTACTAATCGTGCTGACTGGAACGGCATAGCTTATCTGTCCTGTCAATTCCAAAGAGTCATTTGACCAATAATTAGTCTTTGTAGAAACACTACACCTAGCATAGCTCTACAGTCGGAGAGGGAATGAAGGTTTAGTTATAAAAGTTTACTACGATACGAAGGCAATCTAATATTAGGATTCCAGCTCAAACTACAAAGAGCAAACAAAGAATATTCATTGTTTCTGCTTTTATTCAAGCCTATCATGATGAGCGCTGTACTTGGGAAACCAGATATTAGATCCATACCTAAGTATACGACGAACCAGTGTGATATTCAGATGTTTTATTATGTAGGGTTCGTTATATTGCATTAAACAGACAAAGGGTACTTTCCAAACTTTAATTTTGAATCAAAACGGATATTCAAATCTGTTACCGACTGTATTTACTCAAGTTGCACCTTGTTAAAATGATAATTGTATAAATGGAAAAATACATAAGAAAAAA
This sequence comes from Drosophila pruinosa, assembly GCA_018150935.1. NCBI lineage: Eukaryota > Metazoa > Arthropoda > Insecta > Diptera > Drosophilidae > Drosophila > Drosophila pruinosa. Next base: position 405,461 of record JAECWR010000227.1, read on the forward strand.
ATTATTGCAATTTAAATTTATTGCACACCACGATTGTAATCAATCAAGATCAGATTCTAATCTGAGACTATTTAAAGAATCATTAAAAGTCAGTCACAGCTTAACATCATTCGCATATATGTGAGAGTATGATATAACTGACGGAAAATCACTTATAAATATACATAAATATACGAGGTGACCTCTACTCGCTCACCTCTTCCGCCCCCACGGAGCTGTGCGCGTTCTCTCCCCCCGCGCCCCCGTATCCCCACCCCCTCCACGACACTTGCAGAAACAGAAAACTTTTACATATAATAAAGAGATAGAGATTAAGATAGAGAGAGAGAGATAGTACGCTTCGCTCGTTCACCTCTTTGGTATTTCTCTCTATTATATTATATATAAAAGTAGCGAGGCGTACTATCTCTCTCTCTATCTCTATCTCTCTATTATATATTTATCATCATCCTTTTTAAATATACTAAAAAATACCAAAGATCCATTTTCGACCCCGAAAAGGTCAAATGGGCTGTAGAGTCTTTCGCTCCCTTCAAAGCCCAAGGGGGTGACCTAATCTTCTTAGCCTTATTAAAAACAGCCTGGCTCATACCCTTGGTCAACTGGTCGGCCTTCTTAGGACTAGTTTTACTTGGGGATACATACCCAGCTCTTGGAGGAGAGTTAATGTGGTATTCATTTCCAAGCAAGGGAATCGTCCGCTTGACCAGCCTAAGTAGTATCGGCCGATCAGTCTTACTTTCTTTTAGTTTAAGACGGCGGAAAGGCTGATAGACATGCATATTCGGTGCTTCCTGCAGACGTCGATACCTCTGCATCCCACCCAACTTTCGTACATAGCCGGTAGATCGACAGAGATCGCTCTCCACAGGTTAGTGGGGAAAATTGAGAGAGCCTTCGTATCAAAGAACATTACTTTATGCTCTTTTCTGGATATAGAAGGTGCTTTTGACAATATCGGCTACAGGTCCATCTCTACTGCTCTGGATCGCAGACGAATTGCCCGTCGCTTGATCCGGTGGATGGATGCTATGATCAAACACCGGATAATCACTTCCACCTTGGACTCCACAACTGCATGCATTAATGAAGTCAAAGGCTGTCCTCACGAAAGGGGTTATATCTCCCATATCCTAGTCCCCAGTAGTTGACGAACTACTAGTCTTACTCTCTGAACAGGACGTAGAAGCAATCGGTTATGCTGACGACCTGGCTCTAATAGTGACCGAGAACTATACCAGCACCGTGACAGATTTGATGCAATCAGCTCTGAACACGGTAAGTAGATGGTTTGTACACGTTGGTCTTAGCATCAATCCAAATCAGGCAATTATAGATCCTTCGCTAGGCGTTACTCCACTGACATTGGTCATCTATATATTAGCGGCTCCCCTGTGGGGCTTTCCAACGAGGTCAAATATCTAGAAATAACCCTTGATAAAAGACTAAATTGGAACTTTTAAAGAGTACGCAGATCACTGCCATCAGCAAATGCAATAAATGGCACTGGCTGCTGTGCCTCTCAACAAAAGCCTCACCGAAATCAGTGTATATGACATCCGTTTGCATTTTTAATTGGAACCCAACAACAAAAATTTATAAAAATTCAAATAAGTTTTTGGTAATAGATCTACATTTCACAAACTCATGCTGGTAGGGCTTTAGGTTTACAGCAGTGTTGCAGTTGAGAAGTTATTAGTTCTGAAATGCTTTGGGAATAGCAAACAACTTAGATATACCTCTACAGTTTTGAACTCTTTCCAAAGATTAAGGAAGGCGTACATCTACAGACAAATCAAATAATTTTTTAAAGGTTTACAGAGTTCCTTAGAACAGCATATATATACAATTAAGAAGGTCATCAGGACCAGGAGCAAAAACTGCTTTACGCGACTTCAGGACTTAAGAGAAAACTTCCTGTAGTTCAGGGACCAAAATTGCGATTAGATTGGTTTACTCGACACAGATAACGCACGGCTCTATGAATTGCTGATGAGAATTAGGTTGATTGAAAAAAATTATCAAATAGATTGACAAATGTTGACGTCTTCCTCTTCAAGTTGATAGAACCATAAGCGCATTTCGGGTCTCGCTGAAACGTTAGTCTGTACCTTTTTAAATAATTCTTCTAGCAAAGAATATTAAGGGTGGAGAAATCGGACCGAGCAATAGAATAACGAGAAAAATCTAAAAGAGCCTTATATTTTTTAAAAAGCTTTCACTTTTTATTCTTTAACTTTGTCAGTTCTTTAGTAAACCATAACAGTCTATTAGAGAATTGTATAGTACCATAAGGAATACAAGTATCGAACAGGGAGTTTAATGTAGAGCAAAACATTTCAATTGCATTATCCATGGCACTACAGGACCAGTCAGCGTGCGAAAGAAGCTGAGAAAGTTGTTTAATATCGGTATTCCAAAAATAACGAACTCGCTTCTCCGGTGAACACCAGAACCCTAAACCCATATTGGGAGATCAATAAACACCTCCAGGGTATGGCGGAGAGGATTCTTAGGGGATGGGGATCAAAAACAAAAATCAAATCAAGCTTTTTATCCAGACATATTGGTTTGAGACAATGCTATTTCAAAAACGCTATCAACAAAGGCGTGAGTTGACGAAGGATTTAATACATCGGACTCATTAGACTCACTACACAAATCTATAAGTTCAGATGAGATATCAGCATCAACAGCGTAAGTATACAACCACCACGACGCCGCATGCCATCACGTCTATAAGCTGAATATTTGTTAGTAGATTTAACCAAGTAAAGCCAATGTCATGGATTGAAAAAGATAAACTATCTATTTAAAGATTATTTAGTTTACTGCAGAGATCTATTGCATTTTGATAGCCTAGAAGGAAAGAAGATGTTAGTTTTTTAAACTATTGGATGGAATTTGAGGCATTGAGGAATTAATGGAAACATTTGGAAGTAAAATCGGTGAGCGGTTTAAACGATAATGTTGATTATGTTGAATTTCTTCAACAGTATTACATTATTATATCACTGAGTGATATAGCAACAGCACAGGTGCAACTGCACTTGCTATCACAATTTCAAAGTGTTTCTCGCATAACTTTATTTTTGAAACAAACAATTCTAATCACCACCTTATTAATCCCAAAATATTTATTTAAAATCAGACAATAAGCTACTGTCAAGTTTGCTCGACTGTGAGATACCCGCCACCCAATTTTACTGAGTGGAAGATAAAATAAGAGCGACCATCGAAGTATATATCTCTCTATTATATATAAAAGTTTTCTGCTCCTCCTCCTCCTCCTCCTCCTCCTCCGGGAATCATTTTAAAATATACTAAAAAATACCAAAGAGGTGAGCGAGCGAAGCGAGCGTCCTCTTCCGGGCATCATTTTAAAATATACTAAAAAATACCAAATATATATATTTTTCAAAAATATACTAGAAAATATACTAATAAAAATATATTTAAAAAATGTATAACATTAGCATTGTTTAAAATAATTAGCTTGGCAACACTTTATTAGGTTTCTTGAACACCATTATTATGTCACTTAGTGACATAGCAACTGAACAGGTGCAGCTGCGCCTGATTTCACCTATAAAATAAATTCTTTCACAACTTCTGTCTTTGTTGTCTAAATGTAACCAACTTTTCACAAACCACTTTTCACACTAAGATGGTGATAAGTAATATGTGTACCAAAATATCTATGTTTAAAATTAAGCTTGCAATTCGGTTTTGTGGCCATAATTACCGAAAATTTGGTTACTCTAGCTCTTATGGACCTAGGTGTTCCTACATACAAACGGATAGAGAGAAGGAGACATCTGCGACCCCATAAAGAAGGAGACATCTGCGACCCCATAAATATTCTTGATCAGAGTCAACAGCCGAGACGATTTAGACATGTCCGTCCGTCCGTCTGTCTGTATGAACATCGAGCTCTCAGAGACTATAAAAGCTTGAGCTACCAAATTTGGAGACAACATGTAAAATCTCGGTGAGCAGATGAAGTTTGTAAACCACTAAAAACACATTCACAGCCACAAGTATAGACATACAGCGCTTGTTTTACAATTCACATGTGAAGAATCGTAGCGCGGAGGTTGGGTGAAAATTTCTTTAAGATCGGTGTACGATTTTACATAACAGAAAATCGTACGCTGCAGCAGATACCGAGAAGGTACCATCAGTATCAATAGAAAGGCAAAGATACGCTGCATGCTGACCCTAAACTAATAATAACCTTTTGCAGATAGGCATGCAGACTCATGTGTCACACCATCTGGTTACAATATATTGCTATCTGTTAGAGTTAAGTATCATTTGTCTTAAATAAGCGATAATAGTTTATTACATCATCAAGATTGTTTGTAGATCTAAGCCATTCAGAGAAGAGCTATATAAACCATTGCTCTGATGGAAATAAAACTAATACGAAAGAAAACTCTAACGTATTCATTTTTCCGAAGCCCAATTGGTTTATGCACTTATTGCGGCGACTTCTGCCACTGGTTCATGTACTTGCAGCAAAGCAACACAACAAACAGATTTTCTACAGTTGAAGATCTACAATCGAACTAAAAAGAAGATAAAGAAGTAGTTGTACAATAAGAAATAGTAATACAATAGAAAAGTAGCCCAAGGGCCCCGAGTTCAAATGCGGGACAGTTCAGCTCAGATTTTTTTTTTCTTCCACAATTATTATTTTAATGTTATATATTATTTCTTGTAATTAGAATTGTGTCATAATGCATTTTTACCAAGTTCATCAAAATGAGATGGTGGTTGAGTACCTAAGAATTAATCGAATGTTGGCGGTTATTATTTTAATATACTCGTAACATACTCGTAATTAGAATTGTCTCATAGTGCATTTTTACCCATGGTCATCAAAATGAGATGGTGGCCTAATTGGTTGAGTAGTGGAGCGTTGATCTAATGTTGGCGGTTCGAACCCCGCTCGGGCAAATTTAAGACACCCAATTTGTTTTAATTACTCCAAAATTTTAAAATATACATTAATAAAAATAAATATAGTACCATCCGCTGTTCAGTACACCACGGGATCGATTCCTGGGCGGTGCAACGTCAAAAATCAAATTTTTTTAACCCAATAATTATTATAATTTTTGTTCATTTAATATCTTCTGTTAAGCTCTAACTTACGCATGTACACTTAAAATTCATGACCTCGTATAGCCAAAGCTCGACTGTAGCCGTTCTTACTTGTTATTACTAAGAGCAAAAGTCTGTGATTGATGGTCGGTGTATATAATAACTTTCACATGGACACACACATGGATAGCATTTCCTTCTCATATTTTGCTTTGTTTTCTTCCGTTCTACTGAGTGTATGTGATATAGAAGTAAGAGAAAAGCTTAAATAGCATAATTTGAATCATGAATGGTCAAGTGAAATTCCTCTCGTAAGTCGGGGTAACAGAGTGTTACTTCTTCCAAAATGCGTTTATTGTTTCTAAATCTTAAGTGGTATTAATTTTATTAGATATGTTTTAGAGAGCTGCCCTAGAGCCTTTCTAAGTAGTGAAGGTAGCGGTTTAGCTAACTTGGCATAGTCGTGAAAAAATCTCTTATAGCAGCTTAATAGGATCGGTGATCTTTTGGCGTTTTTGGCTCGGAAAAATCCCATACCGCTTTTACTTTCTCAACATTAGCTTTGACACCGTTTGCTGAGATAGTGAAACCTAAGAAATCTATCCCGTTTTTGAAGAAGTCACATTTTCCGAGTTGAATTTTAATATTCACATCTTGTAGAGTCGTGAAGACTTTTTCTAAGTCGTTGACATGATAAAATGTTTTCTAAGGCATATTGAAATATTGAAATAACGGTAGGCTTGTGAATTCGAATTTACCTCAATTGATAAAAAAAAGCTGTTATCAATACATTTTTAGAGAATGGGATTTGATGAAAGCCAGATTCAGATTTAATACTGAAAAATATTTATTTTTTTCACCCAATTAAGCGATCCTATTTCTGTGATCGGAAATGTCATTCAGTTTTCGGTAGTAGATGACTACCCTAAATTGGATTTGTACCTCCGATCTTAAAGAAACGGGGTAAGGGTAATGTTTGTTATGTACGGGTGTGTCGTATCGTATATGCGAAGCGCTCGGTATGTCTCTCTGTTAAGTGAGCCATGCCGTGTTTTTGTGCAAGTGTCATATAATCGGACCGAATATTGATATTGTTGACTGCTTGCGCTCTAAGTCACAAAATTGAAATTTTTCGACCACCTCTTATTAGTGTTTCGGTTTTATGTATCAAATTTTTATAAGATATCGATCCTTATTATGCAATGAATATACCGAATAGATTTAAGAGTATGGTGAGTTATTTCTATTCTTCCTCCAACAGAGCTCGCGGAGAATGTATGCTCATTTCTCTGTGGATTCTTAAGTAAATGTGGTTGAATGTAGTTCTGATAAACCCTTGTGTCTAATAAGATTTAATCTTAGAACCGTCCTTCGTTACATGTTGTTTAATCTAAAAATATACGTCTGCTGCTTCAGTGGGGCTTGTGTTATATCTTTGGTAATTTTCTACTTCCCATTGATAATACAGCTCGCTATCTTTTTCTGAGTTTATTTGATCTAAATACTATTCTTTATCTGATATTGTCCGGTATTCACTAACCACTGTTGACGGTTCTCCTTTTTCCTCAGCGTCACCAGTCTCAATATTAAAATGTCTGCAACATTTGCGGTGGTCCTGTGACTATTGGCATGGGAGGTCGTTTACTTATCACATCGTTACCCAAAGGCCTGTTTCTGTAGTTTAAGCGTCTAAATCGTATAGGTGGAACTATTTCCATTGACACTGGTCTGGGCTTCGGTTTAGGAGCAAATAAATGGGTGTGACAGCTAAATGCTGTTGTGGCAGTGGCCCATACGCCCGCTGTGGGAATTGTATGTACTACTAGTATGGAGTCGGTTGAGGAGGCTCTTTTGGTCATGTCATATTCTGTAGTGCGGGACTCCAGTTGGGTCTATCTAATGGTAATAATACTATATATTGATGGTTGAAACTGTTTGGCTGCATTTAATTTATTATTTAAATTCCCGAAATTGTGTTGAGCCTGTAGCTGACGATGGGGTAATAGAGATGGTAAATGTCTTAGCAATGGAAGAAAAGTCCTGGTCCTGGTTCTAGTTGTTTATCAGGTTGCACAGGTTAATGCATAGTTAAGACCCCCGTCTTTTTTACAGCTAAAAGACGTGGAGGTCTACATTAAGACTTCTGCCTCTTTATTCGTCAAATACTTCCAAAAGGGCTTAGTCAGGTGAGTCTTCCTTCTACAAATTCTATAAGCTGCTTATAATACTTAAATTTGTTAATTAGCAATGATTTATTTTCAAATTTTTACTATTATTTATGATATTAAAAAAAATTTATTTTCAATTGTAACATTTTTTTTTAATCTTGATTCATATTTTTATTTTATATATTTTCACTTTATTCTTAATTTCTTATGTAGTATTTTAAATTTTTAAAAGCTTTTTGTTGTGATTATTTTCACTCAACTTTACTATTTTTCTTATAACATATATCCAATGAATCTCCTATGATGGTCCTCTGGATTTATGCTTTTATCCCTGCAGCAACAACGGACTACTCAGGACCCTCGCCGACGCGGTTACGTGATTTCCTGTGGACGGGTACTACAAGAATGTCAGCGGCAATGTACGAGGGTGGTCCCATAAGTACTTAGCCTACAAAAGAAAAACAAATTTTGTAAAAGTGGTGATTTATTTTTCAACATAGTCTCCTTTTAGCTCGATACACTCGATACAGCGATGCTCCAATTTTTTTAACCCGTCTGAAAAATACGTTTCTCTCGGAGCACGTTCGCCGGGTAAAGTCCACTGTTTCGACTGTTCCTTGGTCTCCGGTGTGTACCAGTGGATCCATGTTTTTTGTCGGCTGCCACGAAACGACGAAGAAACTCCTCCGCCATCGAAGGAGAAGAGTCACCGTACACAGCATCCAAGCGCTCTTTGATTTCATTGCGCGATTTCCCTTCCAGAAACAAGAATCGAATCACCGACGGATATTGCTCTTTTCCATTTTTCTAAAATCCGCGAATAATCTCGCTTTCACACGCGGTTAAAACAAAACTACGATTCCAATCCGGCTAAAATTTCGACAGTAGCCGTCTAAGAGAATGTACTACACGATAAAAAAATTACTCTTGCGATGACACTCCGTGACATAATAATGGTGTTCAATAAACATACTAAAGTGCCGCAAAGCTAATAATTACGAACAAAGAAAATTTAGGTGTATTATTTTGGTATATTTTTAGTATATTTTGTAGTAAATTTTCAGTATATTTTTGAAAAATATAATATTTCGATGGTAAAATTGGGTGGCGGGTATCTCACAGTCGAGCACACTCGACAGTAGCTTTATTACTTGTTATACCCGCCTACCCAAAGGGTAGAAGGGTATTATGGCTTTGTGCCGACCGAAAATGTATGTAACAGGCAGAAGGAAGCATCTCCGACCCCATAAAGTATATATATTCTTGATCAGCGTCAACAGCCGAGACGATAGAGCCATGTCCATCTGTCCGTCCGTCCGTATGAATACCTAGATCTCAGAGACTATACCAAATTTTCAAATTATTGCACGCAGATCAAGTTTGTTTTTGATTTTGGCCACGCCCCTTCCGCCCCCGTAAATCTAATAAAACCGAATTACAGGCATAATTTTAATCCTAGAATGAAAGCATGAAATTTTTGAAAAATATAATATTTTGATGGTAAAATTGGGCGACGGGTATCTCACAGTCGAGCAAACTCGACAGTAGCTTTCTAACTTGTTTAAATTGTATCTTGGCACTATCACTTTTGGTTGGCAGCTAATGTAATTAAGATGTGAAAATTAACAAGATGGGTTTGGTTTGTTTTAAAGAAAGAACAGTTTTATTTGAACCCCCAATTAGAACTGTCTTAAACAATCTAAAGTTAAACTTAAGGACCGCTTCTGCCACTGTCGTTGCCGCCGCTGCCGTTGTCGCAATGCTGCCATTGCACAGTGGTTGATCTTGTATGGAAATAGCGCCCAAAAATACTTCGAGTTCGAATATAGATCCAACAAGTAAGAAAGCTACAGTCGAGTTTGCTCGACTGTGAGATACCCGCCACCCAATTTTACCATCAAAATATTATATTTATATAATAGTATAAAAATACTGAAAAAATACTAAAAAAAAAATATACTAAAAATACCAAAATAATATATCAAAATTTTGTTTGTTCGAAATTATTAGCTTAGCGGCACTTTAGTTGGTTTATTGAACACCATTATTATGTCGCGGAGTGTCATAGCAACTAGCTAGGCAGCACTAGCAGTTGCACGTAATGCCTTATAAAAGTAATATCTTAATAACTTCTGTGTTTTTTATCCGATTGTAACCAAATTCGCAGAGATCATTAAGAAGGTGATTAGTATTGTGCATACCAAAATTGAACGTAGGTGTAAAACGACGCTTGCAATTCAGTTTTTTTCAATTTGCATGGGCGGAAGGGGGCGTGGCCAAAATCAAAAACAAACTTGATCTGCGTGCAACAATAAGACATACTGTCGCGAAAAATTTGTTGCTCTATCTCTTACAGTCTCTGAGATCTAGGTGTTCACACGGACAGACAGACGGGCATGGCTATATCGTTTCGGCTGTTGTCGCTGATCAAGAATATATATACTTTATGGGGTCGGAGATGCTTCCTTCTGCCTGTTACATACATTTTCGGTCGGCACAAAGCCATAATACCCTTCTACCCTTTGGGTAGGCGGGTATAAAAACAAGTATGAAAGCTACTGTCGAGTGTTCTCAACCGTGAGATACCCGCCGCCCAATTTTACCATCAAAATAATATATTTTTCAAAAATATACTGAAAAAATACTTTAAAAAATATACTAAAACTATACTAAAATTATACCAAAATAATATACCAAAATGTTCTTTGTTCGAAATTATTAGCTTGGCGGCTCTTTAATTGGTTTATTGAACACCATTATTATGCCACGGAGTGTCATAGCAATTAACTATGTCACGAAGTGTCATAGCAATTAACTAGGTGCATCTGCACGTGGTAACGCCTTATAAAAGTAATTTCTTAAAAACTTCTGTGTTTTTTATCCGATTGTAACCAAATTCGCAGAGATCATAAAGATGGTGATTAGTATTGTGCGTACCAAAATTGAACATTCTAGGATTAGTAATGTAATTCGGTTTTTTTCGATTTACGGGGGCGGAAGGGGGCGTGGCAAAAATCTAAAACAAACTTGATCTGCGTGCAACAATAAGACACACTGTCACTGTTTGTTGCTCTATCTCTTACAGTCTCTGAGATCTAGGTGTTCACACGGACAAACAGACGGGCATGGCTATATCGTTTCGGCTGTTGTCGCTGATCAAGAATATATATACTTTATGGGGTCGGAGATGCTTCCTTCTGCCTGTTACATACATTTTCGGTCGGCACAAAGCCATAATACCCTTTGGGTAGGCGGATATGAATATAAATCAAAGGCAAAAACCATATGTTGAAGCCCAAAAATATTATAAAATAATATTTAAAAATTTAAATTCAATTGCATACTTTCAGGGTAAGGAAATCTTATTAATAAATTATATTTTATTTTAATTTTATTACCTATATAGAAAATAAAATAAAAATAGGATATTCAAGTATATGGAAGCTTTTAGAATACATTATACTAAATTTAAAAAAAAAATGCAAAAATGTATATTATACAAAAAATTATTCTAGCAAATCAAAAACACGTTTCGAATGAATCGTTTTACATTTGTTGGGTAAATTTCGCTGCCCGTTTATGAAAGGATCGGAAGTTAATAATAACCGACATATAAAGTCTTTATTTGTGGCTAAACGTGATATTTTACGTGTATGATTGAGTTGGTATTTCTTAACGTCCGTGTTCCTTGACTCCGCAGCTTCTTTTGAGAGCTCTCCAATTGAAACTAATGCATATTGAATAACATCTGGGGCATGTATTAATATTTTATGAACCGAGGAAGGCAAATAATACCAGGAATACCTTGATGTTAGTTCTTTTGCAGTATCTAGTGCTAATGCTTGAAATTTTTCTATGTTAATTTTATATCCAGAGGACAAGGCAGTAATGTTGCACAGCTTTCAATTATTTCAGTTATTGAAAAATTTTCTTGCAGTGCTGCCATAATTTAAATTTCCACTACCACTTGTTTTTGGATTATCGACAATAAGACCCATTTTTTTACGAAATTCGGACTGCATGTTTTTTTTTCTTCTTCGAAATAGTTCTTTATTCGCCTCTTATTTGCCATTGTCTGATTTCAAGTTTATATGAAACGTGAAGAAAATATTAAAAAAAAAAAACGAATATAGGCATGTAATGGAGACAATCCAAATTCGTAACGATCTGCTCTGACTTCTTTTTGTAGGCATTTATCAATTTCGTTCAATTCCGTAGGTTTGGTTTGCTACATATGTAGCACTTCGAAGATGATGTTTCACTTAAGGCATTGTACACTTTGCCATCCACCATAGTGAGTTGGAGTACATGTTCGATATAGATTTTCCGATTGGTAGCGGTGTTAGCGGTGAATTTTGTTTTTAAAATATAGTTCTTTACTTAAATTAAATTCACTGATTCCTTACTAAACTGAATTCGAATCGGCCGGCAATAACGGGTAGACGATGGCCTTGTTGGGTTTTTCCAAATAATTTTCTGTTCATTATCAGTATCAGATTTTACGATAAATTGAAGAGGAACATATGATGTCATAAATAAGCAACTGCCTTCCAAATCATTAATTTCAAATTTTTGCATATATTAGCTGTGTCCAGAACTGCCATCGAAGCCCCATTTCCCTATTAATGTAAGGTAATTAGAGGACTTATCGAGTTTATCTGTTACATCGCTTTGTAACTTTGTAGCGAAACTTCAATCTCAGATTCTGTAACGTTTATTAGCTCAGGATAGCTTTTCAGTTTTTCCTTTAAAATATTATTATAGCAGGGAAAAAGTTTAGCATCAATTTTACTGTTAACGAAGCTTCTGATGAGCTCATATTGATGTTTTGTTAAATTTGCTTCAGTTATTAGAGCTACTACTTCACATTCCTTTGCTGGAAAAATCGAAGAATTCGGTTGACTGTAAGCCCAGCGTAAGTCATCCGCAGCTGACTCATCGAACTCGAAAAAAAAATGAACAAAGCACAAAAAATGCACGAAAACAAACAAACGCAAAATATGGACGAAAATAAAAAAGCGCGAATAAGTAGGAAAGGTGCAAAAAGTTGCAGCTCAAATTTAACACATTGACTAAGAAAACATGTACTAGTATTAATAAATAAGTTTCGTTAAAAGGTAAGACAGGTATCACAACTATTTCTTTCTCTGAAACCCATGTATACAGAAAAATACACCACTCGGCAGGTCACTGGTTAAACACTTTAAAACAATAGCACAACACATAATGACATAAAAACTACTCAGTTTTATAGTGCATACCATTATTTTCAATATTCATTTTATTTAACGATCATTAGACACGATTCAATATAAAAACTTAATTTTTTTGTGAAAGCCAATTTCCAGGCTGCATTCACCGCAATGTCCACGTGTTTTTTGTCTCTTTTCTCTCGCTATTCGTAGCGCGTACGAACGAGACAGACCAAAATGGCTATATCGTCTCGGCTGTTGACGCTGATCAAGAATATTTATACTTTATGGGGTCGGCGATGCTTTCTTCTGCCTGTTACACACATTTTCGGTCGGCGCAATGTTATAATACCCTTCTACCCTTTGGGTAGGCGGGTATAAGAACTTGGCCATTTTCTCAACTCAACAAACTTAGCTCATTTTGCATTGCATTCTTATACCCGCCTACCAAAGGGCTACATCGGATGAAAAACACAGAAGTTATTAAGAAATTACTTTTGTAAGACGTTACCACGTGCAGCTGCACCTAGTTAGTTGCTATGACACTCCGTGACATTATAATGGTGTTCAATAAACCAACTAAAGTGCCGCCAAGTTAATAATTTCGAACAAAGAAAATGTTGATATATTATTTTGGTATAATTTTAGTATATTTTTTAGTATTTTTGCAGTATATTTTTTTAAAAATATAATATTTTGATGGTAAAATTGGGCGGCGGGTATCTCACAGTCGAGCAAACTCGACAGTTGCTTTCTTACTTATTTCCCTTGTTTTTCATCGCAATTAACCGAAACCTAATAATTAATATGTTGAATACTCAAAAATTGAATTTATTTTGATTGGGAGCATCATGTTTAACGAGTTTCACCAATTTTGAACATCAAAAAACATGTTTATCAATGAAACACAAACACTTCATAAATTTAATTGATTTTGTATTTTTTAGTAAGCTATTGTCTGATTATTCATGACTGTCGCATGAGAAATACACAATCATTAGCTTTATGTGTAAACCCCTTTATTTATATAACTAATGAACCCAATATAATCCTCACTGTGTTTTAAGTAGTTTGATGTAGAAAATTTTTGATGATTTCAAGTTTAAATTTTAAACGTTTGAAATTTATCTGGATAACATCTGTATGCAAAAATATGTAATATGTTGACTTTTTTTTTTTAATATTACTCGGTATTTTTATTCAAGTTATATATCCTAGTTATAAATATTGGTCAAAATATAACTCAATTAATTCTTAATGCATTTTCAATTAGTAAATTGAGATTATATTCATATGAAAAAAAATTTCTTGGATTTGAATGGATAGGCCGCGTTTAAAAAATAACAATACATGAGCTTAAAAAAATATGAACACAGCTTTTAAAGCGTATGTCCGGTGCTCAATCACTTATGGGGTCAGCTCCTGCGTTGTCTTTTTCCATTTTAATGCAACAATGTTACTCCGAAGCAAGTAGAGAAAAATTCTCAAAATTCATCTTACCTTGTACTGATTCATCGTCTAGATCATCTGTGCTACTTGTAATACGAGCTGTAAATTCTCAAAAAGGTAGGAAAGTTTTTGAATAGAATGATACAAAAATACAAACCTCTCGAGCCCTTTGTAGAACTAAGACCACCCGTGCTGTTAGTATTGCCTCCATTGCGATTATATAAAATATTTTCCAAATAAGACAATCCATTATTATTAACAATACTCAATCCTAGACACGTTTCAATTTGTTTCCAGCGATGAAGCCGTTCTTGTAATTCATTGGTTACTTCTCCAAGAGCGTTACGCGCTTCCACAATTGAACGGTCTACGTCATCAATGCTCTTTCCATGCGTCGAAACAAAAGCACCTACCAAGCTAGATCGTTTTTTGCGTAACTTTTCACAAGCTTCTCGTGCAGTTTGCAATTGTTTTTCAGCAGATACTCTTTTTTTTTGATGATTTTTACTTTCCAACTCATACGTATACTGTAGCCATGATTGCAATTGCTGGGGTGGCGCCCAGCAATTGTCTACAAGCTCGAATTCGGCACGTGTTAATTCATTGCGAAGTATTTCAATCTCTTTTTTAAGCTGTTGCACCTCCAGATCTGAACTAGTTGAGCTTATTAGGGGAACTTCTTTTAAGCGACGCTCAAGATCCATTTTTTCAGTCGCAACGTTTTCCTGTTCCATACGAGCAAGCTCCAATTCCTAAATGAAATATATATGCAACAAATCAATAATTTTAAGTCCGTGTGTTAAAACTATACCTTTTGCATCTCTTGTAAACTTTGTTCAGCCCGTTGCAATCCTTCCATATCTTGTGCCATGCGTCTTAAGTGACGCTTGGCATTCTTGTTTTGTTGGTAGGCGTACCAGCATCCGATAATTGCACTTAATAAAAGTGTCACAAGAATATAGTCTTTCCAGCGTGTCCCTGTTTCTATGAAAAACAATTGATTTTCAATAAGGCGGCGTAGTTTCGTAATCATTACATAAAATTGAATTTACTAACCTCTTGGCGGTCCAAATAAGACCACATCCATTGCTTTAAGTGATATTTTTTGTTTATGAATGGGATCTTTAATACCAAGCACATTGCTGACATAATGAAGGTTATTGACGGCTAATCTAAAAATACATGAAGTTTTAAAAAATTTATATTATAATTTAATTTAAATATATATACATAAATATACTTGTGTTCATAAGTGAAACACTGGCAACACCTATCCCTTATTTGAAAAGGACATTTAAGTACCATGGGTGATCCATGGAAATTCTAAATTTAAACAAATCATACAACACCACAAACACAAAACGCAATAATCAAGAGAGCTCGCTACGAGATACCCTCAACCCAGCCACACGACCCTAGTAGTTCTAAGAAATATTTTTTCAGTTTTTTCCTAACTACATTTAATTGTCGTAAGCAATTTCTGAAATTGAATGTGAAAGTTAAGTTTTTAGTTGAATAATATAAATATGTAAAAGAATGTAAATGTAATTTATACTCTTATTGTACGTATACATTTTTATACCCGCCTACCCAAAGGGTAGAAGGGTATTATAACTTTGTGCCGACCGAGATATAACCATGTCCGTCTGTCCGTCTGTCCGTCTGTCCGTATAAACACCTAGATCTCAGAGACTATAAAAGCCAGAGTAACAAAATTTTCGGGATAGTGTGTCTTATTATTGCACGCAGATCAAGTTTGTTTTAAATTTTGATCACGCCGCCTTCCGCCTCCGTAAATCAAATAAAGCCAAATTGCAGGCGTGATTATAACCGCCTACCCAAAGGGTAGAAGGGTATTATGGCTTTATGCCGACCGAAAATGTATGTAACAGGCAGAAGAAAGCATCTCCGATCCCATAAAGTATTATATATTATATATTCTTGATAAGCGTCAACAGCCGAGACGATATAGCCATGTCCGTCTGTCCGTCTGTCTGTCCGTGTGAACCTATGTAGATCTCAGAGACTATAAGAGATAGACAAACAAATCGGGACAGTGTGTCTTACTGTTGCACGCAAATCAAGTTTGTTTTAGATTTTTGCCACGCCCCCGTAAATCGAAAAAAACCGAATTACGCGCGTCATTTTAATCATCGAATGTTTAATTTTGGTACGCATAATACTAATCACCATCTTAATGATCTCTGCGAATTTGGTTACAATCGGATAAAAAACACAGAAGTTGTTAATTAATTACTTTAATAAGGCGTTACCACGTGCAGCTGCACCTAGTTAATTGCTATGACACTTCGTGAAATAATAATGGTGTTCAATAAACCAACTAAAGTGCCGCCAAGCTAATAATTTCGAACAAACAAAATTTTGTTATAATTTTAGTATATTTTTTTTTAGTATTTTTTCAGTATATTTTTGAAAAATATAATATTTCGATGGTAAAATTGGGCGGCGGGTATCTCACGGTCGAGCACACTCGACAGTAGCTTTCATACTTGTTTTAAACCTAGAATGTTAACACGTATCTCACAGTCGAGCAAACTCGACATTAGCTTTCTTACTTATTTTCAATATCTATCTATATTTATTAAATTATTTTGCGTAACTGAACTAACAGCACACGCGTGTGTGGATGTGACGCAGTTACGACCAAGTGGCCCAGCAACACCAAGCACGGGCTTGTTAACGTGCAGACCCACACAGACGCAACCCACCATTCGCTCAGCCAACCAAGAAGCTCACCCCATGACAAATGGAAACGGAGGTCACCAAAATGTAACAAAGAATTTACTGAAAAAACATTGACAACAATAATTATCTATGAAACAAATGTTATAATATTTCAGTTTTGGTAGAGATAATACCCGCCATCTATTTTTAGCGAATGGTACAAATATTAAGACCGAGCCCTATTTTTGAAAATATTCTAAAAACTGCATTCTAAATAAATTTACAGAAATCATGAAGATGGTATTATGAATGTGTGAATGTATTAACTAAAAATGTATGCTTGCTTACAATTCGTTTTTATTTCGATTTTTGGGGTCACAATGGGCAATGGCCAAATTTTGATTCAGTGGCTTTATTTCTAAATCTTGCTCTTATAGTCTCTGAAATACAAATTTGCAAACAAACAGACAGACGGTTATGGCTATATTTTTTGGGTCGCTGATTATGAATACATAACCTTTATATGGTCGGAGATACAATCTTCTTCCTGTTACATACATTTTCGGATTACATAAAGTTATAATGCCCTTCTTCCCAAAAGGTAGGCGGTCTTAAAAACAAGTAACTTCAGTTTTAGTGAAGTTTTGACTATATAATGCCATGGATATTCAAAGTACATGTGTACTGACAATATAAAATTAATCAGCCTAAGCCAACAAATAAACAAGTAAGAAAACTATAGTCGAAAGAATAGAAGAATAAATATATAAATATATATATAGACTATACTGAACAAAAATTATAATAATTATTGGGTAAAAAAAATTTGATTTTTGACATCGCACCGCCCAGGAATCGAGCCTGTGGTCTACCGAACAGCGGATGGCACAACGCCTCTTTGAACCACTCAAACATATGATCAATGACCTGTTGTACATCAACATACTTTTAAAAATGTACATTTATGTACATTATAAATATTTGGAGCAATTAAAAAAATTTTGGGTCTTAAATTTTCCCGAGGCGGGTTCGAACCGCTAACATTCGATCAACGCTCCGCTACTCAACTAATCACGCCACCATCTCATTATGATGACCATGGTTAAAAATGCACTATGAGACATTTCCAATTATGAGTATTAAAATAATAAACGCCAACATTAGATCAAAACTCCGCTACTTAACCACCATCTCATTTTGATTAAAGTGGGTAAAAATGCAGTAGGACACAATTATAATTACAAGAATTAATATATATATTAAAATAGTAATTGTGAAAAAAAAAAAATTCTGAGCTGAACTGTGCGGTATTTGAACTCGGGACCCTTCTACTGAACCTTAATACTTTCATATTTTACATGTTTATCGTCCGATCTTAATGAAATTTTCACCAAACCTCCCCGCTGGGATTCTTCACATGTGGGTCGTAAAACCATCGCTGTATGTCTATAATTGTGGATGAGTTCTTAGTGGTTTACAGAGGCAGAAAGGGAAGTGGCCAACATCTAAAATAAACTTTATCTGTCTACGGAGTTTCTACATGTTGTCTCCAAATTTGGCAGCTCTAGCTTTTATAGTCTCTGAGATCTCGATGTTCACAGAGACATACAAACAAGGCTATCTCGACTCAGCTGTTGATGCTGATCAAGAATACATATACTTTATGGGGTCACAGACGTCTCCGTCTGCCTGTTACGCACATACTGACAAACGCAAAATGTCATGAATCTTTTAAAATCCATGACCTTAAAAGTAACAAGTAAGAAAGCTACAGTCGAGTTTGCTCGACTGTGAGATACCCGCCACACAATTTTACCATCAAAATATTATATTTATATAATAGTATAAAAATATACTGAAAAAATACTAAACAAGTAAGAAAGCTACAGTCGAGTTTGCTCGACTGTGAGATACCCGCCATCCAATTTTACCATCAAAATATTATATTTATATAATAGTATAAAAATATACTAAAAAAAAATATACTAAAAATACCAAAATAATATATCAAAATTTTCTTTGTTCGAAGTTATTAGCTTGGCGGCACTTTAGTTGGTTTATTGAACACCATTATTATGTCGCGGAGTGTCATAGCAACTAGCTAGGCAGCACTAGCAGTTGCACGTGGTAACGCCTTATAAA
Source organism: Drosophila pruinosa (assembly GCA_018150935.1). NCBI lineage: Eukaryota > Metazoa > Arthropoda > Insecta > Diptera > Drosophilidae > Drosophila > Drosophila pruinosa. The sequence continues at coordinate 424,206 of JAECWR010000227.1, forward strand.
AGTAATATCTTAATAACTTCTGTGTTTTTTATCCGATTGTAACCAAATTCGCAGAGATCATTAAGATGGTGATTAGTATTGTGCGTACCAAAATTGAACGTTTTAGGTTTAAAACGACGCTTGCAATTCGGTTTTATTCGATTTACGGGGGCGGGAGGGGGCGTGGCCAAAATCAAAAACGAACTTGATCTGCGTGCAACAATAAGACATACTCCCGCGAAAAATTTGTTGCTCTATCTCTTATAGTCTCTGAGATCTAGGTGTTCATACGGACGGACAGACGGACAGACGGACAGACGGACGGACGGACAGACGGACATGGCTATATCGTCTCGGCTGTTGACGCTGATCAAGAATATATAAACTTTATGGGGTCGGAGATGCTTACTTCTGCCTGTTACATACATTTTCGGTCGGCACAAAGCCATAATACCCTTCTACCCTTTGGGTAGGCGGGTATAAAAAGAATAAAATAATAATAACAAGTAAGAAAGCTACAGTCGAGTTTGCTCGACTGTGAGATACCCGCCACCCAATTTTACCATCAAAATATTAAATTTTTCAAAAATATACTGAAAAAATACTAAAAAAAATATACAAACAAGTAAGAAAGCTACAGTCGAGTTTGCTCGACTGTGAGATACCCGCCACCCAATTTTACCATCAAAATATTATATTTATATAATAGTATAAAAATATACTAAAAAAAAATATACTAAAAATACCAAAATAATATATCAAAATTTTCTTTGTTCGAAGTTATTAGCTTGGCGGCACTTTAGTTGGTTTATTGAACACCATTATTATGTCGCGGAGTGTCATAGCAACTAGCTAGGCAGCACTAGCAGTTGCACGTGCTAACGCCTTATAAAAGTTATATCTTAATAACTTCTGTGTTTTTTATCCGATTGTAACCAAATTCGCAGAGATCATTCAGATGGTAATTAGTATTGTGCGTACCAAAATTGAACGTTCTAGGTTTAAAACGACGCTTGCAATTCGGTTTTATTCGATTTACGGGGGCGGGAGGGGGCGTGGCCAAAATCAAAAACAAACTTGATCTGCGTGCAACAATAAGACATACTGTCGCGAAAAATTTGTTGCTCTATCTCTTATAGTCTCTGAGATCTAGGTGTTCATACGGACGGACAGACGGACATGGCTATATCGTCTCGGCTGTTGACGCTGATCAAGAATATATATACTTTATGGGGTCGGAGATGCTTCCTTCTGCCTGTTACATACATTTTCGGTCGGCACAAAGCCATAATACCCTTCTACCCTTTGGGTAGGCGGGTATAATAATACTAATAATAATAATAATAATAATTAGAACTATTCTTAAATACGAGCTAATGTATGTAGGATTAATGTTTTTATTTCTAAGGTAGTGTTAGTATTATTAACAAGATTAGAAAATTTATTATAATTTAGACATAAAATACGAAAAGGATTGTGACTGGCATAGTTAGTACTACAACGGGAAAGAGAGAGGGGCAGGAAATTTCTAGTCGTTCTGACCGGAACGGCATAGCTAATCTGGCTTGTCAACTGCTAGGAGTCAATTTCGCCAATGATTAGTCTATGTAGAAACTATGATTGACAGAATCAAAAGCCTTACTGAAATCAGTGCAAATGACATCCGTTTGCATTTTTGATTGGAACCCTTCAATAGCACTTGATGAGAATTCTAATAAGTTCGTGGTAGTAAACCTACATTTCACAAACCCATGCTGGTAGGGTGAAATTGTAGACTTACAACAGTGTTGCAGTTGAGAAGTTGTTAGTTTCTCAAATGCTTTGGGAATAGCAGACAACTTGAAGATACCTCTATAGTTTTGAACGTTGGATTTATTTCCTTTTTTCAAGAGAGGAATAATTTACGACTCTTTCCGAAGATTAGGGAAAGAGCACAACTCTACAGACAATTCAAATAATTTTAAAAGTGGTTTACAAAGTCCCTCTGTACAGAACCTAAGCATGCAACTAGGAACTCCGTCAGGGCCAGGAGAAAAAAATGGTTTACATGACTTAAGTTCACGTAAGAGTAAACTTTCAGAAAGTAAGGGATCAAAAATGCAATTCGCTTGGTTTACTTGGTACGTATAAGACTGTGCTCTATAAAAAGTTGATGTAGAATAGGTCGTTTGAAAAAAATCAGCAAACAGATCGGCAATGCGACGATCATTAAAAGCTGTCTTTTTATCATAAAATAATGTTGTTGAAAGTGTTGACGTCTTCTGCTTCGAATTAACGAAGTCATAGAAGCGTTTCGGGTCACGCTGAAACGTAAGTCTGCACTTTCTCAAATAATCCTTGTAGCAAAGATTATTTAGCGTGGAGAAATCGGAACGAGCAACAGTGTAGCGAGAAAAATATAAGAGAGAGCCAGTTTCCTTATATTTTTTATAAAGCTTTGATTTTTTATTCATTAACTTTGTTAGTTCTTTGGTAAACCATAACGGTCTATTAGACAATTGTGGAGTACCAAAGGGAACACAAGCATCAAACAGAGAGTTTAATGTAGAATAAAAAATTTCAACTGCCTTGTCCAGGTCAATACACGAAGAAAGTTGGGACCAGTCAGTACGTGAAAGAAGCAACGATAAATTTTTAAAATCGGTCTTCCGAAAACAACGAACTCGCTTCTCCGGTAAAACACCTGCAACCGAAACACTTGCTGGTAAGTCAATCAGCACCTCCAGAGTAGGGTGGTAGGGATCCTTCGGTGAGGAAATAGGATTTAATCTGGACACCGTGCAGGTATTGGGATCCAAAACAAAAATCAGATCAAGCATTTTACCTAGACAATTTGGTATAGAATTGGTTTGAGACAAAGCTATATCAAAAAGGCTATCAACAAAGTTATGAGTTGACGAAGGATTCAATACGTTGGACTCACATGACGAAAGCCACGAAATTCCAGAAATATTAAAATCTCCAAGAACTATTAAGAAATCACGATCAGAAAACATTTAAGAAATACTATTGATTACAGAAAAATGGAATAAATACAGAGAGTTATCTGAGGCAGGAGGTATATAAGAACAGGTGATAAAGATACTAAAACTACAATAAATTAGTTTTACAGCTACAAATTCGATATCTAAATCACTACCTAAATCTACGTGCTCAGAAGAGATATCAGCATCGACAGCAATAAGTACACCACCACCACGACGCTGCATGCCATCACGTCTATAGACAGAAAATTTGTTAGTAAAGATTTCAGTATTCAGAATATCATGCCTTAACCAAGTTGCAGTGAAGGCAATGACATGAAAAGGAAAATTTAAGCTATTTAAATAAACATTATTAAGTTTACTACAAAGGCCTCTTACATTTTGATAGCCAAGCAGGAGAGAAGTTAGTTTTTTGAGCTATCAGATGGAGTTTGAGGCTTAGAGGAATTAGTGGTAACATTTGGAAGTAAAATCGGTGGCCGATTTTTCTTTTTATTTACATATTCTTTAATAATTAAGTATTCCGGCCAGAAGTCTTTTGAACAAATTTTACTTAAATGCTCGGCAGGAACACTTATTTTGAATGATGCGATTTCCCGTTCATATGAGAAATTAAATTTTTCCACCTTTAATGATGCTTGAATTTTGGACCGAATAAAGGTCCTAATGTCGTCAGATGACGTATTAGGGGCAAGCCTAGAAACAAAAATTTGTTTCATAGGTGGGACACCTACTATAGTGTTCTGAGCAACTGTAGCAGAAGTCGAGATAGGAGCATCTGTACTAGCTGGTAGAACGTTAGGTACAGCAGAAGGTTGATCATGTTGAGTCTCTGTAACATTAACAACTACTGCAGGTACCGAGACTGAAACGAAATCAGAACAAATGACATCCATGGGAACAATGTCATTGTTGGCAATCATTGACGCTGACGAGTGTCGAGGGGTGGGAGACGTAAATGACCAGCTCAGGGACATCAAGTTCGTTAGGGCCAATGGACAAACGAGTATTAGCTTTTTTACGCTTTGGAGACTCGGTTAAAAGCTTCATGCCCTTAAACCCAGAGTCCAAAGTTGCGAAACTATCCGCAAGTTTTTTGAAACCTGCGAATAGATCACCAAAGCCGTGCTTCGTCTGACGTATGAATCCCGCAACATCCCTTTCAACATCCCTGCATGACTCACATGTCCATCTTAAACCAGATTTTGAGCCAATTAGGTCGACTATACGGGCGGTGAAACCAGCACATTTTTCATGTGAAACATTGTCACAGAGCCAGCAGCAAACGAAACCCATTTTTGCGCTTGCTGGTACACGTCATTTTTTATTATAGCAGACAAACATAATGCAGGTTTTAGAGTAAATAAAAATTAAATGAAACCAAAAATTGAAATAAGAATAAAATTTGTGTTACTAACAGGGTATTAGTACGCTGATATCTACTTACAGAAAAACAGCAACCAGAATCGCGGGCGCGACGAAAGCAGAGAAAAGAATAGCCAAAATAACAAAACACAGCACAAAGAGCGCGAGAGTGGAAAATGCACGAGATCGGAAAGAGCGCGATATGTAATGATATACCAACAATGTGCTGTAGCAGTTCAAAACAAAACACAAATTTACTGTAAGCTCTCAAAAACAGAAAATTAGGCCTCACAAATTGTTGATATATTAAAACACACAATTAATTGTAAATTATTGGATATTATTACACTGTGACTAAACACTCCGACGTGTAGCACAGGTATTGTTAGTTTGCAAACAAAATTATTTGATAACAAGGCGCAGGAAAGGTAAAATAACAAATGTTAGTTGACTGCAAAAAAAACACGTCCGAATGCGAATGCGAATACGAGCGTATTATGCGGTTGCCCCTCGGTCGGATGGACGGGTGGTCGTGTCTGCCTAGGTCCGCGCGTTAACAAGCCCGAGCTTGGTATCGCTAGGCCAGTTAATCGTACTGCCGTTAGTACGTCAACATCCAAGAAATTCTAGGCTTAAGACAACACTTTCAATTCGGATTTTATCGATTTACGGGGGTGGAAGGGGGCGTGGCCAAAATCTAAAACAAACTTGATCTGCGTGCAACAATAAGATGACATACTATCCCGCAAAATTTATTGCTCAAGCTCTTATAGTCTCTGAGATCTAGGTGTTTATACGGACAGAAGGACAGACGGACATGGCTATATCGTCTCGGGTGTTTGACGCTGACCAAGAATATGTATACTTTTGGGGTCGCAGACGCCTCCTTTGGCCTAAATTTTTTAAAATCCATGACCTAAAAATATGCTATTCCATCAAACAATGCTAACAAAAAGTCTCGAAAAATATTTTATTATGTTAATCGAATACCATTATTATATAACTTGAGGACATAGCTAATGAGTTACTTCTGGGTTTATCATCCGATTGAAACTAAATTATAGTAATTCAGAAATCATTAAAATAGTGATTGGAATTATGTGTATAAACATTCCAGCAAAAAAAAATTGCGAACAAATTTTTTTAGCTGACATATATATTTGTGGTACATACAATAATAATCACAATCTTAATGATTTCTAAAAATTAAGAAACTTATTTTGAGTCAAAACAATACAGTCTTACAGTTTCTACTTGTAATATATAACATGGTGTGTCCATTTTTGGATGCCAAAATAATAATCAACTCAATAATTTAAGTCCAGGGATGCAACAACCCACTATTTCAGTATTAAATCTGAATCTGGCTTTCATCAAATTCCATTCTCTAAAAATGTATAGATAACAGCTTTTTCTATTAATTGAGGTAATTTTGACAAGCCTACCGTTTTTTCTAAAGAATTCACCTTCACTATTTTAATACGCCTTAGAAAACATTTTAAGGGATCCCACAAGTAAGATATGTTACGTGTATATCGCTGATATAATCGTGTTCAGCAATATAGAAACCGATCATGTCAACGGCTTAAAACAAGTCTTCACGACTCTACAAGATGTGAATATTAAAGTTCAACTCGAAAAATGTAACTTCTTCAAAAACGAGATAGATTTCTTAGGTATCACTATCTCAGCAAACGGTGTCAAAACTAATGTTGAGAAAGTAAAAGCGGTATGGGCTTTTTTCCGAGCCAAAAACGCCAAAAAATCACCGATCCTATTAAGCCGCTATAAGAGATTTATGTAGCTAAACCGCTACCTTCACTACTTAGACAGGCTTTACGGCAGCTCTCTAAAAGCATTTCTAACAAAATTAACACCACTTAAGATTCAGAAGCAATAAACGCATTTAATAAAATCAAGAGAGCATTAGTTTTGGAAGAAGTAACACTCTGTTATCCCGACTTACAGAGGGAATTTCACTTGACCACTGATGATTCAAATTATGCTTTTTAATCTTTTATCTTACTTCTATATCGCATACACTTAGTAGAACGGAAGAAAACTAAGCAAAAAAAAATGAGAAGGAAATGCTGTCCATAGTATGGGCTTTGCAGAATTTGTAAAAGTTATTATATACACCGACTATCAACCATAGACTTTTGCCCTTAGTTGACGTTTTTGACGTTGCACCGCCCAGGAATCGAACCCGTGGTCTACCGAACAGCGGATAGCCCTATATTTATTTATATTTATGTTCGAGGTGTCGTCTACTTCGCTCCGCTACGCGGAGCTGCGCTCGCTCACCTCTTCCGCCCGCGCCCCCGTATTCCCACTCCATCCACGCCACTTGTGCTCACATAAAAACTCAATGTTTAGTGTAAAGCTTCCTCAAACACAATATTTTTTATAACTTTCTTTCAATTCAATTTTAATGCCTCCTCCATCTCCTCCTCCTCTTCCATCTCCTCCTCCTCCATCTCCTCCTCCTCCATCTCCTCCTCCTCCATCTCCTCCTCCTCCATCTGCTCCTCCTCCATCTCCTCCTCCATTTTCTCCTCCATTTCCTCCTCCATTTCTTCCTCCTCCATCTCCTCCTCCTCCATCTCCTCCTCATCCATCTCCTTCTTCTCCTCCTCCTCCCTCTCCTTCTCCTCCTACATCTCCTACTCCTCCTCCCTCTCCTCCTCCTCCATCTCCTCCTCGTCCTTAAAGGTTACAGGTTAAAGGTTAAAGGTTACAGGTTAAAGGTTAAAGGTTAAAGGTTAAAGGTTAAAGGTTAAAGGTTAAAGGTTAAAGGTTAAAGGTTAAAGGTTAAAGGTTAAAGGTTAAAGGTTAAAGGTGAGAGGTTAAAGGTTAAAGGTGAGAGGTGAGAGGTTAAAGGTTAAATGTTAAAGGTTAAAGGTTAAAGGTTAAAGGTCAAAGGTCAAAGGTCAAAGGTCAAAGGTCAACGGTCAAAGGTCAACGGTCAAAGGTCAACGGTCAAAGGTCAACGGTCAAAGGTCAAATTGATTCCCGGAGGAGGAGCAGAAAATTAATATATATAATAGAGAAATATCTTAAAATAGCCATTGCCAAATTTTATCAGGCAGTTTATTACCAGCTATCGTTGATCCTCAATTAAACAGCATGCAAGAATTGAAACCAGATAACGTCGATGGCTTAAAACAAAGTTATCGAGAAAATGCCCTACACACTTTTATACGGGGATTAAATAGAGACTTGCCCAGACTCTTGGCTATTTATGTGAACTGGTCGATAATCAGGAACAAAGGAATGCGTTCACGCCCAAATTTAGGCAGCATGCTCCTAGGCAAGTAGAGCCTCCTACCTTTAACAGGCCCTTACCAAGGAGACCGCTTACGGCAGACTCTGCGGAAAATTGCAGAGCTTTCAATCCTAGACTATACTATAGTCCAGCTCCCCAATGCACGACAGATTCGCCCACCACCGGGAATCTGCAGGTTTGGCAAACGGGAACGATTGTCCAACAAAATACGGCTAACGAATTCATTATCCCATGAATAAAAACTATCAGCCAGGAAGGCAATCTTCCCCGTCTCTGCATCTAACGGCCCTTAAACCACAATAAAGCTAGTACTACCAATGGATGTCGAGGGAGCCACGGGCCTGTATGACCAGCAATTCAAAGAAGCAAATGCACCAGAAAGTGAGGCGACTCCTGTTGACGCTTCGGATGTTCATTTTTTAGATTAAATGGATCATCTCTGCCATACTTCCAAAGCATTATGGAAGATGGCACCAAACTCAATATTCTCATAGACACCGGATCAAACCAAAACTATATCCAATCAAATCTGGTTCTACATCCAAAAAAGAACGAAGAGAAATTTTTTGCAAATTCTTTGGGGGGACAAAATCCAATAACTCACCATACATTTGCCCATATTGAATACCTTTCATGGCATTCTGGGAAACGACATATTTAAACGACTAAATGCGGTTATTAACGTAAAAGATAATACACTAACACTAGACGGAAACCATAGTATCCGAATGAAACAACTAGTGACACAATCAATAAATAACATAAAACTCAGAATGGAGCATATGTCGAACAACCAGAAAAATCTGATAAATTCGCTCCCACAAAAATACTTGAACTTATTTGCGCACCCAGATGAAAGACTAACATACACGACCAGAGTGAAAGGGAAATTAAGGACATCATCGGATGCACCGGTATATAGCAAACACTACCCGTATCCAACCTCGGCATAATACTACCTTCACGGTCACCATAATACGCGCTTGTATGGATAGTCCCCAAAAAAAGCAAAGCATCCGGAGCAAAAAGGTATAGGATCATCATCGATTATCGAAAACTCAACTTCGTAACCATTTCGGATAAGTACCATATCCCTGAGATTGGGGGAATAATCGCACAATTGGGCGACAATAAAAATTTTTCCGTTCTAGATCTCAAAAGCGGATTTCACCAGATACCGTTTAAAAAAGATGCGGAGAGTTAAGATTCACCCGATTACCTTTCGGCTTAAAGAACTCACCGTCTATTTTCTAGAGAGTCTTAGACGATATTCTAAGGGAACACGTAGGAAAAATCTGCTAAGTGTAAATTGACGATATTATCGTCTTTAGTCGTTCCGAAAACGAACATGCCATGCACTTGGGTAGGATATTTGCCACACTAGAAAAGGCGCATATGAAAGTGCAGATGGACAACTGCCAGTTCTTCAAAGAAGAGCTAAAATTCTTAGGATTTACTATCTCACAAAAGGGTATAAAAACAAACGCTGAAAAAGTAAAAGCAATAGAACAAGTCCCAGTCCCCAAACACTTAAGGAACTTCGATCTTTCCTGGCTTTGGCTAGTTATTATAGGAGGTTTGTTTGCGAATATGCCAAATTAGCAAAACCACTGACGAACTTATTGAAAAGTAAAAACAGACGCCTCCCAAAAAACATTTCAAACAAAACAAAGATAGACTTAAACAATGACGCGATAAGTGCGTTTGACAAGATCAGACGCATTTTAGCCTCACAGGACATCATACTAGCATACCCAGACTTCAAAAAGAAATTTAAACTAACAACTGACGCTTCAAACTTTGCCATAGGTGCCGTCCTAGAACAAGAATCCCGACCAATCACTTTCATTTCCAGTACGCTCTTGAAGACCGAAGAAAACTATGCAACAAATGAGAAAGAAATGCTAGCAATAGTATGGGTACTTCAGAGCCTACGAATGTACCTTTACGGTACCGCCAAGGTGATAATATACACAAATCAACCTCTCAGTTGCTCTCAGTTCAAAAAATCATAATAGGAAACTGAAAAGATGGAAAAGCAACTTAGAGGAATATAACCATGAGTTAAGATATAAGCCGGGTACCTCTAATGTGGTAGCCTTTCCAGAATCCCAGCAAATCTCCAAATAAATAGCATAAAAGCAACAGTCCATAGCGACTAAAGTTCTTCGCACAACTCGATACCGGTCAAAAATGTCCCCATTAACGTATTTACAAGCCAACTATTTCTACTGATATCAGACGAGGAGGGAAAGGATCCCTTTCCCTTCCTTTCATAGGCACATAATAAATAAGAAATCATACTCTGAAGGAGATCTAGTGAACATTCTAAAAACATCTAGACCCAAAAATCGTCAACGGGATCTTCAAATCCGAACACGTAATGGCCAAAATCCAAAATATCTAGCCACAGCACTTTAGTAACTACAAAGTTAGGTACACGCAAAAACATGTCAGGGATGTAAACTCAGAGAGCGAATGGGATAATATCGTAGTTTACGAACACAAGAGGGCGCATCGAAACGCCATCGAAAATAAAATCGAGATACTTAGCAAGTTTTTTCTTCCTGGCCTCCGAAAAAAGACGGAAGACACGGCAAGAGCGTGCGGGACATGCAAAATAGCTAAATATAGCAGACATCCGACACATGGGGAGATTCAACCATCTCTCATACCAACGTGTTCCGGCCAAATCATTCACATAGACATTTACGCGGCCATAGATAAATTCTCAAAATACGCTCGAATAAAACTAATGAGATAGAAGTCATCGGAAGACATAAAATACCCACTAAGAGAAATGACGATAGCATTCGGTATGCCCAAGCTGATCGTAATGTACAACGAAAAAGCTCTAAATTCGGCAGCTATTAAGTTCTTGCTGCCAGAGCAGCTGTAGGCAAAAGTCTACACGACACCACCCTACACTTCGAATAGTAATGGGCAAGTTGAAAGACTTCACTCGATACTGACCGAGATTATGACATGCCCTAATTATAATTATGATAAGTCAATTTGTAATAAAGTAGTAGTATCTAGTAGACTTAAGCAACGACACATGCATTACACCGCTACTGAGAAGCCGCACGTCAAACTGCAAGATCAGCAATAGCCAGTAAGTAGCGGACCACGAAGAAATCCTGACCGGCACCATTCTCTTGAAAAGATCACCGATCCTATTAAGCCGCTATAAGAGATTTATTCACGACTATGCCAAGTTAGCTAAACCGCTACCTTCACTACTTAGAGAGGCTTTACGGCAGCTCTCTAAAAGCATTTCTAACAAAATTAACACCACTTAAGATTCAGAAGCAATAAACGTATTTAATAAAATCAAGAGAGCATTAGTTTTGGAAGAAGTAACACTCTGTTACCCCGTCTCACAGAGGGAATTTCACTTGACCACTGATGATTCAAATTATGCTATTTAAGCTTTTATCTTACTTCTATATCGCATACACTCAGTAGAACGGAAGAAAACTAAGCAAAAAAAAAAATGAGAAGGAAATGCTGTCCATAGTATGGGCTTTGCAGAATTTGTAAAAGTTATTATGTACACCGACCATCAACCACAGACTTTTGGTCTTAGTAATAACAAGTAGGAATGGCTACAGTCAAGCTTTGGCTGTACGAGGTCATGAATTTTAAGTGTATATGCGTAAGTTAGAGCATAAAAGGAGATATTAAATGAACAAAAATTATATTAATAATTGGGTTGGAAAAATTTGATTTTTGACGTTGCACCGCCCAGGAATCGAACCCGTGGTCTACCGAACAGCGGATAGCCCTATATTTATTTATATTTATGTTCGAGGTGTCGTCTACTTCGCTCCGCTACGCGGAGCTGCGCTCGCTCACCTCTTCGGCCCGCGCCCCCGTATTCCCACTCCCTCCACGCCACTTGCGCTCACATAAAAACTCAATGTTTAGTGTAAAGCTTCCTCAAACACAATATTTTTTATAACTTTCTTTCAATTCAATTTTAATGCCTCCTCCATCTCCTCCTCCTCCTCTTCCTCCTCCATCTCCTCCTCCTCCATCTCCTCCTCCATATCCTCCTCCATCTCCTCCTCCATCTCCTCCTCCATCTCCTCCTCCATCTCCTCCTCCATTTTCTTCTCCGTTTCCTCCTCCATTTCCTCCTCCATTTCCTCCTCCTCCATATTCTCCTCCATCTCTTCCTCCTCCATCTCTTCCTCCTCCATCTCCTCCTCCTCCATCTCCTCCTCCTCCATCTCCTCCTCCTCCATCTCCTCCTCCTCCATCTCCTCCTCCTCCATCTCCTCCTCCTCCATTTCCTCCATCTCCTCCATCTCCTCCTCCTCCTTCTCCTCCTCCTCCTCCTACATCTCCTACTCCTCCTCCCTCTCCTCCTCCTCCTCCATCTCCTCCTCCTCCTTAAAGGTTACAGGTTAAAGGTTAAAGGTTAAAGGTTAAAGGTTAAAGGTTAAAGGTTAAAGGTTAAAGGTTAAAGGTTAAAGGTTAAAGGTTAAAGGTTAAAGGTTAAAGGTTAAAGGTTAAAGGTTAAAGGTTAAAGGTTAAAGGTTAAAGGTTAAAGGTTAAAGGTTAAAGGTTAAAGGTTAAAGGTTAAAGGTTAAAGGTTAAAGGTTAAAGGTTAAAGGTTAAAGGTTAAAGGTTAAAGGTTAAAGGTTAAAGGTTAAAGGTTAAAGATTAAAGATAACGGTTAAAGGTTAAAGGTTATAGGTTAAAGGTCAAAGGTCAAAGGTCAAAGGTCAAAGGTCAAAGGTCAAAGGTCAAAGGTCAACGGTCAACAGTCAACGGTCAAAGTATTTTAAAATTTTGTAGTAATATTAAAAATTTTGTGTTTTAAATTTGCCCGAGCGGGGTTCGAACCGCCAACATTAGATCAGCTCCGCTATTCAACCAATCACGCCACCATCTCATTTTGATGGTGATAATCATGGATAAAAAAACACTATGAGACAATTCTAATTACGAGTATGTTATATTAAAATAATAACCGCCAACATTCGATCAACTCTCCGCTACTCAACCATCATCTCATTTTGATGAACGTCGGTAAAAATGCATTATGACACCATTCTAATTACAAGAATTAATATATAACATTAAAATAATAATTGTGATAAAAAAAAAAATTCTGAGCTGAACTGTCCGGTATTTGAACTCGGGACCCTTCTACTGACCCTTCATACTTCTATATTCTTCATGTTTATCGTCCGATCTTAATGAAATTTTCACCAAACGTCCGCGCTAGGACAAACGCTGTATGTCTAAATTTGTGGCTGTGAATGTGTTTTTAGTGGTTTAGAGAGGCGGAAAGGTAGCTCTAGCTTTTATAGTCTCTGAGATCTTGATGTTCATATAAACCGACAGACAGCCGGACAGACATACAAGGCTATATCGCGACTCGGCTATTGATGCTGATCAAGAATATATATATTTTACGGGGTCGCTGTCGTCTCCTTCTGCCTATTACGCACATTCGGACAAACGCAAAAGGTCATGAATTTTTTAAAATCCATGACCTAATTATACCCCACCTTTGACGTCCGCCAATAATCCATTATTCTTGGCCACGTTGAATGCAACATTAGCAGAGACGCCATGCGTACAATAAACGCATGCAACATGACAAACTGGATGGAACTCAAAAAACAACTCATCTTGTTATGCAAACCGCAAGTACCGAATCATTAATTGCTAGAAGACTTTCGCAACTCTCAATTCGAAGGCCTATGCCTAGCTAACCTTACCCAAGTTATCAGTCTTATCTTAATAATATGCCTCGCCAAACCCCACCAATACCATACATGCACAGACCCAACGTACATATGCAACGGCAAAATGCCTTTGATTCAAATCGCTTTGGTCAGAACTAATCCAAACAACAACAATTACCAGCACAACAACTATCCCATGCAAAAGTTTATAAATAACAACCCAACAAATCGCATAAAATACAATGATAGAGGAGAGACAAAAATAAGTATTGAAATAACTCGAACCCAGGAAGAAGTACATTCGTACTTCCCATATGATCCATATTACTTCTACTATGACCCAAATTATTATTACTATCCAGAAAACTATCCAAAACACTATAGCCAACCTATCAAGAACCTCAACTCTCCATAACAGAGGATCAAAATAGAGAAGAAAAACCAGACATGGACACCGAAAAAGCTGAACATTTTAGGCCACTGGACTCTGAATCCACCACTACATAATCCCCCTTCACAAAGGCAATAACATAAAATGCCTAATAGATACAGGTTCTTCAGCCAACAAGAAGACCACAAATGTTTTAACTTACCAGTTATTGATACAGAATGCGTCATCCACACTAGTAATGGTCCTATTACACCAATTTTCAACAAGCTATGATTGAAAATTGGCAGAAATTTACTAAAATTTACCACATAGATCTAGCTATAGCCAAATTTAAATGGAATCTGACTATGGCTTAAACAGCTTTCTCCACCAAAAATGGCCATTACAAATATGCAATTCGGTCTAAAAAACTCTTCAACGTAGCATGAATAATATTATTCTACCCCGTTTGAACAAACATTGTCTTCTATACATTGATGATATAATTGTGTTTTCCACATCACTTGACGAACATTTATATTCAATCCGTTAAATTTTTAATAAGTTAGCAAAAGGTAATTTAATATTGCAACCCGATAAATGCGACCTTTTAAACCAGGAAACTATCTTTTAAGAACATATCATAACACCAAACGGAAAAAATCCAATCCAGACAAAGTCAGAGCTACCCGAGATTATCCGTTGCCAACCAAAACTAAAGAAATTAAAACGTTTCTGGGATTAACTGGTTATTACAGAATATTCGATCCATATTTTTCTGCCATAGCAAAACCTATGACAATAGCACTAAAAAGGGATGCAAAAATAGATACAAACAAGAAAGCGACTGTCGAGTTTGCTTGACTGTGAGATACCCGCCACCCAATTTTACAATCAAAATATTATATTTTTTAAAAATATACTAAAAAAATACTTTAAAAAATATACTAAAAATATACCAAAATAATATACCAACATTATGTTTATTCGAAATTATTAGCTTGGCGGCACTTTAGTTCGTTTTTTGAACACCATTATTATGCCACGGAGTGACATATCAACCAGGGGCAGCTGCACGTGATTACGCCTTATAAAAGTAATTTCTTAATAACTTCTATGTTTACGGACAGACAGACGGACATGGCTATTGACGCTGATCAAGAATATATGTACTTTATGGGGCCGGAGATGCTTCCTTCTGCCTGTTATATACATTTTCGGTTGGCACGAATTTATAATTCCCTTCTAACATTTGGGTAGACGGGTATAAAAAGAAAATTAATCACATCCCAATCCAACCGAAAACAGTGATGACACTCCTACTGATTACCCCAGGTCACACTTAACAAATTCAAATAAGTAATATCAACACTTATCATGGTTACCTCCTTTTCTGAGGTAAACCATTTCAATTGCCATCAGCATTTGAACATCATTGTTTAAAAATAAATTTAATTATGTACAAAGCGCTACAGAGCTCGTATGGGGCAATATTATATATCATTTGAAAGGTCTTGACAACCCTAACAAAGTGACGCTACGCATGGTTAGCTTGGATATTGAAAATTATCGACTTGTAAACATGGAGTTCACAAACGCTGAAATTCGAGCTATTTTAAAGTTTTCCTTCGTGAAAGTCAAATCCGCTACAGAAACGTTCCGCGAGATCAATGGTGTTTTGGGGGATGGTACTCTATCAATTCGAACCGCGGAGGAATGGTTTCGACGATTCAGAGCCGGAGAAAACAACACCAAGGATAAGCCATCCGGCGGCAGGCCTGTGACGACGAATACCGATAAAAGTTTGGAATGCATCGAGTTAAACCAGCATGTGGCATCTCGTGACATCGCCCTGGAGTTGGGAGTTAATCACCAAACCATTTTAAACCATTTGCAGAAGGCTGGGTACAAAGAAAAGCTTGAAGTTTGGGTGCTGCATGATTTGACCCAAAAAAACCTACTGGACCGAATCAACGCCTGGGATATGCTGCTGAAACGGAACGAACTCGAACCATTTTTGAGGCGGATGGTAACTGGCGACGAAAAGTGGATCACTTACTACAATATCCAGCGAAGACGGTCGTGGTCGATGGCCGGTGAATCGTCCCAAGCAGTGGCCAAGGCGGGATTGACAGCCAGGAAGGTTTTGCTGTGTGTTTGGTGGGATTGGTAGTGAATTATCCACTATGAGCTGTTCCCATATGGCAGGACTCTTAATTCTACCATCTACTGTGAACAACTGGACCGTTTGAAGCATGCGATCGACCAGAAGCGTCCAGAATTGGCCAATAGGAAGGATGTAGTGTTTCACCAGGACAATGCCCGACCACACACTTCGTTGATGACGCGTCAGAAGCTCCGGGAGCTCGTATGGGAGGTTGCATCCACCATATAGCCCGGATATTGTACCAAGTAATTACCACCTTTTCCTGTCCATGGCGAACGCCCTTGGTGGTTTAAAATTGGATTCAATAGAGGCCTGGCCTGCTAACTAAATGGGATAACAACGCATCAAGAAATGAGGATTGCTAAACATAGTAGGCACCGCATACAATTATCAATTTGGTACACTCGACGAAAACGATAGAGTAAAAATTCAAAGTAATCTAGAAACAGCTACTAAAAATTCAATTAAAATTCACGAGATAAATGATGTAATACAGTTAGTAAATAACGGATTAAAAAACTAAAGCAATATGAAAAGCATTGAAGATAAATCTACGATAAATTTGAAAATATACTACTTATTAAAACATCCACTTGGATTAATCACAGAGATGAATACTTACATATTATATTGCACATACCTATTGCATATAAAGAAAAAAATTCTGTTAAAATTACTCCCCACCCTGATCACAATGGTAATTAAATAGATAACAATGACAATATGTCCTACTTCGAAAACGAAATTAAAATATACAATGAAGAACATGAAGAAATTACAAATATAATTAAGAGCAAAAATTCGATATGTACATTTACCCCCATAAATACAAAAAAAATGATTAAGTATATTGAACCCAATATTAGTTTAACCTGGAACCTAGCTGAAACTACTATTACACAAAATTGTCAAACATCAAATAGCGATATTAAATTAGTGGAAATAAAATTATAAGAATAACCCAATGCAAACTTGAAATTGGAAATATTATCTTATGCGAAAATTAACTTAAATCAGAAAAAAACCTAACAACATTATTATCGCCACTAGAAATAACTGAAATCAATTAAAATTGGTGGAAATAAAATTATAAGAATAACCCAATGCAAACTTAAAATTGGATATATTATCTTATGCGAAAATTACCTAAAATCAGAAAAAAAACTAACAACATTCTTATTTATTAAATTAATATCACAAAATAATACTACAATTTACATAATTGTAAAAATTATAATTTTTGCTTCCATTACTATACTTATATTCAAAATATGTAACCCAAAATACACTTTCGATTTTATACTTAAAAACAAAAAACAAAGAAATAAAACTCATACTTCAATACCAGAAAATTTAAACACTAATATTGAAATGGCACAAAATCCATTGCCCACATTGTACCCAGTAATCTCAGCCTAAGCATAGGCTTCCTTTTAAGGGAAGGAAAGTATCGTAGACTAACGAATGTACATAAGCATACAAAGATTCAAGAACGCCAAGATGTGATGAGCGGCATTGTCACATAAAAATCCTGCATTCAAGGGCCATCAGCAGCTGTCAGTATCTAATTAGGTCATCAGCGAATCGCGCACTAAAACAAGTAAGAAAGCTACAGTCGAGTTTGCTCGACTGTGAGATACCCGCCACCCAATTGTACCATCAAAATATTATATTTTTCAAAAATATACTGAAAAAATACTTTAAAAAATATACTAAAAAATACCAAAATAATATATCAAAATTTTCACTGTTCGAAATTATTAGCTTGCCGGCACTTTAGTTTGTTTATTGAACACCATTATTATATCGCGAAGTGTCATAGCAACTAACTAGGCAGCACTAGCAGTTGCACGTGGTAATGCCTTATAAAAGTAATTTCTTAATAACTTCTCTGTTTTTAATCCGATTCTAACCAAATTTTCAGAGATCATTAAAATGGTGATTAGTATTGTGCGTTGAACGTTCTAGGTTTAAAATTACGCTTGAAATTTGTTTTTTTTTTATTTACGTGGGCGGAAGGGGGCGTGGCAAAAATCTAAAACAAACTTGATCTGCATGCAACAATAAGACACACTGTCCCGAAAAATTTGTTACTCTATCTCTTATAGTCTCTGAGATCTAGGTGTTCATACGGATAGACAGACGGACAGACGGACGGACGGACAGACGGACATGGCTATATCGTCTCGGCTGTTGACGCTGATCAAGAATATATATACTTTATGGGGTCGGAGATGCTTCCTTCTGCCTGTTACATACATTTTCGGTCGGCACAAAGCCATAATACCCTTCTACCCTTTGGGTAGGCGGGTATAATAACATAAACATAAGTCCAAGCTCAATTAACCGAAAAGTGTAAACACCAACCGAACCCAGCACTCAAAATGAGAACTTATATTTTTGCACTTCACTCTCGAACTGGGCTTTGAAATAACGACAACGAAAAAGAAATTCACTTATTCCAGTCTTTACCTTAATCGATAGACGGGTAGTTCGCTAGACTCTAAAACATTGTATAATTCATAATTTTGTATATATATATATATAAACATATGTATATATAAGTTAATGACCTGCTCTTGCGCTTTCCCATTGCTGCCAATTCTGTCATACTATTACCTCAGGGATACCTCCAAGCAAACGTAGCAACAATTATGGTCAGCGTCATCAGCGCCCCAAGAACAACAACAAAAGTCCACACGTGCCCGGAAGCGACAAACAGCGGATGTTGCGAAACGGGCACAGCGAAGACTGAACCTGCGATTCAGCATTGGGACCGGAGTACTTGGTCAGAAGTGCTTGGTCAGCATCTATCCCATCGAACCAAGACCGGGTCTTGGTCAAGCCAAAGCAGGGACATTTTTAAATAAATATATCACTGCAATCCCTAAAAAATTATTTCTTTCGTTTACGGCACTTGACGATCCATCTCCATCTCTTTTGATCAGCCTGAGGGAATGACCTTTATCCCTAGGTAACGAAGCGAGCCCGAAGGACTCTTACAAGACGCGGTTAGATGGACTGCGCTAACTGGTGCCCGAGCAGCTGGCAAAGCCCGGCTTTGTCCTAGCTAAAACTATCTATGCCAAGTGTGGTTGTTTAATAGTGCGTAAAAATGTTGTGAGAATGTGAAGAAATATGAAAAAGAAAGAGAAAAGAAAAAAAAGAAATAATAAAAGTAAATCACAATTAATCACTGCGGCGGTGTCGCATAAGCAACTGTATGCGTTAATCCGCGAGTGCAAAGATTCGTGTGGATAAAGACATAAAACGAAAAAACGCGGCGGCAATGCTTAAAATGAGTGCTCGAAGGTAATTCCCTAGATATGCTTAGAAGTGTGGAATGCACCCAAAGAAAGGTTGTGTGGCAACTGTACCTT
Organism: Drosophila pruinosa; assembly: GCA_018150935.1. Taxonomy (NCBI): domain Eukaryota; kingdom Metazoa; phylum Arthropoda; class Insecta; order Diptera; family Drosophilidae; genus Drosophila; species Drosophila pruinosa. Next base: position 443,442 of record JAECWR010000227.1, read on the forward strand.
AGAAAGCCTATGCCAAAGCGGTCGAATATGGACCAACGCGCCTAGTGCCCAAGTAATGGAAAAATTTATATACGAAAAAGAAAAAATAGAATAAAGCAAACGCAACACACAAGGCACATTCAATACTTTCAAAACTATCCAAATAATATAAAAAAGCTTTCCTTGTCAAAAAGTCTATTTACAAAGATTTTAAAGTTTCCTATTTTTCTGTCCTAGCCAGAATTCAAAGGCTGTAAGGAGTATCCTTACCTGGATAACTATTTTAACTGAATGTAAAAAACTGCAAAGAGTGAGTGAAACTTTTGTCTATTGTTCTGTTAAATTAAATAATGAAGTTAAGTATAAAATTAAAACAAAAATTGTAAAGAAAACTTAACATAAAACATGTGCATATCCAAACTGTGAGGGTTTTTCTTTAGCACAAAAACGGAGACTGTTAGTGTAGGCAGGAGAAAGGTAAATTTTATGGCCGACTCCTCTTGAGCATTCCACACATAGAGTACGGAACCATGAATCGGGCTTAGCTACTCTTTCTCATAGACACCGGTGCAAATAAGAATTTTTTTAGCCCCAAGATTGCCACCGGTTGTTTCCTACTTTCCCTCTTTAGACGTTCAATCTGCCGCAGATAGTATCAGAATTACCCATCACCTTGAGGGAAAATTCTTCCAACCAGTGGGGAACGATGAAATACTACCTTTTTCGTGCTCCCAGGGCTACATGGCTTCGATGGGATCATAGGAGATGATACCCTTAAGAATGTAAAAGCTATAATAAACAGTCAAAGCGATTGTTTAGTCATATCACAAGGGGTAAGGATACCTCTCTTGTTAAAACGATCTTCAAGCGTTTATCCGCTTGATGTAGATCACTCAGAAGTTGTGAAGCAAACTCCTAATGCTCTAATTGATGTGTATTCGAGCATTTTCGAACCTGTTTTTTAGAGAAGCCGTCAATACGAATATAAGAACCGAAACAACTCCCCGATTTGGGTGGTTTCAAAGAAACAAAAACCCAATGGGGAGAAGCAATATCGTATGGTAGTCGATTTCAAGCGCTTGAATGCGGTTACAATATCAGACACCTATCCAATCCTGGACATCAATTCTACTTTGGATGGCCTTGGTAGAGCCAAATACTTCATCACACTTGACATAACGTCAGGATTCCATCGAATTCACATGATGGAATCTGATATCCCAAAAACTGAATTTTCCACCTTACATGGAAAATGTGAGTTCCTCCGTCTCCCATTCGGGCTGAAAAATGCATTTTCATTTTCCAAGGGATGATCATTGTCTTTAGTAAGGACTACGAATTCAATTGGGTGAACCTCCGCTCGGTCTTTAAAAATTTTGGAAAAAGCCAAGCTTCAATTGAACCTGGAAAAGACCCAGTTTTTATCAAAAAAAAAGTCAAATTCCTGGGTTATATAATAAGCTCTGGCGGTATTTAGGCACACGGCAAGAAGGTGGAGGTAATAAACAAAATGAAACCTCCCCCCAATATCAAGGAACTGAAGAGCTTGCTTGGCATGACTTCATACTATAGGAAACTTATCCACGGTCGCCAAACCTTTGACAAACCCAAATCGCGGTAAATGCGCAAGGGTGGAATCAAGGCAATCAAAAAGGATTCTGATTGAGTTCGACGAAACGGCGATTGACGATCTGTAAGCAATCCTTTCTGCTTCGGAAGTCCTAATTTACCCAGACTTCAACAAACCTTTCATTTTGACTAATGACGCCTCCAACTACACAATTGGGGCGGTACTTTCCCAAGATGACAAGGACCGCCCATTTTTAACATTTCTCATTCGTTAAGTAGAACGGAGGAGAACCACGCCAAGAAAGAGAAAGTAATGCGCGCGACATTTTAGGCATTAGATAATCATCAATCCTTCAACAGAAACAGAAACAGGCAACAGAAATTTCAATTCAAAGCAAAAAAGATGGTAGTCAAGGATTGAAGAATATAATTGCGAATTAATATACAAGTCAGGTAAGCCAAATGTTGTGGCCGACGCTGTTTCGTGTATTACGCACTTGAATCATTACCATGATTCGACGCATGAAATAGACGCATCTTCCTAGGGCGATTTGTATTCTTCTGCCACCGTGCATAGTGCGCTGGGTGACTTGTCGCACCTCGGAGCCCATGTCGAAACACCCATCAATGCTTAATAGAATCAGCTAATATTCAACGATGAACGGTTGGAATACTCATGCTAATATCCACACAGCGGTTACGTACGCCACCTGACTCCTATTAAAAGCGATGAGGTATCGAATCTAGCCTTAAAAAAATACCTGAAGCCATTAGTAGTCAATGGAGACTCCAAAGGTTCATTTGCGGTCGATTCAATTTCTTTGCCTTGAGAATTTTATACTCTATAAAATTCGAATAACGCAGAGATTGGTAACTGATCTGTCGGACCAAGCGGAAATATTGGAAGTAATTGCAAAAGAGCATCGCAGGGCACACAGAAGACCCTGAATCGACCCTGTTCGAGTCCGCAGAAAGATTATATCTCCTTAGAATGACAAGCATAATACAGGATCAGGTTTCCGCGTGTAAATGCTGAAAAACATTCAAGTACGAGCGTCACCCGAATAAACCGGTCATCCAACACACTACGATCCCAAGCCACCCTTGTGAAATACTAATTATTTTTTGAAAAAAAGGTAGCTTTTAATGGTCATGGTTTTGCCGATCTGTTTGCTGATTTTTTTTTTTCATATTAAGTAAACCAACTTAATTGCATTTTTGGTCTCTTAATTTCTGAAACTTTACTCTTACGTGAGCTTAAGTCTGATAACGCAGTTTTTCATGACGGAGTTTCTAGTTGTGTGCTTGGGTTCTATGCAGATGGACACTGTAAACCATTTTTAAAATTATTTGAGTTATTGTAGAGTTGTTCTCTTTTCCTAATCTTTGGAAAGAGTCGTATATTAGGCCTTTCTTGAAAAAAAGGAAACAAATCTATCGTTAAAACTATAAAGTTATTTCCAAGTTGTCCTCTATTCCCAATGCATTTGAGAAACTAATAACTTCTAAACTGCAATACTGCTGTAAGTGTATAATTTCACACTACCAGCATGGGTTTGTGAAATGTAGGTTTACTACCACGAACTTATTAGAATTCTCATCAATTGCTATTGAAGGGTTCCAATGAAAAATTTAAACGGATGTCATTTACAATGATTTCAGTAAGGCTTTTGATTCCGCCAAGCATAGTCTCTTATTATATAAGCTCAATCTCCTTGGATTTCCACAAAACTTAATTTTGTGGATATCTTCATATCTTTCATGTAGAATTCGAAGGGTATTTTACATTTGATTGTGTTCGCAACCTCCGTTCCCTTACGTTATGCGGTTGCCCCTCGATCAAATACACCAGCTTGCTGTCGCTGGGCCACTTCATCGTACTGCCGTTGGTACGTCAACGTCCAAGATATATAAAATGATTAGCTTGGTAGCACTTTATTTTGTTTATTGAACACCATTATAATGTCACTGAGTGGCACACCAGCTGACCAAGCGCAATTGTACCTGATTTCGTTTTATAAAAGTAATTCATGAATAACTTCTGTACCTTTGCCCGATCGGTACTAAATTTTCAGATATCATTAGGATGATAATTTATATTAAGTGTGCCAAATCTGACTTGGAACTCGGTTATTTTCGATTTAGGGGGGCGGAAGGGAGCTTGCCCAAAATCTATCACAAACTTGATCTGCATGCAACAATAAGACACACTATCCCAAAAAATTTGTTGCTCCATCTCTTAGTCTCTGAGATCTAGATGTTCATACGGACAGACGAACCGACGGACCGACGGACAAGGCTATATCGTCTCGGCTGTTGACCAAGAATATATATACTCTATGGGGTCTGAGATGCTTCCTTCTGCCTGTTACATACATTTTCGGTCGGCACAAATAGTCAATATTGGTTAATGAAATATCGCTCGTCTCTTTATTTGAACTACAAACTTCTATTCTACAAGTTTGTTTCAAAAACCTATGTGGATCTGTCTAATATGAGATAACAGAATACATAGCTAAGTTCTTAATAACACGATCTTCTCAAACTTAATATCAAGCGGGACACTTAACGCAACTTAAATATCCATTCTGTCCGAGAGTACTTAATGAAACTATTTTCCTTCCCTGTCAACCAAAAGAGAGGCGTCACGCGGATATCTAACAGACCTCATCTTTCCCGTAATTATATACCAATCCAGAAATAAACACTAGGGCAACGGTTGAGTATGCATTCAAATAATATATAGTAACTTAATGTTAATGCACGAGAAGATAAAATATATCATATAAAGAAAAGTATTTTTATACCCGCCTACCCAAAAAGTAGAAGGGTATTATGGCTTTGTGCCGACCGAAAATGTATGTAACAGGCAGAAGGAAGCATCTACGACCCCATAAAGTATATATATTCTTGATCGTCAACAGCCGAGACGATATAGCCATGTCCGTCTGTCCGTATGAACACCTAGATCTCAGGGGATATAAGAGATAGAGCAACAAATTTTTCGCGACAGTATGTCTTATTGTTGCACGCAGATCAAGTTTGTTTTTGATTTGACCACGCCCCTTTCCGCCCATGCAAATTGAAAAAAACTGAATTGCAAGCGTCGTTTTAAGCCTAGAATGTTCAATTTTAGTACGCACAATACTAATCACCATCTTAATGATCTCTGCGAATTTGGTTACAATCGGATAAAAAACACAGAAGTTCTTAAGAGATTACTTTTATAAGGCGTTACTACGTGCAGCTGCACCTAGTTAGTTGCTATGACACTCCGCGACATAATAATGGTGTTCAATAAACCAACTAAAGTGCCGCCAAGCAAATAATTTCGAACAAAGAAAATTTTGATATATTATTTTGGTATTTTTATACCCGCCTACTCAAAGGGTAGAAGGGTATTATGGCTTTGTGCCGACCGAAAATGTATGTAACAGGCAGAAGGAAGCATCTCCGACCCCATAAAGTATATATATTCTTGATCAGCGTCAACAGCCGAGACGATATAGCCATGTCCGTCTGTCCGTATGAACACCTAGATCTCAGAGACTATAAGAGATAGAGCAACAAATTTTTCGCGACAGTATGTCTTATTGTTGCACGCAGATCAAGTTTGTTTTTGATTTTGGCCACGCCCCCTCCCGCCCCCGTAAATCGAATAAAACCGAATTGCAAGCGTCGTTTTAAACCTAGAACGTTCAATTTTGGCACAATAGTAATCACCATCTTAATGATCTCTGCGAATTTGGTTACAATCGGATAAAAAACACAGAAGTTATTAAGATATTACTTTTATAAGGCGTTACCACGTGCAACTGCTAGTGCTGCCTAGCTAGTTGCTATGACACTCCGCGACATAATAATGGTGTTCAGTAAACCAACTAAAGTGCCGCCAAGCTAATAACTTCGAACAACGAAAATTTTGATATATTATTTTGGTATTTTTAGTATATTTTTTTTTAGTATATTTTTATACTATTATATAAATATAATATTTTGATGGTAAAATTGGGTGGCGGGTATCTCACAGTCGAGCAAACTCGACTGTAGCTTTCTTACTTGTTAAAACTAAGAAAGTGAACTTGACCAACCACAGTAAAATTGTGAATACATACGTATGTATATTTCATAGCCACAGAAACCCAACGGACACTTACATGTGTGCCGCATTCTAGATGACTTAGCGGATGATTTGATATGCGAAGCGAAAGTTGCATACATTAAATCACAGGCCCCAGACGTGAGTTTTATAACAGATTTCACGTTTGTTAGCAGCGCGTTGCGGCATCTATCCTCGTGGATCATAAGCGATGCCTGCACTCCCAATAATCACAATACTAATCTAGTGGACGTGCACCGAGAAGCACCCTTGCACCAAGATTGGCTCAAGCAGAGAAGCCAAACAGGGCAGATATACCGAACCACACTACAGTTACCGGACAACGCTACAATTGTCGACTTCGCAGATGAGATATTAATTGTGGGGACCGCCAAGTACCTGCACGAGACTGAACTGTAATGCTGTGCATCAGCTACAAAAGAGAAAAGCTACTAATATAATACAGTAGAGTCAACCTACAATCTTAGCCCACTTCGACATTGTAGAGGTTTTCGGACCATCTCTGATGATACGGCTCTGGTTATTGCAAGCATGGTGCCCTTGAATCTATGGACAAATTAGAGGCCCAAAAACTACAGCATAACGTGCACTGCCCACCATCAGACCAAATGCATGGTAATATTACAGATTCTAATCCTACAGAATGGGATGCTTCCACGAAAGGCCATTTGACCCACCACCTAATTACTGATACGAAGGGGTGGACAAAGTGCAGCTGCAGAGCCTATAATGTTCACGTAACCCACCCCTATAATGTTCGCGTAACCCACCACTTTGGTTATGAACACGATCCATATTGCCTGTGGTGTTACCCAGTGGTAGTGCGGATATCTGTGGAATAGTGTGGAACAGGCAGAAGATAGTATCTCCGACCCCAAAAAGTATTTATATAATTTGTCAGCGTCAACAGCCAAAACGATTTAGCCATGGCCGTCTGACCGTTTGTCAGTTTGTAGTACAGCCACGCCCCCTTCCGCCCCTGCAAATTGATAAAAACCGAATTGCAAGCATCATTTTAAACCCGAAACGTTCAATTTTGGTACACACAATACTAATCATCGCCATAATGATCTCTGAAAAAAACACAGTAGTTATTAAAGAATTACTTACATAGGGTGTAATCAGGTGCACCTGCACCTGCTCAGTTGATATGCCACTAGGCGACAATGGTGTTCAATAAACCTAATAAAGTGCTACCAAGCTAATAATTTTGAACAAAGTTAATTTTGTTATATTTTTAATATACTTTCGCTCTTATTATATAGTTAAATTGGGTGGCGGGTATCTCACAGTCGAGCAAACTCGTGAGTCGCTTTCTTACTTGTTTTTATTAAAACTTTGTTTTATATTTGCTTTTATTTTTGCATATTGTTGACTTTGCAAAAACGTCTCTTATACTATTGGAGTTCGCGTCATCGATTTATTTAAGTCCCGTGATGAACATTACTGAGCCGATATAAAAGTCTCTGTAAAGCAATCACGCGAAATTTGTTGACATTTTAAATCAAGACTTAAGCGACTTACCAAAACGTAAGAAACAGTGCAACCTTTGTCTGCCCTCACAATTTTTATGTCTTTCACCAACTATTCCGTCTGAATCCACACTATGTACTCCATCACTTCTGGATAAATGCCTCTCAGAGTTCAAGTATTTTACCCCGTTATCCACGGATGTGCCCAATCTATCTGCTGACAGTGCTCTATGACACTAGCATCTTCGAATGATATTTTACTCTGTGTGACAGTCCTGCTCCTTGTAATGCGATTCAATTACTTAAGGGTGTGGACACATGCCAAGTAGCCTCGTGTTCATCTCCAGCAGTCTGTAATTAATGTTTTGGCAGTCACAAGTCTAGAGCCAATTCATGTTTCAGCTGCTACCAATACCACTAACAACATGAATCCTCCTTCTCCACTTTTACCCGCAGTTGCTGCATGAAGACAAATATCCCCTTTCATCTCGTCCTTTATCTTCTGCTATGGAAGATCTTGTGAAGTATAAAGGTGATAAGCTGTATAATTCTGATTTTTCCGGGTTTGTAGCATTTCTACTGCTTGTATTATTTATTTTTTTAAAATTGTTGTTCCTGCTCTTTTCGCACTATTTTATTAATCTACTTAGCCAAAGATGTGCGCCCTACCTTATTCTGTTCTGCCGTCTGATCCAAATAACTAGCAGACTCTCTTAAAGTTGCGTATGGTTGTTTGAAAAAAAAAGATGAAACGTTTTTTTTTTGATAGTGACTGCTTAAATAACGACCTTTTTGCTTTTTATGATACTTTGCTCACTCCGTTCATTTTTTATATTGAAATTCCAACCGATGATTACATAGTTTACCGTAATTTTGAGCTCTCATTTTCCTAAGTTAATGGAATTACTAGCGGCATGAGTACGACTGTTGACCAAATTTTTGTTAGTGATGTGCACTGGTAGTTGGCGACTAGAATTTATGCACATTCTGACCCTGAGGATGCATATTATCTAACTCTTTAATTTACATTTTATTTTCAAGTTATAATGGGCATTCATTTCTTCTTCTCAATCTTGAAGCTTCCTGTATTTTTTCTGCTACTAGTTCATTTTATAATCAAATTTTTCATGAGTTAAATAGTTAGGTTTCTAAAGATTGCCGCTCAAATTATCTGAGTTGCTCTTTATGATTCTCTCTGTACAAAAAGTGTAAAAAAATTTTATCAGATTTTCATTTGTACGATATAATTACTTAATAACTCGGTCCAAATTTCTCCTACTAAATTCTACCTGGCTTTACAAATGTAAACGTATCTATCGTCAGGATCCGAAGCAGTTTTATAGATTTATATATCGTCTCAATTTCCACATCATATCACTAGAAACCTTTTAAATGCGATAATGATGGTAACTTTGTTGATCTCATGTTTGTCATCATCTGAATTTTGTGTACCCTGCACTATTTAATTAAACATTGCTCTTATCATACCCAAAATCTTCTAAGTACGTCTTTTCCTAGCGCTGATCTTTTTGTCAAAAATGGACAGAATTCTTTATTATTTCTATCCATGAAAAGCAGTCAAAGGCGGACATTTCTAATCACCATAGCAATTCTAAACTTCTGGTATAGTGTTTGAATTCGATTTGAAAAATTGTTATCTCCCAATAGCAACATTTTTTTTGCCATTGATTTTGCAATCAAAACATTTTTAAAAAGAACCGGTAATGCAGTGCTAACCGAAAATATATGTAACAGACAGACGAAAGCATCTGCGACCCCATAAAGTATATGTATTCTTGGTCAGCGTCAACAACCGAGACGATATAGCGATATCCGTATGTCGTTCTGTCCGTCCGTCAGTATGAACACTTGAATTTTGCACGCTGGTTAAATTTGTTTCAGCCGTAAATCGAATAAAACGAAAAAATTGCAAAGCTTTTAAACTTCAAAACACACAATACTAATCACCATCTTAATGATCTCTGAAAATTTGGTTACAATCGGACAAAAACTACGAAAGTTAATAACGAATTACTTTTTATAAAATCGGGTGCAGCTGCACCTGTTCAGCTAGTTGTCACTCAGTGACATAATAATGGTGCTCAATAAACATAATGAAGTGAAACAAATTATTTAGAACAAAATTAATTTCGGTATATTTTTTGGTATATTTTTAATATAATTTTGTAGTATATTTTCCAGTATATTTTTGAAAAATATAATATTTCGATGGTCGGTCTATATTATTCTTCCATTCAGTAAAATTGAGTGACGGGTTTCTCACAGTCGAGCAAACTCGGCAATAGCTTTCTTACTTGCTTTACCCAATAATTATTATAATTTTCATAATTTTATAACATTAGTAAACGCTGCGCACGTACATTAAAAATCCATGACCTCGTACAGCCAAAGCTTGACTGTAGTCTTTCCTACGTTGTCTTGCCTCTATTTAATCTATATACTCGTATATAAAAATTATATTTTTATATATAAATGATATATTGCCGAATCACCAACGAAATAGATCTGAAGGAATTTATGATCTTCGTTCGGTGGTGTTAACAAAGAGTCCGCTCGATGGTGAATTTCCCTTGAAACTGAATGTTTAGAAAAAATAAGAAGAATTGATAAAGATACGCCATTTCCTTATAGCTAGGATTGTAGCCGGGTTGATCAACAACTTCAGCTCCAAAAGACGTCATTTGAAAGCATCCGTTATATTTTTGAATATTTGCCAGGAAATGTTTAGATTCGTTGGAATTTCCATAGAGAAATGAATACAATGGCTCTGGCGGATGAGTCAAAAGTGACAATTTCACCTTGCCACCAGTGCATTGGAATGCAGACATAGGACAGACAATGAATCTATAAGAACGCAGCGAAGATCTTAGGCAATTGTGGAATCATATTCAAATGCAGCGCGATTCAAGTTAATATTTGCGACTGATCTTCTAGGTCGAGCTTGGGCCCCCCTCCTTTCATTAGCTGCTACACGTTCCAATTACGTTTGGTTGAAAACAGCTGTTTTGTTATTCAGTTGTATACGTTGAGTGAAAGATTATTTTTCTTTCCGCTTTTGCGAACTTTCCCACAATTTTTCCAAAAATTTTCTCACAATCTGACAATCTCCTGGCAATTATGAACTTAAAAAAAAAAATTAGCCAAATCAGCACAGTGGTGCTCAAAAAAAATAGTCACACTTTTTTTTTGGCTCCATTTTTCTATACATAGATTTTGTTCGTTATAATGAAATGGTGGAAACATTTTGAGATAAAGCAACAATTGGTGCATTTAAATAATAAACTGACATTATGATTTCCTATTTTTGTAATTTGTAGTTTGGGTTGCAAATATTTATGTGTTTTATCTTGTATTTTTTACGAAATTCACAAGTAGCCACTTATTTTACAACTTCTTCATCCGTTTCCTAATATGCATCAGCTTAAGTTGCTTTTTCCGCACAAAACTAAATAGGAAGAAAGAGAGAGAGACTCTATTGGGGATAAAGACACATATGGACTACCGGGTTGACCTTAACTCGTGGGGGCTTCAGTTTCAAAGTCAGCTAGGGCCAGAATTCAGCGTCGTCGTCTTACAACTTTAACCGAATCGACGACGTTATCATTGTCGTTTCCTTGCCATTGACTATTTATCTGAGTATATCGTTTGCTTTCATGTATAGCATTACGAATGCAAGCAAGCATTGTATTCCCAGTGCATCACTGTGCGTATGTAGGCTCTCTCCTACAACCTACGGTCCCTCTCTCGCTTTCTGTCTATAATGAGCTGTCTAACTCGTAGCCAGTTCGCATGCGACTCTACCATGAACCCTATTAGAACATCAGCTGAAATGAATGTCTGAAATGTACCTTGTACAGTGGTACATTACGTGGAGTGGGTTTTCCTCTAGGGAACCACACTCCGTACATTGGGGAGCCTCTTCGTGACGGAACCTATACAAGTACTGCCTATAACCTCCATGCCCAGCAAAGAACTGGGTGATATGGAAGTTAGGCAGTCCCCTACCCCTATTAAGCCACTCGACGACGTGGGGGATTAGACTAAAAGTCCATCTTCCCTTAGTCGAAGTGCGCCACCTTTCTTGCCATGCGCCTAGCGGAGCTTCCCGCTCCGCTCTTCGGATAACTCGCACGTCGGATAACCTTCCCTCTCCTTCTCTACTCCTATAGATATTTTTCATTTCTTTGGCTAAGATGTTTACTGGGATCATGCCTGCTAGCACTAAGGCTGCCTCGTTCGAAATGGTTCGGAATCCAGAGATCACCCTTAGTGCACTCCTAAGCTCCTTGCTACCCTGAAGTGCTGTTGCCCATATTGGTGCTGCTTAGAGAAACACCGAGGCTACAACTCTACCTAAAAGAAGACGCGTTCCTACTCTAGGCCCTCCAACGTTGGGCAGCATTCTCGAGAGTGCTGCCCTTTCTTGCTAACAAACTCTATGTGGTGGCGGAAGCTCAGTCGGTTGTCTATTATGACACCCAGGTACTTGAGCGATGTTTTCGACACGATAGTCACATCGCCCACTTGGATGTCAATAAACTCCACGACTTTTCTTCTTGAAATTAACATAGCCTCAGTTTTTCGGCTTGCTAATTCCAGGCTGGTGCTTTTCAACCCCTCACTAATAGACACCATTGCTCTATTAGCATTCACAACAATTTACTCAGTCTCCTTGGCCACCACAACTAACGCCAGGTCGTCTGCAAAGCCGATAAGCTTGCATCCGCCTGGCAGTTGAAGCCTCGTCGTACATAATGTTCCACAGGAGCGGTCCCAGGACCAATCCTTGTGGAACCTCCGCAGAGACCTTATACCGCCAATAGCCTATCTCTGTAACGTACTTCAATAATCTGTCCGATCGATAGCTACTCAGAATGTTCTATAAATATATCGGTAGTCCGATCTGCTCCAGTGTATCTATTATTCTCGCCCAGCTCGCGGAGTTGAAAGCATTTCGGATGACTAATATTATTACTGCACAATACACCTTGTCGCCCCATCTCCAGCGAGTCCCAGCGATCGCTTTCTCGGCGATGGTAACGACTACGCTTATGGCATCCACAGTGAACCTTGCCAAAAACCAAACCAAATTGATGTTCCGAAAGGGTCCCACTTTCCTCAACTATCTCTATCATACGATTGTATATAATTGTCTCCAGAACTTTTCCCACAGTACCTAACAGACAGATTGGCCTGTAGCCTGACGGCCATTCAACCGGCTAGTCACCTTTTGACAAGCGTTGAAGTTTCCATACTCTTGGAAATACACCGTCTTGGAGGCATTTGGTGAACGTCTCGACGAACACCTGTGCCCGGCATGAGATCGCCAACTTTAGAGCTTTATTTGGGATCCCATCCGGGCCCGTGGCCTTTCTGTCGCCTATGTATTTTGTCGCCGCCTTTAACTCCTCAAGTGAGACGTGTGGAGCCTCAGTGGTGTTAAGCTAACTACGGACTCCAGCTGTGAATGTCTCGGGAACAGTACTTACACTATTTCAGCGAGAGCGATGGGGCACGTGACCCTCAACGTGCTTTGGCTCCTGATCTTTTTCATTACAACTTTATAAATCCTCAGTGATTTATGTTGGCTTCCTCGCAGGTTTCTTTGAAGCAGCGTTGTTTTCTGCTTTTGATAACCTGTTTCAGAACCCGCTTTGCCGTCCGGAAAGCTTCGATTCTACTGTCGAGGTTCGGACGGCCACTATGAGAGTCTGCTTGCCGCAAGGCAGGCCTTCCTCAGTGAGCTTATTTCTTCAGTCCACCAATAATATGGCGCTCCAAGCCTACTAGGATTTTTTTTTGGCATCGAAGCATCACATGTAGAGGACAGAGCCATTTTCAGGCTCTGCGCCATTTCCTCGGCTGACCCGATTGCAGTGACTTTAATCTTAGGCATCGAAAGGCAAATGCTGCCCTTCATAGCTAGGTAATGTCTCAGCCTGAAGGTTTGATTCAATGACCACTCTTAACTGGCACCCGAGTAGTCAGAACCCGAGTAGTCAGAACTCTGACTACCTGGTGCATATTTGGCAGTGGTTAAATTACTTAACTAGTATAATAAAAGAGCAACAAATGCAAAGCCAATGCGTGGCAAAATATAACAAAAAAAGAAAAAACAACAAATAAGAAAGCCGAGTTTGCTCGACTGAGATACCCGCCGCAGAATTTCACCATCGAAATAATTTATTTTTCAAAAATATACTGAAAAATATACTGAAAATTTACCAAAATAATAATATACCAAAATTTTCTTTGCTCGAAATTATTAGCTTGGCGGCACTTTAGTTGGTTTATTGAACACCATTATTATGTCACGGAGTTACATAGTAACTAACCAGGTGCAGCTGCACCTGATTACGCATTATAAAAGTAACTCTTTAATAACTTCTGTGTTTTTTATCCGATTGTAACTAACTTTTCAGATAGCATTAAAATGATGATTAGTATTGTGTGTGCCAAAACTTAACGTTCTGGGTTTAACATGACGCTTGAAGTTCGTTTTTTTCGATTTAAGGGGGCGGAATAGGGCGATCTCTGAGATCTAGGTATTTATACGGACGGACATGGCTATTTCGTCTCGGCTGTTGACGCTGATCAAGAATATATGGAGTATATGGGGTATTATGGGGTCGGAGATGCTTCCTTCTGCCTGTTACATACATTTTCGGTCGGCACAAAGTTATAATACCCTTCGCCTCTTTGGGTAGGTGGGTATAAAAAATAGCGACCATCGAAATATTATATTTTTTAGAAATATACTGAAAAATATACTAAAAATATACCGAAATAAACTTTGTTTAAAATGATTAGCTTGGTAGCACTTCATTTTGTTTATTGAACACCATTATTATGTCACTGAGTGACAACTAGCTGAACAGGTGCAGCTGCACCCGATTTCGCCTTATAAAAGTAATTCGTTAATAACTTCTGTGTTTTTTGTAACCATATTTTCAGAGATCATTAAGATGATGATTTGTATTTACATGTTGGCATTACATAACGCGGACAAAAGTGATGTGCGAACGCTGAAATAGCAGCTTAGCCAGTTGAGTCACGGTAATAAAACCCTGGAGCAATATTAGTTGGAGGTTAATAAGCACTTCTCTTATCCTAAACGGATTGAAACGGATGGGTCACCCAACGGAAGTGGTTAGAGCCTTGTCCGAACATTCTAGACATAAGGCTCTTGACGTTTTCATTGGAGGAGTCGGTAACGACGCCTCCAGATTGTTAGTGATGCGTAGGCTGAAAGACCTGCAGGAAGCTTACTTCTTCTATAAGGAGTTGCAGGTCGTTGCCCCAAAGGGAGGTTTCTTGCCCAGTCTGCCCCACCAGGTGGATTCACATCAAATACCCGTTTTGTCCGCCCAGTCGGCGCTTCTCGTTTCGCCGTCTTACCAGGGAAATGGTAGGGCTTCAAAAGGCTCGGGTTACGTGGGTCCGTCCGCGACTCCCCTAGACCTGCCATTAAGATGAAATCAACCCAGTTGGGTCAGTCATAACGCTCCGAATATAGGGCCACCAGAACGAAAGTTTTGACGGGAAAAGAACGTTATCCGAGTATCAGAATATATTCCAGAGGGCAACTAAACTTTATCGTATGTAGCCCATGTAGGGTCAGTCGGCCCCACTCCCGGTTGAACACGGTCAGGCCACATCTTCTCACCCTTATTACGACGAGCTCTGCACTGACAACGTTAATGCCCCTTCTCAGGTTGTAATGGAGATAACGGACGGAGCCTCTCAAGCGTCTCTTAGATTTCGTCTCTCCCTTGTGCTGAAAAACGCCCCCGCCATTCTCCAGCGTATGATCAATAATCTTCGTGAGCACATCGGCAAACATATGCTATGTTTACATCGACGATATCGTTGTCTTTAGTAGAGACCACGATAGTCATTGAACTTCGTTCCAAGTGAACCGAGAAAAAACCCAGTTTTTGTCAACTCAAATCGAAATTCTTGGGTATATCGTCAGCCATGACGGGCTTACAAGAAGAAGGTATATATATGCCATAAAAAAAATAAGTCCTCCGACTAATGGCAAGGAACTGAAGAGCTTCCTTGGCATGACGTCGTATAATAGGAAGTTCATTCGCGACTATGTTAAAATCGCCAAGTCATTGACTAACTTGACTCGCGGGGAATCCGCCCAAGTTAAGGCAAATCAGTCAAAAAGGTTTCGGTTGAACTCGACGACGGTGCCGAGTAGAACTTCCTACCATCCATAGCTCGAACGAGGATGCGCCGCACCTTCTCCCCCACGTAGACGCCCTCATCAATGTACGCCCTCGTATACCGCACTCAAATAGTTTTTGACCCTGACCGGTCAGAGTATTTATACGAACAACCATAGGAGTTTCGAACGGCACCTGATTCTTATAGGAGGTGAATTACTATCTAATTTAGTAATTAGTAGTTACTCTGAAGAGTTACTTTAGGTCATTGGTCATTAACGCGGTTAAAATCCCAGAAGTTTATCTGTCATCTTTTCAAATTCGAAGAACGTAGAGGTAGGTTGCAGATTTGTCCGACCCCGAGGAAATCTGCGAGGTAATAGAAAAGGAACATTGTAGATCCCAAAGGGGTCCCAAGGAGATTTTCCTTTTCTCAGATGGCAAGTACCATTCGTAAGCAAATTGCATTGTGTGAGTGTTGCAAACTTTACAAATATGAACGGCAATAAATTATTCCTACAACCGACACCTATTTCGAAGTACCGGTATGAAATACTTCACAGTAACATTTTCATATTAGCAAAAAATATCTACCTAAGCTGCATAGATAAGATTACCAACTTCACTAAGCTCATCCCGATATAATCGAAATATTCGATTTACTTGCGAGAAAAATTGATAGATATTTTTTATATATATTTATTTAATATTTTACTGTCCCAAAGTTACTGGTCTCTGACAACGAGAGGGATATTCTATGCCCAACAGTGCTTAATTAATGGTCAAATCGAGAGGTTCCATTTAACTTGCCTCTAGATTTACCAGGTACAATAACTCTGTCCACTCGAGGACCAATAAGAAGCCAGCGGACTTATTCTTTGACAGTGCTGCAAAAAAAAAATAATCAAATTATCAATTTGACTGACTTCAGAACACAAGTTATGAAGGATGTTCGGTGTTCCACGCGCTTGCGAACAAATCCCACAACAAAACCACATCCGACCAAATTTCTTTCAGCCGGGGCGATACCGTGTTTGTCGCAAATAAGCAAATTAAGACTAAAGAGAAACAGCGTTTTAGGGCAGAAGAGGTCGAGAAAAACAGGAAAGATACGTTGAAAACCAGGTCAGACAAAATTATTCACAAGTCCGATTTGAGAAACTAAAACTAATAACAAATAAATAATAATATCACATAACATTCATTAAAAAAAGAATATTCATTAAATTAACAATTACGAACGGCTACAGTCAAGCTTTGAATGTACGAGGTCATGGATTTTAAGTGTACATGCGTAAGTTAGACCATAAAAGACGATATTAAATGAACAAAAACTATAATAATTATTGCATAAAATAAAAATTTATTTTTGACATCGCACTGCCCAGGAATCGAACCCGTGGTCTACCAACCAGCGGATGGCACAACTCCTCGCCGAACCACTGAAACATCTTTATGACCGCACAAATTGTGTTATTAAGTCAAATTGTCATATTCGTATGAAAAAACATATAACATTTAAATGTTGTGTTATTATGTGTTGTACAACAACACACTTTTAGAAATGCATATTTATGTACATTATAAATATTTGGAGCTATTAAACAAATTTCGAGTCTTAAATTTGCCCGAGCGGTGTTCGAACCGCCAACATTCGATCAATGCTCCGCTACTCAACCAACCACGCCACCATTTCATTTTATTGACCATGGGAAGAAATGTTCTATGAGACAATTCTAATTACGAGCATGTTATTTTAAAATAATAACCGCTCAACTCTCCGCTAGTCAACCACCATCTCATTTTCATGAACGAGGGTAAAAATGCATTATGACACAATTCTTATTACAACATTAAAATAATAATTGTGATAAAAAAAAGTCTGAGCTGAAGTGTCCGTATATGTACATATGTATGCTTGGGCTACTTTCCTAGTGTATTACTATTTCTTGCTGTATTACTACTTTTCTTCCATTCAATAAAATTGGGTGGCGGGTATCTCTCGAGCAAGCTCGACAGTAGCTTTCTTACTTGTTTAGTATACAAATTCAAATATGTTTCTTTACACCGTTTTGTCGGCTCACATAATGCTTTATCATAAGGAAGTTATGACGCTTGCTTTTATTGTACTCTTTTGCCGGAGGCCAACTTATAAAAATGTATGTCACAAGTAGAGGATGCTTAGGTTTTTACCACCTCCGCATATTGTTATTATATTGTTTATATATATTGTCATTATATTGTTTGGTCACATTTAGCCACATAATAGGTCGTAATTAAATACTTAATACTAAATGTCAAGTTTATTAGGATTGTATACTAATTACTGTGGTAATTACCTGAATGTTGTAAAGATCTATTGAATAAAGTTAGTGTTTGTTCTTGATTCTAAAAATACAAACACAACATCGTCTTGATTTTGCTGCAAATAATTTTACATTTAATTTGACCACACACACACATATAAAGTATCTTTTTTATATCACCACTAAGCAATGAACATAATAGAGTCCCCATATCCAAAAAATACGGGCACTTTTCGTTTTTGATTTTCATAGCCCCCGTGGCAGAGGCCGGGCAGAGGCGCAGCGCTCTCTCGCGTTCGGCTCTCTCTCGAGAACTCGAGCTAGCGGTCGTGTCTTGAACTTTGAAAACAAAACCCCTGAGGCAGAGACGCAGCGCTCTGGCATGAAGAAGTGAACGTAGAACTACGCTGTTTTGATATGTGTGTATGTGTGTTCAGCGCACATACATATGAAGAAACATAATGTGTATGCAGTTGCTGCTTGTCCGATTGCTTCAATTTGAGTTTCATTTCAGAAGTTTTTTGCTTGGATAGGGAAAAGTGAATACTCTTCTTTATTTGCATATATTACTCTATCACTAATAACTAAGGAATTCTAGTCTAGGTCATCAACGGTGCGGTGCGTGCATCACGAATTGAATTGTTGGTTTCTGCATGTGACCTTGTTGTTCTCTTCTGTTCCGCTCGTTTGTTTCAATTGATTTTGTCGTCTTTGCGTTGATGTTGCTGTTTTTGATTTGCTTACTTTTTACTTTTGATTGCATGCAGAGACTGCACCTGTTGATCGACTTTTTATCATGTTATTATGTTTAAATAATTAGTATAGACATATTATATTTAATTTTCAGCATTTTTTATTGCAAGTTAATATAGACACATATAAAAGGAGTATTTTGATTTTTATTTACATTTATATTTTTATTTATGTATTTTCAGCAGTGTTTAAAATTTAGCAAATTGATACTATCTCACATTGTATGTGTGTACATATGTATGAAAATATGTATATATGAATTTGCTTAAACTATGCTTAACCTTAAGGACCTTAAGGAGCTAAATAAGTAAGAAAGCTATTGTCGAGTTTGCTCGACTGTGAGATACCCGCCACCCAATTTTACTGAATGGAAGAAAAGATAAGAGCGACCATCGAAATATTATATTTTTCAAAAATATACTGGAAAATATACTAAAAAATATACCAAAAACACCAAAATTTACTTTGTTTAAAATGATTAGCTTGCTTACAGAAAAGAAAAATTTTTGAAAAAAAAAATCGCGCGCTAATTTCTTTCTTCCCTTCCCCCCATTTTTCCCCATATCAGGTGAATTATTTTCTCACCACCTCACACGTGGCACTTCTTCTTCATGTTGTATGAATGCAATATTTGGTTTGCATAAAATCGATTTTGGCCACTGTAGAAAAAAAAAGGAGAGTGAGAGAGAACAACTAGCGGCCGGTACATACAAAATAGAGTGAATTGCCAACAACAAAATACATGGTATTTTCGAAAACTTTAAATTAATTTAAAAAAAAACTACTCATTTCCGCAAGAAAAGCTTTTCGTTAAAATTCTTGATAAATCTAGCTCTATCCAGGAAAAATAAAATTAAAAAAATCAATTCACACGAGTAGCTATTTAACAATTACCTAATATTTTTTTGATCTCGGGTAATCCACTTTTCGAAATCAGACAACTTTACCCACGACTCTCGGAATTTTTGTTTGTACAATTCTTTCAGCATGTTTCACAATTTCACAATTAATTGCAACGGAATCTAAAGCGCGGGAAAACGATTTTTACACAAATATTGTGGTGGTATGTCGATCATAAGAACATTACAAGAAGAATCGAATCATTTACACGTATGTAAAGATAAATTCTCTGTTTAATTTCTATAAATTGATAAATTAAACGTAAATGTGGCACAAAATTCCACCATCAAAATAAAAATGAAAATAAAAAAAAAATCTGTTCAAAAAGAAAAATATATTAATAAATACACGTATATATGTACATAAGTACAGTTCATGCCAACCTAGCATCAGGCCATACGCCCACACATCGTTGAAAGTTTGTTGCTACCGTACAACAGGTTCGACGTGGCCGCCTGGTCGCAACAACGTGTTCGGTGAAACGTACGAACAGCCATGATGCCAACGGCTGGCACACAACCACTGCAACGGTTGCATCGACATGCTGGACGCAAATCGGTTTGCTGTTTGAAGTCAAGCGACGTTTCGACACACTGGACGCAACACGAATCGGTTCGAAGAGGTCACTGAAGCATGCGATGAGACTGTTCTGATGGTTGTTTTAACCAGTTTGACCGAACATGTATGATTACCAGCTACGTCATATGATACACCATAGTGCAGTGAGCACAGAACGAGGCAAATTAAATATACTTAAAAAAAATATATATATACAAGTATATGAAAATACAGTTCGAATATAAAACGAGCGGCAAACGTGAATCACATCTATCGCTGGATGCGGAACAGTTCATCGTTGAATAGGTCACTGAAGCTAGTCAAATTATACTTTGACACGCTGGACGCATCGGAAACTGATTCGAATAGGTCACTGAAGCGCAATGTGATGAAGATTCACAACTTATAAAATTAAAACAAATATATAACAATATTAGATATACAAACAGAATCATATGTATGTATTTGTACATACATTCCCTATTTTCGTTTTCATATTCCTCCGCACTTCTCGTTCTTATATAACAACCGAAGCAAAACTATTAAATAAAAAGGAAACAATAATATTGTTACAACTAATTACAGATTTTAAACTCACATTAAATAAAGGAAAATAATTCTACACTCATCAAACACTACATTACACAAATATTCTTAAGTTTACACTAATCGAACACTACACAACACACATATTTTTTTTAGCTTTTTCAAGTATAATATCGTTCAATTTTAAATCAGTATTGAATAAACACATTACTGTTTGCTACACGACTTTTGTTGTTCTTTAGTTAGACAGTTGCAGGTACTAATTTTTCCTTAAATGTCCACTATTGGGAAATTTGAAAGAATTTTTCCAAACACTAGGAGCAAGCTTTGAGCTAGTACCAGCTTAACAGATATTAGGGAAGACGTAGACGAACATCAACTCCAGGCAGTAATAGGTTTACCTTCACCATCCTCAATGAATTCAACTCAGAGCTCCTCATTATCTAACTAAGCCGCGTCACCACCAAACTAGGCAGACATCTTTTCGTCTCTAAGAATTCCGGACCGAATCCTTTTTCTACCACCTTATGACGGCAATCCCACTAAACTTAGCGACTTCATAAATAACGTGGAAGAAATTTTTATATCAACACCGTACGGACGCACTCTTTTGAGGGCAATCAGACAGATGCTGGAAGGCAAAGCCGAGAGGGCGATTCATACAGCGGGAGCTGGTCTTAACTGGGACGAAAGTTATGGCCGAATTATATGGTCTTGCTCACACTCAACTTCTAATGCAGACCTTGTTCAAGAAAATCTGTGAGATTCGGACTGCTCTTTTCAAACTATTGGATACCCTAGATCTTGAACCAATACTAATCAGATCAATTTTTCGCAGAAACCTGCTCAAATATTTTCAAAACGGCCATTAGAGGTCCACTTGGCCTAGCGGTAAGATCTATGAGACCTACCAATCTCCAAGAAGCTTTCCAGTGGGCCATGAAGGAAAGAGACATTTATTTCCAAGAAAATAGAAGGAAACAAGAAACTAGACAGATAGAATACAAAGGACAAACTGACTCTCGTGGTGACTACCCTAGTATCAGGGCAATCCGTTCATAACATAGAACAAGTTTCTGATGGAGGCACTCATAATTCTCAACTCCACAATATTGACGAGGACTAAAATTTTCAACCTAGTGCCTCGAGAGACAGACAGGATACCTAATAAAGAAACAACCCGGTCCCCTCTTCCATACATTTTGATCCACCTAGAATATGGATATCCTCTAAAATTCCTAATAGATACAGGGGCGACCATGTCATTCATTAACCCAGAATTAATATCTCATAATAAAAAAGTAATAATAACCGTATTCAGAGAATTCTCCGATAACAAACTTTACCAACTAATCTTATTCAAATTCCACCCATTCTTCGATGAATTAATCGGTATGGACATTTTACAAGAGTTGACAGCAGTAGTGAATATTTCAAAAGCAATTCTAGAAATTCAACGTTTCAATATTAAATTACACTCAGAGAATAACACAATCTCAGAACTACACGTTTTAGACGAAATTTCCAAAATCATATGTAGTTAAGTTGCCCGTCACAACTCTAGTTTTATGGAAGTAATTAACATATCACAGGATAAACAGAAATTGTGTCTCGACTCAAAGCTACAAGTTGAGAGATATACCGGGAACGATTTTATTGAGGTAAATGCCATATCCGAGTTTAGTGTCAACATCCCCAAAAATAGGTTGGATATCCTTAGCAACCTGAGAACAGACCATTTAAACACCGAAGAATTTACAGCATTAAAAAAACTCTGCAAGAAGTTTATTCCACCAGAGACAACTTAACCTTCACTAATCTTGTTAAACACAAAATACAGACGAAATCCCGCTGCATTCAAAGCCATTTCGATACAGTCCAGTAGAAAGACAAGAAATTCAAAGACAAATCACCAACCTTTTGGAACAAAACATTATCAGACATAGCCACTCCCCATGGGGCGCACCCATCTTTCTTGTATCAAAGAAACCTGACGCTTCAGGTAACAAAAAATGGAGATTGGTGATAGACTACAGGAAATTAAATGAAAAAACCGTGAAAGACAAATACTCTATGCCGAATATCAACGATGTCTTAGACAGAATTGGTAGAGCTAAATATTTCACAGCTCTAGATATCAGCAAAACAGCTTTATTCGCAATCGAAAGGCATTTCGAGTTTGTGAGAATGCCCTTCGGCCTCACTAACGACCCAGCAACCTTTCAAAGGGTGATGGATAACATCTTAGCAGATCTTAACGGTAACTGTTGTCTTATATATCTCGATGATATTATAGTTTTTTCATCATCACTCCAAGAAAATATTAATGACCTAAAATTAGTATTCGACAGACAAAGTAGAGCGAATCTGAAGCTCCAACCGGAAAACTCAGAGTTTTTCAGGAAGGAAATCGAGTACCTGGGTCACGTAGTTACCAATTCGGACATAAAACCCAACCCTAAAAAACTGATTGCCATTAAAGCCTTTCCGATGCCAAAAACTAAAAAACAAATTAAGTCTTTTCTAGGATTACTTGGCAGAAAATTCATAAAAGATTTCGCGAAATCACGAAACCACTGACACAACAGTGGAAAGGCAAAGCCACAGCCAAAATAGATGAGGAATTCAGTAGGGCATTTGAAACGTGCAAAACATTGCATTGCAATGATCCGATTCTCCAATACCCTGATTTCAACAAGCCCTTTATACTTACCACAGACGCTAGCAATTTCGTTAGTCTTGTCCCAAGGCACTCTTAATTAGGACAAACCTGTTTCTTTTGCTAGCAGAACGCTATCGGATACAGAAACAAATTATTCTACCGTAGAGAAGGAAATGTCAGCTATAATTTGGGCCACAAAACACTTTCGTCCCTATCTATACGGACAAAAATTCAAAATAGTTACGGATCACAGGTCACTTACTTGGCTTATGAATTTCAAAGAACCAAACTCAAAACTGGTTCGATGGGAACTCCAATTATTAGAATATGACTACGAGGTGGTCCACAAAAAGGGTTCTCAAAACTGGTGGCCGACGCCCTTAGTCGGGTAACCGGCGAAATTAATACTAATTCCGTGCTTGCCCCCACAAACAGCGTTACCTTTAACTCAATTACCATTTTTAATAAACCATTAAATGAATTTAACATACAAATGGTTTTTAAAATAATAACTAAGCCAGAGAAACTCACTTCTATGCCTTTCACAAATAAGAAGAACCTTATTAGAAACATATTATGCCAAACAAAGCATGTCAAATATTTTAAAACAAATTCTGAAATCTAACAAAACGTGTGGTATCTTTGCACCGGACGAAATTTTTGAAATCATTGAAGACACCTTAAAAGAATATTTTTTACCTGCCGCACTATAAAAGATTATAAGATTTACCACCCTAACATATTACAATATATAACTGACACAGACGAACAGTAATCAGAAATACGAAAATATCATTCGGCAAACAATCAAAAGGGAATAGACGAAACAGTACCTCATTTAAGAAGATCCATATATTTTCCATTATTAAAAACAAAGGTTACCCATATTATTAATGAATGCGACGTCTGTCAAACACTTAAATACGACAGGCAACCTCAAAAACTCGAATTTGCAAAGACCGAAACCCCATCGCAACATATGCAGATTATACATACGGACATTTATACTATTAATGGAAAGACCGTTTTAACGATCAATGACAAATTTTCAAAGTTCACTTCGGGCTATACAACTTCGACTAGGGACAGCCTAAACGTAGTCAAATCATTGGGATTTTTTTCTATCAATCTTTGGAATTCCAAAAAAACTCATTTGCGATCAAAGGTTCGGAATTTGCAAACTGTTTGAAAACTTTTGTGCACAATATAACATCATATTTCACTTTACCTCATTCCAACAATCGTCGAGTAATTCTCCAGTAGAAAAGCTCCATTCGTCCCTAACTGAAATATACAGAATAATACTAAATAAAAGAAAAACTGAAAAACTCTCTTGCGACCACGAAGATATTCTTTTCGGCACTCTGACAACATATAACAACTCAACCCACTCGACGACAAAGTACACTCCTTTCGAGATATTTCACGGAAGACCCCACCTATTAACCCAGGAGATCAATCCAAATAACGAACATATCCAAAAGATTATTTCTATTATCTCCAAAAGCTTAACGAATTTCGCAATACTATTTACCCTGATATAAAAGAAAGTATGGAAAATAAAATGAAGGACAGAATTACGAAAAGCAATGAAAATAGAAACCCACCAATAGCTCTCGAAGAAGGTAAAACAGTTTTTAGAAAAGAAAATAGAAGAAATAAATTGACACCCCGATTCAAAAAGCGTACAATTAAAGAAGATAAAGACTTAACGTTTATATCACAAAAAAACCAAAATTAAGAAAAGAACAAAATAGTAATCTTAGTCATATTTTACAGAGCTTGCTGCGTAACGGCACAAAGTTATCAAAATTCAAACGCTGGAGGAATATGACAAAATCGCAAAAATAAACCTGGGAGACGCTAGGGTCATACAATCATATAAACATTTACTCCACAAGATTAATACACAAAGCTTTTTAGAAAACACTAGGAACTTCGAAATAGCATTAAAGAGCCTAAAATAAGTAAGATTTTTAGATGAAATTATAGCTTAAGAGCTAAAGTAGACCAACTAAGAACCAAAATAAACGCTTTATTACCCAGAAAAAGAGAAAGGAGAGGTATAATAAACGGTCTTGGTAGCATAATAAAAGTAGTAACTGGAAATATGGACGCAAAAGACGCCCAATCTATTGATGAAAAGTTTAACGTTATTAAAGAAAATGAAAACCAAATAACAGAAAAAATTAACAAACAAACACTATTTAACAAAGAAGTTTTTCTAAGATTTGAAAACAAAACACATTAATCAAGAACAAGTATTAATTAACCATTTTATTAATAATTATAATAACAACATATACAAAACATAGACAAAAAACTAAATACACCTACTCCAATATATCACAAGAATAAATTTCAATAAAGATGTTTTACACAACCACATAAATAACATAGCAAAAAGTATCTTATTAACTAAGTTAAATAATATACCCAAATTCATATTATCAGAAAACGAAGTTAAATCCATAAATGAATTTATATCAAAACAAAATGTCAAAATTGAATCCGATGAACACTTATATAGATTATTAGCTCTAGAAACTTATGTTAATGATTCCTACATAATATTTCATATTATGATACCTATATTTAATACACAAATGTATACTCTTACACATATTGTCCCTTTACCATTGAACAAAATCAAATTTCTAATTGTACCCGAATATGTTTTACACGATCAAGATAATCAAATTTTATATCTAGAAGAAAAATGCCCTAAAATACACCAAACATACATATATAATATATACGAAGACGCTCGGACACAAACCAATTTAATCAACATCCGCAGCCTCGAAACAGCAACATGCGATGTCAAAGACGTCGGCCAGCAAGAAATGATCAAGGAAATAGAACGTCACATCTTTATTTTCAACACAATTAATACCAATGACACGTCCTCATGCCAAAAACCTTTCTCGATCAATGGGTCAGCAATAGTAACATTCAACAATTGTACGGTCAAGGTGAACGGCTTGACATATGACGATACTATGATGGAATTTAACCAAGAAACGGAAATCTCCGTAAAATAATTTGAACAGATGAATATAAACAACACTTTCGAAGATATAAACCTGCACAAACTCCACCTACAGTCCTTATCAAGCCAGGATGACATCATAGTCATGAAGACTTCAGCTACAAATCACCTCTTCACAATTTATACACTATTCGCATTCTTGACCATACACGTATGCACTATATTTACACTGATGTTTAAAAGGAGAAGCACTATTATTACCCCGGTGGACATTCCGTTAAATTACGTTCCGACCATTCCATCGATGTGGCCGTCACTTCATTCCAGTCACTTCATTCCGTCACTTCATTCGCATTACAGAGTATACACGATTCGGTCCCACCCCCCAAGCCGCCAAGACAGTCGTTGCTCCCATGACTTAAATGGAATGTGCTACTATGTTGCAAGTGCAGATACAGCACTTTGACAGGATGTTGATTGCGACGGTTCTCGAGAAGAAACCAGAACCGCCGCACCAGCACTTTCGTATATACATAGTACATGTTGCCAACTAACTATAGGAATCTTTGTAAACATTTAGCTTAGCTTAAGTCAGAGAAATAAAGAGCAGTTCAGTTCTATTTTGAATCACAAACCGGAGAGATTGATTTTTATTACAACGGCATTTGGACATTGGGAAATTTATTGGCAACTTGTACTACAACTAAGTGAAACCCACACTGGTAACTCGTGCTGCGTCCTGGTGGTGGTGTTCTTACTGCTATCGATGCTGATATCACCACTTTACATATCCCACCAGCTTTAGATAACTGTTCATGCTTATCTTATTTATGTGTAATTAATTGTCTTTCTGAAATGTTGGTTGATCGTGATTTTTTAATAGTTTTTGGGGAAATTAACATTAAAACATTATTTTTTGAAAAAAAGGTAGCTTTTAATGATCATGGTTTTGCCGATCTGTTTGCTGATTTTTTTTTCAGACGACCTATTCCACATCAACATTCCCTAGGACCGTGCCTTAAAAAAACAAACTTAATTGTGCGTAAACAAACTTAATTGCATTTTTGGTCTCTTAATGTCTGAAACTTTACTCTTACGTGAGCTTAAGTCTGGTAAAGCAGTTTTTCATGACGGAGTTTCTAGTTGCGTGCTTGGGTTCTATGCAGATGGACGCTGTAAACAACTTTTAAAATTATTTGAGTTATTGTAGAGTTGTGCTCTTTTCCTAATCTTTGGAAAGAGTCGTATATTATTCCTTTCTTGAAAAAAAGGAAATAAATCTATCGTTCAAAACTATAGAGTTATTTCCAAGTTGTCCTCTATTCCCAATGCATTTGAGAAACTAATAACTTCTAAACTGCAACACTGCTGTAAGTCTATAATTTCACCCTACCAGTATGGGTTTGTGAAATATAGGTTTACTACCACTAACTTATTAGAATTTCATAAATTGTTATTAAAGGATTTCAATCAAAAATACAAACGGATGCCATTTACACCGATTTCAGTAAGACTTTTGATTCCGTCAACCATAGCCTTTTATAATATAAGCTCAATCACCTTCGATTTCCATAAAAATTTATTTCATGGGTATCTTCAGAAGAATTTACTTTATGGATATCTTCATATCTTTCATGTAGATTTCAAAGGGTAGTTTACATTGCAATAAATGTAAATTTATGACATTTTTTAGGGGTTGTCTCCATTTAAATAATTATTATCTTAATGATACTTCACTTGAGCGAATAGAGTCGGTAACTGATTTAGGTATCCTTCTTGATTCAAAATTAAAGTTTGATAAGCATATTTTGGCTGCTTCTAATAGAGCCATGGGTGTCCTTGGATTTATTAAACGTTGGTCAAAAGAATTTAACGATCCCTACATTACTAAACACTTGTACATCTCACTGGTTCGTCCTATTCTTGAGTATGGATCTGATATCTGGTTCCCCCAGTATAGAGTTCTTCAAGATGGGCTTGAATTAGTGCAGAAACAATTTACACTCTTTGTTCTTCCTAGTCTTAACTGGAATCCTACTATCAGATTGCCTTATCGCAGTAGACTTTTTTTTCTTCTCATTTGGACCAAAGAAAAATGTTACGTGTAGTGTTTCTACATAGACTAATTATTGCTGAAATTCACTCTTCGGAGTTGACAAGCCAGATAAACTTTGCCGTTCTAGTCAGAGTGACTAGAAATTTTGTTCCCTGTCTCTTTCCCTTTTTAGTACTAACTATGCTAGTCACAATCCTTGTAGGTTTTTGTGCGTAAATTGCAATAATTTTTCTGATGTGATTTGCAATACTACCACTATTTATAATAATATATATATTATCTAACATTTATAGAGCAATATTTATCGATTTAGATTATTGCCATACGCGCGTTTGTTTGAATTTTTGCGTGTGTAAATTTTCCATTACCGGAATTAACAACGGCTATTGGATTGTTTGCGCGTGTAATCGCTATGAACCGAATTTTTGATGTCGAAAATGATTTTCGTTTTTTTTATACTAATAAGTACTTATTATTTCATCTCTACTAAAGCCTGCTCGCTTGTTTTGTTTAATTTTCCTTTGCTTTAGGTAATGGAAATGTATTGGCTTATATGAACAAACAAATTTACTCGTACATTACATGAAATAGGTTGATTTGAAATTAATTTTTACTTTCTAGTTATAAATAATGGTGGAGTTAAAATATATATATTGTCTTAAAAACTCTACTATCAATCTTTATATAATCCTATAATCCTATATATCTCGTTGATAGAAAGTGACGTTCGTTTTTTCCTTTCTTAATTTTTATATAATATCTTTATTTAAAATAATTATTTGAGCTCACCATTTAATTTAAATAGTACGCAGTACCTACCTTGGCAAAGCGGCACCCGTAACTTTGTGTAGTTTAAATAGGTCAACATACTGTGGAAGTTGCACTGACTGCGATAACCAGTCTGTGGTTTGCTCAATAGTCCAATTATGTACTTCTGAACGCAACCAAGCATTCCATAGCTCTTTAACGGAAATGTGCATGTCATCATTAAAGTGAAATGCTTTTTGTCGTTTTTCGTAACCGGAATCATATTTTAATTCTTCACGCAGAAACTAAATAAAAGAAATTGATTAAGTTAAACATTAAGACATAACAAATAAATTCAGCAACAACATAAACAAGTAAGAAAGCTACAGTCGAGTTTGCTCGACACCCGCCACCCAATTTTACCATCAAAATATTATATGTTTTAAAAATATACTGAAAAAATACTAAAAAAAATTATACTAAAAAATACCAAAATAATATATCAACATTTTCTTTGTTCGAAATTATTAGCTTGGCGGCACTTTAGTTGGTTTATTGGACACCATTATTATGTCGCGGAGTGTCATAGCAACTAACTAGGTGCAGCTGCACGTAGTAACGCCTTATAAATGTAATCTCTTAATAACTTCTGTGTTTTCTATCCGATTGTAACCAAATTCGCAGAGATCATAAGGATGGTGATTGGTATTGTGCGTACCAAAATTGAACGTTGTAGGTTTAAAACGACGCTTGCAATTCGGTTTTATTCGACTATCTCTTATAGTCCCTGAGATCTAGGTGTTCATACGGACGGACGGACAGACGGACAGACGGACATGGCTATATCGTCTCGGCTGTTGATTCAAGAATATATATACTTTATGGGGTCGGAGATGCTTCCTTCTGCCTATTACATACATTTTCGGTCGGCACAAAGCCATAATACCCTTCTACCCTTTGGGTAGGCGGGTATCAAAATCTAAGCTATCATTATAATATAGTTCGTTGAACACACTAAAATAATATAAATAAAAGAACATTTCAAAACTTTAATTTGGAATTAAGTATGTAAATATGTACATATAGTATATTATTCAACAACTTTCATAAGGTTCCAATGACCCAAACAATAAAGATAAATACTCTTATTATTTCTTAATTTTTGTTTTAGATTTGCTCAAGTGTATTTATACCCGCCTACCCAAAGGGTAAGAGGTTATGATAACTTTGTGCCAACCGAAAACGTATTTAAAGAGCAGCCGGGACGAAATATGTATAACGACACATAATTGTTATCACAATCTTAATGCATTCTGTAAGTTTACTTACGATCGGATAAAAATGTCAGAAGTTACTCCAGAACTACTTTTAATGGGTGAAATCAGGTGCAGCTACGCCTGTTCTATGCCAATCTATGATGTAAGGTACTCAAAAAACCTAGAAAAATATCACCCGATAATTTTGACAGTAGTATATTGCAGAATATTTTCTGGGATTTATTTTAGTAAATTCTCAAAAAAATAATATATTTCTGAGCTTTCTTGTTTGGTATGTTTTTTAGTATATTTTAACATAGTATACAAATTTTATATTTCGGTATTTCGGTCACCCTTAATGCTTGTTGCATTCGGAAAAAATGGGTGGAGTGTATCTAACGTTCGAGCAAATTTTCTTAGATATTCATAACTGATAATTGTCGGTGAACTTTAGATGGTAGATTGCATTTGGTTATTTTCGAGTCAACGATGAATAAGAAAGCAATTACAGTACAAACAGTATGCTCGACTGTTTAATACTATGACAGACAAATATTAAAAGCTTTCTTCCAAATTAATATATTTGTTTTTTATTAATATAAAATCAAAAACTAAAATAATAATAAAAAAAATAGTTTTTTGAATTTCGTGCACTTATGAATTAAAAGTAACATGGGGAATAACCCGTACGCGTAAGTGGTACGTGTAGTTCTAGCCATGAAAAAAGTATATAATTTTTTTTAAATTTATGTAACCAGCTCTATTTAGCACACTTATATATTCGTATAAGTTCGTGAATCTCAAAGACTATACGAGTTATATACCTTTTCATACCCGCCTACCCAAAGGGTAGAAGGGTATTATAACTTTGTGCCGACCGAAAGTGTATGTAACAGGCAGAAGGTAGCATCTCCGACCCCATAAAGTATATATATTCTTGATCAGCGTCAACAGCCGAGACGATATAACCATGTCCGTCTGTCCGTCTGAACACCTAGATCTCAGAGACTATAAAAGATAGAGCAACCAAATTTTCGGGATAGTGTGTCTTATTATTGCACGCAGATCAAGTTTGTTTTTAATTTTGGCCTAACCCCCTTCCGCCCATGCAAACTGAACTACTACTACTGATCACCATCTTAACGACCTCTGGTTTGGTTACAATCGGGTAAAAAACACAGAAGTTATTAGGAAATTACTTTTATAAGGCGTAATCACGTGTAATAATGGTGTTGAATAAACCAACTAAAGTGCCCCCAAGCGAATAATTTCGAACAAAGAAAATGTTGGTATATTTTTGGTATATTTTTAGTATATTTTTTTTTAGTATTTTTTCAGTATATTTTTAAAAAATATAATATTTCGATGGTAAAATTGGGTGGCAGGTATCTCACCTCTCAGTATATGCTTTGTAGGTTTTGTGTTGATCGGATAAGAATCGCAAAAGTTATTAACGAAATAATTTCATACGAAAGGCGTTCTCAAGTGACCAGTTCCGAAATAAAGATTAGGTCACCAACTATTTAGTACATAGATCTGCAATCTCACATAACCGTCATGCATATGCTCGTTTCGGTTTTCTTAGAGAATGGGACATATTTTAGTTACATTTTGGCTTGAGCAAGCAATTTGCTTGCAAGCATCGATAGATCATGGATACGCTAGCAAAGTAGGCGAAGGGTCCCGAGTTAAAAAACTGAACAGTTCAGCTCAGACTTTTTATTTTTTCTTTCACAATTATTATTTTAAGGTTATTTATTATTTCTCGTAATTTGATTTGTATCATAATGCATTTTTACCTACGTTTATCGAAATGAGATGGTGGTTGAGTAGCGGAGAAATCAAATGTTGGCGTTTATTATTTTAATTTAAGTTTGTCTAATAACTCCCTTCCGCTTTTTTGCTCTTTATTCAGTGCTGCATAAAAAGTGTAACAGTTTGGGCCATTTTGTTTGATGATCTGTCTCCATCTAGACGGCAACTTCATAATTTCCGTCCATAGAAACCCTTCTCCCTATTCTCAAAGAACTCGCACAACCAGTTTTCGCAAGCCTCTATTGCATCCAATTTTATACCACCAAGGGCGTTCGCCATGGACAGGAAAAGGTGATAATCACATGGCGCATCCGGGCTATATGGTGGATGCGATAAAACCTCCCATTCGAGCTCCCGGAGCTTCTGACGCGTCATCAAAGAAGTGTGTGGTCTGGCATTGTCCTGGTGAAAAATTGCACCCTTTATATTGGCCAATTCTGGACGCTTCTGTTCGATCGCCTGCTTCAAACGGTCCAGTTGTTTACAGAAGATGGAGCAGCTCATAGTGGATAATTCCCTACCAATCCCACCATACACACAGCAAAACCTTTCTGGCTGTCAATCCCGTATTGGCCACTGTTTGGGACGATTCACCTGCCTTCGACCACGACCGTTTTCGCTGGATATTGTCGTAAGTGATCTTTTCATCGCCAGTCACCATCCGCCTCAAAAATGGGTCGAGTTCATTCCATTTCAAGACCATATCCCAGGTGTTGATTCGGTCCAGTAGTTTTTTTGTGTCAAATCATGCAGCACCCAAACTTCAAGCCTTTTCTTGTATCCAGCCTTCTGTAAATGGTTTACAATGGTTTGGTGATTAACTCCCAACTCCAGGGCGATGTTACGAGATGTCACATGCCAGTTTAACTCGATGCATTCCATACTTTTATCGGTATTCGTCGTCACAGGCCTTATCCTTGGTGTCGTTTTCTCCGGCTCTGAATCGTCGAAACCATTCCGAACCGGTTCGAGTTGATAGAGTACCATCTCCCAAAAAACCAGTGATCACGCGGAACGTTTCTCTAGCGGATTTGCCTTTTACGAAGGAAAACTTTAAAAAAGCTCGAATTTCGGCGTTTGTGAACTCCATGTTTACAAGGCGATAAATTTAGAACGCAATATCCAAACTAACAATGCGTAGCGTCATTTTGTTATGACCTGTTGTCATGACCTGTTGTCATGACCTTTCAAATGATATATAATATTGTCCTGCTTTATACATAGCCGCAAAGTTTAAAAGTCAAAAAAGCGGAAGGGAGTTATTAGACAACCTTATATAAAATACTCGTCATTAGAATTGCCTCATAGTGCATTTTTACTTATGGTAATCAAATTGAGATCGTGTCGTGGTTGGTTGAGTAGCGGAGCGTTGATCGAATTTTGGCGGTTTGAACCCCGCTCGGGATATTAAAGACTCGAAATTTTACATTAAAATGTTTTAGGTTTTTCATACGAATATGACAATTTGACTTAATAACACAATTTGTGCGGTCATTGATCAAGATGTTTGAGTGGTTCAGAGAGAAGTAGTGCCATCCGCTGTCTGGTAGACCACGGTTTCGATTCCCGGGCAGTGCGATGTAAAAAGTTATTTTTTTGACTCAATAATTATTATAATTTTTATTCATTTAATATGCTTTTATGCACTAACTTACGCATGTGCACTTAAAATCCGTGACCTCGTACAGTCAAAGCTTGATTGTAGCCGTTCCTACTGGTTTTCATTTCTGCATCTCTCATCTGGATAATTGAATAGTTCATGATCTTCCTTCTTGCCATATATTGCTCTGGCATCAAACACATAGAAATTGTAGGCAAGAGAATTCAGCCATACTTTTCTTCTGTTTCTTCTTAGTTCGAAAGTAGTCAATCTCTTTCGTTTCGCTGTTCGCTTAGCCTTCGATTGTCTGCATCTTTGGATTTGGTTTCTGACTTTCTAATACGTTTGTTGAGTTATTGTTCTATTTCTTTTGTATGTCGGCCTGTCAGTCTTTGAATATTTTCACATAACTTGTACTTCTAGTTTCAATATCGATCTTTATTTGGCTGAGCCAAGGTTTCTATACCCTAACTCACGCATAATCATCCCTTAAATCTAACGATGTCGCTTGTAATCTAACGCTGCTGCATGTAAGGCGACACTTGAACACATGAACATATGTTCATGCCTGAACATTCTGTGGGGAGTCAGAAAATGTGACATCTAGCAATTGCGGAATCTGATTTCTCCTCTTCATTATGTGGCTATTATAATGTTTGACAGTCTATATCCCTTATGTTTTTTATAGTCGCATTGTTCATCTTTATCGTGATTGGTGTTTAATTCATATTGATTCCCAATTTCAGTTCGCTGGTGAACCGCTTCTGCTTTGACAATCAGTCAGCCTCATCTGCTCCTTTATCACGCTCCGAATCCCGCAGACGTGCATCAACAAGCTCCTTGCTGCTACAGTGCCTGTCATTACTAGATTTGTCGCGGTTATTGGGATTCGTTTACCCCTATCCAATTACCGGCCATCACGGCATTTTATTGCTAGAATCTAGGCGAAACCAACTATTGCCCGCATGTTGATTATCCCTGGTATTCCCTTGTAGATACTTGGGTGTCCCAGATTGTATATCGCGGTCCATGTCTGTGCGACTCCCGAAGTCAACATTCAAGAACTTGGGATTTGAGACCGGCCAACACACAACATGCAACAAAGCACTTAGACTTGATACGATCTATACAGAAGCCATCATCGTCTACTATTTTGCCAGTGTGAGCTAATAGCCAATT
This sequence comes from Drosophila pruinosa, assembly GCA_018150935.1. Taxonomy (NCBI): domain Eukaryota; kingdom Metazoa; phylum Arthropoda; class Insecta; order Diptera; family Drosophilidae; genus Drosophila; species Drosophila pruinosa. Next base: position 478,147 of record JAECWR010000227.1, read on the forward strand.
CAATTATAGTACGGTATAAAGTCGGGTAAGGCTGGCTCTATCGATGCTGACTTGGAGACCGAACAACAACAGTAGCTGCACTGAGCGTAGGTTTAACAGCTTCTTTTGTCACTCGCAATTCAAGCATCAACAAATGTTCGTCTATATGATGATCAGGAGTGACCAGACCTTTCTCCTGATGATGACTTCAATTGCACATCACTAAGAGGCACTAGATTTACTACATTCCTTTTTGTTCGTCGAAGTTTCATTTGCTGTGAAGCTTTTCCGAAAAAGGGGTTTTCTGCAAGTCACCATCAGTAAGGGCTCTTAGCTGCTTATGGTTCCAGATATATTTTGAACTTAAATGAGCGTCGTTGCCAGTAACGTATCGTGCCCCATACTTTTCTTAACGCAAATGCTGCTGATATTTTACGCCTGTCTTCATAGCGCTTACATATTACCTACCATCCAGCGTTGTAGCTAGCAGCTGATCCAATTAATAAATGGTCGAAAACCATTTTGGCTTCTTCTTTGAGGCATGATTTAGGGTAGTTTAGCATCCTAGAATCGCAGATATTTTTCTTGTTGCGATTAACTTCCAAGAACAACTTGAAGAACATCGGCCGCTCTTTGGGACCTCCATTAAAATAAGGAAGATCCACTTTTGGAAGCTCTGAAACCTCTTGTTTGATTTGGTGCAAGTCACTTATTTTTCTATCCAATTTCTCGATTGATCGGTTTCGACGAGATCAAAGGCAAATTTTTCATAACGCGCCCCTAATTCGCTGAGCGTTGTCAGCAGTTTATTTCACAGGAAGCTTAATGTGTCCATGAGATCAAGGATTGTTCCTAGTTGTTCTAGCAGGCATTACATTCTGTGCGTTTTTATTCACGAGGTCTACTTTGCAAAAGTTGCATTTCCTTATCAGGTTGCTAGGTCGGCAACTTCGACCTTCACCAAAGACTCTTTTTAGGTCCTGATACTTGTCATTGTGTCATCATATCTTTTCTGCGTAAAATATTGATGTTTACTTACTCCAATGTTCAACAGCACTATATGATTGGCCGTGAATTTTACAAGCAAATTCTCAATAACTGGCAACGCTCCCTTTTCCGATATTGTACGGTCGACTTCCTCATATATTTCAGATTGCATTTTCAACAATTCCAGTGTATTTCCTACAGCATTTTGTACGGTGTTTCTTTTTTTCTTTTTTGGCCTAAATCGTGGGATGTGTATTTGTTTTGATCACCTGGTTGATAATGTTGTGCCTCAAGCTGGATTTGGTTAGCCAAAGAATATTTTCACGGTAGCACTGAATTTTTACTATCTGTTCTTTAGGCCACAGAAACGCTTAAGGTGTAGACTTGATTCTACGATCCTCGCCTGGTTTACAATTGTTTGACATTTATAACTTATTACTTACGATTTATGTTCATGTCTGAATACATTTTATATTTATACCTGGCTACCCAAAGAGTAGAAGGGTATTATAACTTTGTACCGACCGAAAATGTATGTAACAGACAGAAGGAAGCATCTCCGACCCAACAAAGTATATACTTATCAGAGACTATAAGAGATAGAGCAACAACTTTTCCGGGACAGTGTGTCTTATTGTTAGTGTACTAACGGCAGTACGATCAAGTGGCCCAGCGACATCAAGCACGGGCTTGTTAACGTGCGGATCTAGGCAGACACGACCACCAGCCCATCCGACCGAGGTGCAACCGCATAACGTACGGGAACGGAGGTCGTGCGCAATTAACACAGACAAAACAACCAAATTGTATTAATAAAAAGAATAAAATAATAATAATAATACTAATACTACTTATAATAATTATTAGAACTATTCTTAAATTCAAGCTAATGTATGTAGGAGTAAAGTTTTTATTTTTACGGTAGTGTTAGTATTATTAACAAGATTAGAAAATTATTATTATTATATATTATTATAATTTACACATAAAATACGAAAAGGATTGTGACTGGCATAGTTAGTACTACAACGGGAAAGAGAGAGGGGACGGAAATTTCTAGTCGTTCTGATCGGAACGGCAAAGCTAATTTGGCTTGTCAACTGCAAGGAGTCAATTTCTCCAATAATTAGTCTATGTAGAAACACTACACCTAGCATAGTTCTGCGGTCAGAGAGAGAAGGAAGGTTTACTAATAAAAGTCTACTACGATACGAAGGCAATCTAATTGTGGGATTCCAACTAAGGCTACGAAAAGCAAAAAGAAGAAATTGTTTCTGCACTGATTCAAGCCTATCTTGATGAACCGTATACTGGAGAAACCAGATATTAGATCCATACTCAAGAATAGTGAAATGTACAAGTATTTAGTAATGTAGGGATCGTTAAATTCCTTTGACCAACGTTTAATAAATTCAAGAACACCCATGGCTCTATTAGAAGCAGACAAAATATGCTTATCAAACTTTAATTTTGAATCAAGAGGGATACCTAAATCAGTTACCGACTTAATTCGCTCAAGTGGAGTATCATTAAGATAATAATTATTTAAATGGAGAATACCCCTAAAAAATGTCATAAATTTACATTTATTGCAATTAAGATTTAATAAATTTATAGCACACCACGATTGAAAACAATCAAGGTCAGATTGCAACTGAGGCTATATATGGGATCATTAAAAGTCAGACAAATCTTAACATCATCTGCATACATAAGTATGCGAGAGTATGATATAACGGACGGTGGATCATTTTTAAATATTGTTAACAGCAATGGGCCTAAATGACTTCCTTGGTGTAAGCCAAAATTGACTTGTACAGTCTTAGACACAGAGAAAGGGAGTAAAATACCCTTTGAATTCTACAGGAAATATATAAAGATATCAACAAAATTAAGTTTTATGGAAATCCAAGAAGGTTGAACTTATATAATAAGAGACTATGGTTGACGGAATCAAAAGACTTACTGAAATCAGTGTAAATGACATCCGTTTTCATTTTTGATTGGAACCCTTCAATAACAATTGATGAGAATTCTAATAAGTTAGTGGTAGTAGACCTACATTTCACAAACCCATGCTGGTAGGGTGAAATTATAGATTTACAGCAGTGTTGCAGTTGAAAAGTTATTAGTTTCTCAAATACTTTGGGAATGGCAGACAACTTAGAGATATCTCTATAATTTTGAACGTTGGATTTATTTCCTTTTTTCAAGAGAGGAATAATGTAAGACTCTTTCCAAAGATTACGGAAAGATTACAACTCTACAGACAATTCAAATAGTTTTAAGAGTGGTTTCAAAATCCCTCTGCACAGAACATAAGCATGCAACTAGGAACTCTATCAGGACCAGGAAAAAAACTGGTTTACATGACCTAAGTTCACGTAAGAGTAAACTTCCAGAAAGTAAGGGACCAAAAATGCAATTAGCTTGGTTTACTTGATACGGATAAGACTGGGCTCTATAAAAAGTTGATGTGGAATAGGTCGTTTGAAAAAAATCAGCAAACAGATCGGCAATGCCACGATCATTAAAAGCTGTCTTTTTATCTATTTTTTGATGTTGTTGGAAGTGTTGACGTCTTTCGCTTCGAATTGACGAAGTTATAGAAGCGTTTCGGGTCACGCTGAAACGTTAGTCTGCACTTTCTCAAATAATCCTTGTAGCAAAGATTATTTAGCATGCATAAATCGGACCGAGCAACAGAGTAAATATAAGAGAGCCAGTTTCCTTATATTTTTTATATAGTTTTGATTTTTTATTCTTTAACTTTGTTAGTTCGTTAGTAAAGCATAGCGGTCTATTAGACAATTGTGGAGTACCAAGGGGAATACAAGCATTAAACAGAGAGTTTAATGTAGAATACAAAATTTCAACTGCCTTGTCCAGGTCAATACACGAAGAAAAATGGGACCAGTCAGTACGCGAAAGAAGCAAAGAAAGTTTTTTAAAATCGGTCTTCCGAAAACAACGGATTTGCTTCTCCGGCAAAACACCTCCATCCAAAACACTTGTTGGTAAGTCAATCAACACCTCCAGAGTAGGGTGGTAGGGATCCTCCGGTGAGAAAATAGGATTTGATCTGGACACCGTGCAGGTATTGGGATCCAAAACAAAGATCAGATCAAGCATTTTACCAAGACAATTTGGTATAGAATTGTTTTGAGACAAAGCTATATCAAAAAGGCTATCAACAAAGACATGAGTTGACGAAGGATTCAATACGTTGGACTCACATGACGAAAGCCACGAAATTCCAGAAATATGAAAATCTCCAAGAACTATTAAGAAATCACGATTAGAAAGCATTTCAGAAATACTATTGATTACAGAAAAATGGGATAAATACAGAGAGTTATCTGAGGCAGGAGGTATATATTTATAGCAGGTGATAAAGATACTTAAACTACAATAAATTAGTTTTACAGTTACAAATTCGATATCCAAATCACTACATAAGTCTACGTGCTCAGAAGAGATATCAGCATCGACAGCGATAAGTATACCACCACCACGATGCCGCATGCGATCACGTCTATAGACAGAAAATTTGTTAGTAAAGATTTCAGTATTCAGAATATCATGCCTTAACCCAGTTTCAGTGAAGGCAATGATATGAAAAGGAAAATTTAAGCTATCTAAATAAACATTAGTAAGTTAACTACAAAGGTATCTTACATTTTGATAGCCAAGCAGGAGAGAAGTTAGTTTGTTGAGCTATCATATGGAGTTTGAGGCTTAGAGGAATTAGTGGTAACATTTGAAAGTAAAATCGGTGGCCGATTTTTCTTTTTAATTACATACTCTTTAATAATTAAGTATTCCGGCCAAAAGTCTTTGGAACAAACTTTACTAAAATGCTCGGCAGGAACACTTATTTTGAAAGATGCGATTTCCCGTTCATATGAGAAATTAAATTTTTCCACCTTTAATGATGCTTGAATTTTGGACCGAATAAAGGTCCTAATGTCGTCAGATGACGTATTAGGGGCAAGCCTAGAAACAAAAATTTGTTTCATAGGTGGGACACCTACTATAGTGTTTTGAGCAACTGTAACAGAAGTCGAGATAGTAGCAAATATCTCGCCACCGTAAATCGACAAAAAGAATTTCAAGCGACATTTTAAGCCTAGAATGTTAAATTGTGGAACGCACAATACTAATCATCATCTTAATGATCTCTAAAAAGTGAGTTACAATCGAGTAAAAAACGCAGAGTTATTAAAGAATTACTTTTATAATCAACTTTTACAACAACTGATCAACTGATATGTTACTCCGTGATATAATAATGGTGTTCAATAAACTTACTAATGTGCCACAAAGCTAATAATTTCGAACAAAGAAAATTTTGGTATATTATTTTTGTATATTTTTAGTATATTTTTTAGTATATTTTTCAGTATATTTTTGAAAATTATTTCGATGGTAAAATTGGGTGGCGGGTATTTCACATTCTAGCAAACTCGACAGTAGCTATCTTACTTGTAAAATTTCAGAATATCTTATTGCGAGTTTACATATATAATAACATATATCTACATATGTTTATAACATACGTGTATGTACAATATGTATATACATATATCGTATAACTTTTTTTTATTTACAATTGCATTCATATTTATATTTAAGATTTTTGAAATTGATACAAGCTAACATATATTGAGTATATACATAGCATAGCACACATCATATGTATGTAAATCTGCATGTTCAGTACAATTAGAATAAATCGTTTACGTTCTGCTGCAGTGTTTAAATGTTTCATGCGCCTTCTATTTTTCCTTTTATTCTGCATAATTTTCGCTCATTCTAAGTATAACTGTGAGTTCTGGAAGTGTACCGATATTTTGCTTTGCTTTTTTCTTTGAAGTGCGACAAAAATGAATGCATGTTTTTTGCTACAGCCGATTAGCACATTTTCGTTTTCACGTCAAGCTACCTTGATTGGGTGTTTAAGTTTATTATTTATTTATTGGGAGTAATTATCAATAAAATAAAGTAATAATGGGCAAAGTAAAACCGTTGGACAAGTTTGAAAAAGGCAAAATAAAGGCTTACAGGGAGAGCGGGCACTCTATTCTTCAAATATCAAAAAATATTAAGCGCAGCCGTAAAGTTATTGCCGCATATTTAAGCAATGAGGATACGAGGGCGGTCCCAGAATTAGTCGGCCCAACCACTAAAACACAAACATTTTTAATTTTTTTTTTTTTATTTTTCTACATAGCTTCCTTTTAGCTCAATACACTTTTCCCAGCGATGCTCAATAGCTTCTATACCTTTTTTAAAATAAGATTGGGAAAACTCCTCAAAATAGGCATTTACCTCTGACTCTACTTCTTCATTGTTAACAAATCTTTTTCCTCCAAGGCATTTTTTTTAAATTTGGGAATAAGAAATAATCAGATGGGGCTAAATCTGGTGAATATGGGGCGTGAGGAAGCAATTCAAATTTTAATTCTTTAATTTTGGCTATTGCGATGGCAGAGGTGTGAACTGACGCGTTATCGTGATGAAACAACACTTTCTTTTTCGCCAAATGAGGTCGTTTTTCCTGGATTTTGTCACTTAAACACTGCAATAGGTTCGCATAATATTCACCGTTGATTGTTTTCCCTTTTTTAAGATAATCAATTAGAATAATACCACGTGCGTCCCAGAAAACCGACGCCATGACCTTGCCAGCAGATGGAACTGTCTTTGCTTTCTTTGGTGCCGATTCTCCTCGTACAGTCCACTGTTTTGACTGTTTCTTTGTCTCAGATGTGAAGTGATGGACCCATGTTTCATCCATAGTTATAAATCGACGCAAAAATGCTGTTTGATTTTTACGAAACAAAGCCAAACACTTGACGGAAACATTCTCACGACTCTGTTTTTGTTCTATTGTTAGCAAACGCGGCACCCATCTTGCGCATAGCTTTTTCATAGCCAATTTTTCCGTCAATATGCGATGTACACCACTTTTTGAAATTCCCATACATTCAGCTAACTCACGAACTTTCAATCGTCGATCGTCCAATATCATTTTTTTAATTTGAGCCACCATTTGTGGAGTGGTCACCTCAATTGGTCGACCACTGCGATGTTCATCTTGACAGTTTCGACGACCTCGTTTAAACTCTGCCACCCAATATTTTATTGTTGAAAACGACGGAGAAGAATCCTTTAAAGTGGAATCCAACTCGGCTTTAATATTGGTTGGGCTAAGACCTTTCAAATAAAAGTATTGAATCACATAACGATGACCAATTTCGTCCATGCTTGAAAATTCATCGAGAGCGTTCTCTATTAAAAGCTATCAAAAATAAACTGTACAAGGTAATGAGACCAAACTTCACAGCTAAGCTTCTAATATTCGGTACTTCCCATTTTTAATATTTTTTGTGAACATTTTACAACACTTATATGTTAGGCCGACTAATTCTGGGACCGCCCTCGTACATATGGGAAAAACATGAAAGGTCGGCCATCATCAGTAATAACAGCAGCTGACAAGCGAATCATACTACGGCACGCATCTAATTCCCACGACTCAGCTGCCAAAATAAAGGAAAAAACTGGTGTTAAAGCGTGCGTTCGGACTGTGCAAAGAGTTATTTCGACTGCTGAACATATAAAGCATCTAAAATTAAAAAAAAACCACCTCTAAACCAACTGAGAAAGATGCAACGACTCAATTTCTGTCGATTAAATATGACCTGGACTAAGGAGTGGGAGCGTGTAGTCTTTTCAGATGAAAAAAAGTTCAATTTGGGGGGTCCTGACGGCTATGCCTACTACTTTCATGATCTCAGAAAGGAAGAGCATACTTTAGATCGATTGCACAACCGAGCGGGTGGTGTCATGGTGTGGGGAGCTATAACATACTTTGGCACTATTGAACTGCAGTTTCTTACCAGCCGTATGAATGCCATTGCGTACAAAGGTGTACTGAATACGGCTTTCCCTGCAATCAAGGATATTTTTGGACCTTTGAAATGGAAGTTCCAGCAGGACAACGCACCTATCCACACAGCCAGGATTGTTAAGTCCTGGATTGACGGTCAAAACGTGGAATTACTGACTTGGCCGCCATACTCTCCCGACCTAAACATTATAGAAAATGTTTGGGGATGGCTGGCACGAAAGGTGTACGAGTCCGGCAGGCAGTATTCAACTGAAGCAGAACTCATTGAAGGAATAAAAAGGTCCTGGGAGGCTGTTTCACTCAATTATATAAAAAAAATTATATGACTCCTTACCTCAGCGGATGTACGAAGTCATACTTAACCGTGGAGGCTCAACACATTATTAATTTTTTTTCAAAGAAAGTTAAAAATATTTAAATTAATATTAAAAAATAATTTGAATGAAGTTTAAACCCATTTTTTTTTTTGTTATTTTATGTTTTCAAGTGACTGTGCTAATCGGCTGTCGCAAAAATAATAGTGAATTTTGTATGTTATGTTTGTTTACATTAATTTAAAATGTTATTAATAAAGTTAGTATCCTATCTTCTATTAATTTTCGTGTGAAATTATATATTCTTTTAAGGGGAAAAAAATTTATTTGAAAAGCTTTTTTAGTTTTCCTGATATTAAGTTTCTAAGACGAGCAGCAGGGTGTGCTAATCGGTTGTCGCGCAGTGTACATAGTTAGTTTATAAATAAATCTTAAATAAAACAAGAAGGGACGGCGACAAACAAGCTGTGACTGTACGACGTCATGGATTTTAAGTGTACATGCGTAAGCTAAAGCATAAAATAAAATATTAAATGAACAAAAAATATAATTATTAAATAAAAAGAATTTGATTTTTAACATCGCACTACCCGGGAATCGGTCTACAGCGGATGGCACTACTCCTCTCTGAACCACCCAAACATCTTGATCAATGACCGCACAAATTATGTTATTAAGTCAAATTGTAATATAGTATGGAAAAACATAAAACATTTAAATGTTATGTTATGGTGTGATGTATAACAACACATACTTGAAGCAATTCAAGCCAGTAAGAAAGCTACTGTCGAGTTTGCTCGATTAGAAGGTAGCCGCCACCCAATTTTACTGAATGGATCAAAAATACACTGGAAAATATATTTAAAAAAATGTATTAAAAATATTTTAAAAAAATATACCGAAATTTACTTTGTTCAAAATGATTATAGATCATTAAGATGATGATTAGTATTGTGTGTGCCAAAACTGAACGTTCGAGCTTTAAAATGACGCTTGCAACTCAGATTTTTTTAATTTACGGGGGCGGAAGGGGGGAAGGAATTTGATCTGCGTGCAACAATAAGACACACTATCCCGAAAAATTTTTTACTCTATTTCTTTTCTGAGATCTAGGTGTTCATATGGACAGACGGACATGGCTATATCATATCGGCTGTTGACGCTGATCAAGAATATATATACTTTATGTAGTCGGAGATGCTTCCTTCTGCCTGTTACTTACATTTTCAGTTGGCACAAAGTTATAATACCTTCTACCCTTTGGGTAGGCGGGTATAAAAATTCGAGTCTTAAATTTGACCGAATGGGCTTCGAACCGCCAACATCCGCGCTAGGATTCTTCACAAACCCTGTATATTTATAATTGTGACTGCGAATGTGTTTTTAGTGATTTAGAAAGGTGGAAAGGGGCGTGGCCAACATCTAAAATAAACTTCAGTAGTAGATAGATATCTACGAAGTTTACATGTCGTATCCAAATTTGGTAACTCTAGTCTATAGTCCCTGAGACCTCGATATTCATACAGACAGACAGACACACAGACAGACACAAAGACCTTCTGTCTTTGCGGTCACCTACGTACACACGCAATACAGAACTTAATTTTTTTTATGTTTTAAACACATTTTTTATTAGTAATGTCCATAAGTTTTAATGGCCTTAAATATATAACTTTTTTTGTTAAAATTAGAAAACCAAAAATTCATGTGTTTTAAATCAAGAATAAGTCTGCGTACAAATTTAAACAAGTTAAAAAGAGGAACTTAGTTAAACAAAATACCAAAAATTTAATATGAAGTTGGCCACCGCTTTCTTTTAATGGTTTCTGCTAAACTTTTTGGCTTCGATTTAACCAATTTTTGGGTAAAAAATAGGGACATTTTATGCCATCTCACCATTTTTACTCCCTTCAACATGCCCTTCGAAGTAATAGTTCGAAGGCGAAGCCAACGCTCCAGAAAATCCCATAGGGGCTCTATGGGTATCAAACCCGCCAGTTGTGGTGGCGAGTCCCACTCGACTGGTATTAAACAGCAACTAAAGCTTCACATTATGCGCATTGTAGATCATTGTTTTGCTGGATCTAGAAGTCATCACCCATGCCAATTTTATCGCGCTTTGGTGTAAATTCTTCTTTAATATGTCCAAATAGGCCATGAGATCCACAATAGAATCAGTAAACACGAGATTTCCAACTCCATTGGCCATCATATAACCACACACCATCACACCGCCAACACCGTGTTTAAGTGTTAGAGCACGGTTTTGCTATGCGAAGATTGTACCTGTACCAGTTTTTGTCCCTTTATCTCAAAAATGCAGAATTTGCTCTAATCACTGAAAATAACCTTGTTCCAGAAAGCTGCCGGCTCCTGGTTAAAGTTTTGGGCATAAATGAAACGCTTAATTTTATTTACTGGCGATATAAGGTGTTTCCTCCGTGCAGTACGGGCATGTACATATGCCCTCTTTTTTCAAAATTTTACAAATGGTATTATCATGTAGCTTCTTTTTATACATATAATTAACATCCTGACCAATTTGAGTAGATGTTAATCTAGGATGAAGCCCGAAAGTCTTTAAAACATCCCGTTTTTCACGATCAGCCAGTCTAGGCTGCCTTCCAGAACGTGGTTTCGATTTAAGCGAGCCTGATAAGTTTAAATTTTCCACCACTGTTTGTATGGAAAAGTGACTTCTGCTCACGGTTTTTCCAATTCCCCTCAGAGAGTTACCTCATTCCAGAGTTTAATGATCACTTGCGTCAAATCGGAGCCAATTTCTTTATTCTTCCTGCCCATTGCAATTTTCTTAATAGAATGATGAAATTGGCGAAAACAACTTTTTTTTTTTGTATTACTTTGCTTCTATTTATTGAATCTTCTTGTATAAGAATTAACAATAAGTTGAAAAATCTTAACAATAAGAAATTTTTCCGAACTGTTTTATTTTTCCAACTGTTCTATGATTAGACGTCCCTAAAAATTTCTTCGCTGGGTTGGTAGGACCTTTCGTCTGAGACGGGAATGACTGCTGAGCTGAATTAGATCTCTCGCTAGGTGGTTGGGGTGCAAGGAAAGCTTGCTATGGTATTTTTCCTTAAGTTCCGTAATTGCATTGATAACTGGTGGAATATTTAGGTCTCTTTGGATGTTTTCATTCCAAACGTACCACGGTGCCCCAGTGATGGTTCTTAGAATCTTTGATTGTGCTCGCTGTATGATGTCAATATTGCTGGCATTGCCCCATAGCTGTGAACCATAGGTGCAAATAGGTTTCAATACAGAATTGTAGAGTAAGACCTTGTGGTCTATGCTGAGCGGAGAACCAGAGTTGATGAGCCAGTGTAAGTTGTTGGCTTTGAGTTTAAGATGAGTTTTTTTGGCGTCAATGTGCCTGCGCCATGTGAGTCTTCTGTCAAGGTATACTCCTAGGTATGTTACCTCATCTGCTTTCGGGAGTGTTATGTTGTTCAACAAGAGTGATGGGCAATCTTGTCTGTTTAGCGTAAAAGTCACGTCCTTGCATTTTTGCTCGTTTACTTTTATTCGCCAGTCAGAGAGCCACTTCTCAATGTCTATGAGGTGCAATGCCAGCTGTGCTGTAGCTTCGATTGGGGACCTTGAACGGCTAAGGATAGCTGTATCATCGGCAAAAGTGGATACCGTTAGACGACTATTTGTAGGAATGTCGGCTGTATAGATGAGGTATAAAGTACTCCAGCCTCAAGTTTATGATCAGTGAAAGTAGCAGTGTTGCACCGCACTGCAAACTTTCTGTCATAGAGGTAAGACTTTAGAAGTTTGTGTGTGCTTTCGGGTAAGGCTGTTTTAACTTTAAACATTAGACCGTCAAGCCAGACTCTGTCGAATGCTTGGGATACGTCTAAAAATACTGCTGTGTACAGTATTCTCGATTTTCAAATGCAGTTCGTATTTCCATTGTTATTCGATTCACCTGTTCAATGGTTCCGTGGCTTTCGCGAAATCCCAATTGATGGGATGGGATTATGTTGTGTGTTCTCAGATGTAGATTAAGTCGGATCAATAGGCATTTATCGAATAGTTTCGAAATACATGGGAGTTGACTTATTGGTCTGTAAGATAAAGAGACTGTGTGGTCCTTACCAGTCTTTGGAATCATTATGATGATCGATCTTTTCCATCGTTGTGGAAAGTAACCAAGTTTGGTGATGGTATTAAAGAGCTGGGTTATGTATCGAACTGCATGATATGGCAATTCAATGATAATTTCCGGTGTTATTCGTTCGCAGTCGGGGGATTTTTTCGGGCTGAGATTGTCTTTAATTATTTTAGTTATTACGTTTGGACAAAACACAATTGGGGTGTGTTGCTGGTGGCAGTTCACGGGTGGAGACGGCAGCGCGATTGTGCTAGTAGCCTCGTTTGGCGTGAATACATTTTGTAGGTGAGCGGCAAATGTGGTGGCTCTACGGGCTTAGCCGCCTGAGGAATTCCTTAACGACAAAGCGGTTTCAGTCTGTGGGCGAAGAGTTGAGTGGGCTCCCCACAGTGACTTTGTGCTTGTTGGTGAAAGTTGCTCTATATATCGGCGCTGAGCGTCTTCCTCCTTTTGTTTGTTTCAGACCGTTGGCCAGTTTCCGTGTGGCTATTTTTAGCTTTTGTTTTGCAGATGGGGATCTGGAAGATTGCTATTCTCTACGTAAGCGTATTTTTACGTGGACGAGTTGCTCGATTTGAACGTTGGTCTTATTCGGATTAGTTGCAACGTTTGTGGTTTTAGGTGTTGCAGTAAGAGGTGCTGCATTAAGAATGGATTCAAGTGTACCTGTGCAGCTCTCTTTGTCAGATTCAGTGTTAAGTTTTGGGTTTAGGTCAATGTGAGAACTTATATATTTTTTATACCTGAGCCAGTTTTTTTTGTGTGAAGTCAATCTGTAAGGTGGTTTCATGTTTTCTGCGTACCGGCGAAGGTGAATTAGTACAGGCGAGTGATCAGATGACAACTAACAGAATACTAATAAAACAACTAACAGCAAAAGTTTCTAGTGATTTTATCACCATTATTTGTGATCTTAGGGAACCAAAAGCTGCTAACCAATCTTTTAAACATTAAGTTTTAAGGTTGAACGCAAACTTTTTCTTGTTCTAAATCGTATGAACTTTGGTTGTTTTATTTTGACAAAGTAAGTTTTATATTAAGGCCATTAAAACTTATGGGCATTATTAATAAAAAATGTGTTTAACACAAAAAAAACAAATAAGAAACGTACTGTCAAGTTTGCTCGACTGTCAGATAGCCGGCACCCAATTTTACTGAATGAAAGAAAAAACAAGAGCGACAAACGAAATATTTTATTTTTCAAAAATATACTGGAAGATGTAGTAAAAAATATACCAAAATTAACTTTGTTCGAAATTTCTAACTTGGTAGCACTTTATTATCTTTATTGAACGCCATTATATGTCACTGAGTGACATATCAGTTGATCAGGTGCTACAGCATCTGATTTGGCCTTATAAAAGTAATTCTTTAGTAACTTCTGTGTTTTTAGTCCGATTGTAACCAGAGATCATTCAGATAATGATTGGTATTGTGTGTGCTAAAACTGAACGTTGTAGCTTTAAATTGACGCTTAGAATTCTGTTTTTTTGATTTACGGGGGCGGAAGGGGGCATGGCCAAAATCTAAAACAAACTTTATCTGCGTGCAACAATGATAATTTGTTGCTGTGGACATGATTATATCGTCTCGGCTGTTGACGGTGATCAATAAATATACTTTACGGGGTCGGAGATGCTTTCTTCTGCCTGTTACATCCATTTTTGGTTGGCGCAAAATTATAATACCCTTCTACCCTTTGGTTAGGCGGGTATAATAAGAAATATACATTAAGATTTAAGACAAATTTAAATCAAAAAAAGGGTGAAGAAAAAACATCTATTAAGAGTACCTTGAAATATAAATTAAATGTACAGTATCTTAAAAAAACCGAACACCCAAATCATCTATTAGGTCAATCCAACAGAAAAGAACGACTCTATTTCTTGTGTTGACCGAGATATATACATTCAGCCTTCAACATGACGAAAGACCGGTAGCTAGCCCGGAACTCAAACAGGTAATTGTCTCTCTTATCAAAGAGACACTAGGCGGAACGGAGATCGTTGAAGAACTTTTAAACAGGGGCGGACAGTCAGAAATGTTAATGGATGTTCCCATTGTTGGCCCACAACCCGGTGAGTCAGAAAAACTACCAGACCTTGAAAACTGATCAGAGGATTTTCGGGAAACCATACAGAATTTGGCTCATGGAAGAAAAAGGAATCTAGAATAATGAGTTTGTATGAGGGGAGGGAAAATTCCAACGCATATTATTTAATGACATTGGCGATTAGGAACAAAATCACTGGTGAGGCCGATGCCGCGCTAGAATACTATAATACCCCTCTGAATTGGAAGGCGATTGCAAAATGACTGATCAGTTCGGCGAAAAAAACCCGACCTCAAGAGTATTATTTGTTCTCGAAGACTCAAGGCCGATTGACCATTGCCGAATTTTATCAGGCAGTTTATTACCAGCTATCGTTGATCCTCAATTAAACAGCATGCAAGAATTGAAACCTGATAACGTCGATGCCTTAAAACAAAGTTATACGGGGATTAAATAGAGACTTGCCCAGACTCTTGGCTATTTGTGTGAACTGGTCGATAATCAGGAACAAAGTAATGCGTTCACGCCCAAATTTAGGCAGCATGCTCCTAAGCAATTAGAGTCTCCTACCTTTAACAGGCCCCTACCAAGGAGACCGCTTACGGCAGACTCTGCGGAAAATTGCAGAGCTTTCAATCCTAGACTATACTATAGTCCAGCTCCCCAATGCACGACAGATTCGCCCACCACCGGGAATCTGCAGGTTTGGCAAACGGGAACGATTGTCCAACAAAATACGGCTAACGAATTCATTATCCCATGAATAAAAACTATCAGCCAGGAAGGCAATCTTACCCGTCTCTGCATCTAACGGCCCTTAAACCACAATAAAGCTAGTACTACCAATGGATGTCGAGGGAGCCACGGGCCTGTATGACCAGCAATTCAAAGAAGCAAATGCACCAGAAAGTGAGGCGACTCCTGTTGACGCTTCGGATGTTCATTTTTTAGATTAAATGGATCATCTCTGCCATACTTTTAAAGCATTATGGAAGATGGCACCAAACTCAATATTCTCATAGACACCGGATCAAACCAAAACTATATCCAATCAAATCTGGTTCTACATCCAAAAAAGAACGAAGAGAAATTTTTTGCAAATTCTTTGGGGGGACAAAATCCAATAACTCACCATACATTTGCCCATATTGAATACCTTTCATGGCATTCTGGGAAACGACATATTTAAACGACTAAATGCGGTTATTAACGTAAAAGATAATACACTAACACTAGACGGAAACCATAGTATCCGAATGAAACAACTAGTGACACAATCAATAAATAACATAAAACTCAGAATGGAGCATATGTCGAACAACCAGAAAAATCTGATAAATTCGCTCCCACAAAAATACTTGAACTTATTTGCGCACCCAGATGAAAGACTAACATACACGACCTGAGTGAAAGGGAAAATAAGGACATCATCGGATGCACCGGTATATAGCAAACACTACCCGTATCCAACCTCGGCATAATACGACCTTCACGGTCACCATAATACGCGCTTGTATGGATAGTCCCCAAAAAAAGCAAAGCATCCGGAGCAAAAAGGTATAGGATCATCATCGATTATCGAAAACTCAACTTCGTAACCATTTCGGATAAGTACCCTATCCCTGAGATTGGGGGAATAATCGCACAATTGGGCGACAATAAAAATTTTTCCGTTCTAGATCTCAAAAGCGGATTTCACCAGATACCGTTTAAAAAAGATGCGGAGAGTTAAGATTCACCCGATTACCTTTCGGCTTAAAGAACTCACCGTTTATTTTGCAGAGAGTCTTAGACGATATTCTAAGGGAACACGTAGGAAAAATCTGCTAAGTGTAAATTGACGATATTATCGTCTTTAGTCGTTCCGAAAACGAACATGCCATGCACTTGGGTAGGATATTTGCCACACTAGAAAAGGCGCATATAAAAGTGCAGATGGGCAACTGCCAGTTCTTCAAAGAAGAGCTAAAATTCTTAGGATTCACTATCTCACAAAAGGGTATAAAAACAAACGCTGAAAAAGTAAAAGCAATAGAACAAGTCCCAGTCCCCAAACACTTAAGGAACTTCGATCTTTCCTGGCTTTGGCTAGTTATTATAGGAGGTTTGTTTGCGAATATGCCAAACTAGCAAAACCACTGACGAACTTATTGAAAAGTAAAAACAGACGCCTCCCAAAAAACATTTCAAACAAAATAAAGATAGACTTAAACAATGACGCGATAAGTGCGTTTGACAAGATCAGACGCATTTTAGCCTCACAGGACATCATACTAGCATACCCAGACTTCAAAAAGAAATTCAAACTAACAACTGACGCTTCAAACTTCGCCATAGGTGCCGTCCTAGAACAAGAATCCCGACCAATCACTTTCATTTCCAGTAAGCTCTTGAAGACCGAAGAAAACTATGCAACAAATGAGAAAGAAATGCTAGCAATAGTATGGGTACTTCAGAGCCTACGAATGTACCTTTACGGTACCGCCAAGGTGATAATATACACAAATCAACCTCTCAGTTGCTCTCAGTTCAAAAAATCATAATAGGAAACTGAAAAGATGGAAAAGCAACTTAGAGGAATATAACCATGAGTTAAGATATAAGCCGGGTACCTCTAATGTGGTAGCCTTTCCAGAATCCCAGCAAATCTCCAAATAAATAGCATAAAAGCAACAGTCCATAGCGACTAAAGTTCTTCGCACAACTCGATACCGGTCGAAAATGTTCCCATTAACGTATTTACAAGCCAACTATTTCTACTGATATCAGACGAGGAGGGAAAGGATCCCTTTCCCTTCCTTTCATAGGCACATAATAAATAAGAAATCATACTCTGAAGGAGATCTAGTGAACATTCTAAAAACATCTAGACACAAAAATCGTCAACGGGATCTTCAAATCCGAACACGTAATGGCCAAAATCCAAAATATCTAGCCACAGCACTTTAGTAACTACAAAGTTAGGTACACGCAAAAACATGTCAGGGACGTAAACTCAGAGAGCGAACGGGATAATATCGTAGTTTACGAACACAAGAGGGCGCATCAAAACGCCATCGAAAATAAAATCGAGATACTTAGCAAGTTTTTTCTTCCTGACCTCCGAAAAAAGACGGAAGACACGGCAAGAGCGTGCGGGACATGCAAAATAGCTAAATATAGCAGACATCCGACACATGGGGAGATTCAACCAACTTCCATACCAACGTGTTCCGCCCAAATCATTCATATAGACATTTACGCGGCCATAGATAAATTCTCAAAATACGCTCGAATAAAACTAATAAGATAGAAGTCATCGGAAGACATAAAATACCCACTAAGAGAAATGACGATAGCATTCGGTATGCCCAAGCTGATAGTAATGTACAACGAAAAAGCTCTAAATTCGGCAGCTATTAAGTTCTTGCTGCAAGAGCAGCTGTATGCAAAAGTCTACACGACACCACCCTACACTTCGAATAGTAATGGGCAAGTTGAAAGACTTCACTCGATACTGACCGAGATTATGACATGCCTTAATTATAATTATGATAAGTCAATTTGTAATAAAGTAGTAGTATCTAGTAGACTTAAGCAACGACATATGCATTACACCGCTACTGAGAAGCCGCACGTCAAACTGCAAGATCAGCAATAGCCAGTAAGTAGCGGACCACGAAGAAATCCTGACCGGCACCATTCTCTTGAACGACATTCGAGGCACCGTGCTCATCGACAAGGAAGAGACAACCTTGGACGGAACGTTTCTAATCCAAACCCAGTACTCCAAAATCTTCATAGCAAACGACGTGTACGAGATCAAGATGATGACGTAAGCCGAGGCTGCACCCCCAGTGCTACAAGCACGAGAAAGCAAAGTAGAGAAAATTCTTTCTCTACAAATGCTGAAAGAATTGAACATCAATAATACCAAGAAGCTTGAAATGATAAGAGACGACGACACAACGACAGCGACGATCAACGGCACGGTAATTGGCTGGGTAGTGAAACAAAAACTATTCAACACGGGCCACCAGATAAGCAAGGAAGTTGAAACACCAGAAACAAAGTCGAAGACACCTGCTGGACCAATCCAGAAACGCTTCTACACCGCATCCGAGGACGTCTGCGTCTAAAGGGGGAGGAGTTAAGGCTGAACATTTTAAGAACACACAGACAGCCAAATCCCAAGGACGACTCCAGCGCATGGCACATCCGCCACGCGCAGTCAGTTAGCGAATTCCTAACAAGAAAAAACAACAGCCCAGCAAGAACAACTAACAGGCACAT
This sequence comes from Drosophila pruinosa, assembly GCA_018150935.1. Classification (NCBI taxonomy): domain Eukaryota; kingdom Metazoa; phylum Arthropoda; class Insecta; order Diptera; family Drosophilidae; genus Drosophila; species Drosophila pruinosa. The sequence goes on from JAECWR010000227.1 coordinate 496,812, forward strand.
TAACTCCAGGTACGACGGCAGCGCATCCGCCACGCGCGCTGCGTCAGTAGAAAGTCTACACTGGCCAAGTTATGAGAATGCCAACGACATCGAACACCATCAGCGACAACGGTACAGCTACAACGGCACAGCTACAGCGGCAGCAGTGGCTTCAGCGACAACGGCGACGTCGGCAAAGGATTGGTTTAATAATTATTTGTACAACTCAATTCAGTTAGTTCCAAAGACATGGTCAATTAAATCAGACAAGTTGTTTTTTTAGAAGAAGGTTAAATTATCTTTTAATTTATGTGCTTATAATGCAAATAAAATAAAACTATCGGAAAACTCTTCAGCAGAATAAATTATTTTAAAATTAATATGTAACGCTACAAAAGCATTGGGAATACTTGCCAGTAAAGTATTATTAAGTATTAAAACTTTCAAAATAGAATTTAATTTTAATGTCTTGCTTTAGCACTCAATGGTAGGAAGCGTGGTATCCAAAATTCGAAATAAGTTTAATCTGTGTGTTGAATGACAATATTTTTTAGTCTTTAAGGTCGAAGCACTTACAGGGACCAGCGAACAAGTCTAAATCTACCAAGCAGTAGATGCTGATCTAATGTACATTGTTTAGGTAACACAACATATGTATGTTTCATACATTTTCACAAAAATAAAATACCATTGTAACCATTAGGGTATATATATTTTACTTCCATCTAAGCACATATTTTTATTTTTATATTTATATTCTATGTATTGGTAGGTGATTTGCCGTTAACAACTTGTGGCTACGTCTGCTTAAAATGTTTTAGCCTCAAGGCTTTACTTACGTCATCCGATTCGCTCAAGTCTATATTTCCGTTATCGTCGTCATCTAATTGACGATGTAAGCTAGCAATAGCTTCCATTCCAAGGCGATCCTGCACATTTCCGTTATAGCAATCGAAATCATCAGCATTACAAGTGCCATCAGACGAGCCGCTGCTTAGGGGACCTACGTATTTTTCATTATATAATCTTTAGTTCAAATATAGTAAGAAAAGTGTATTACAATCTTATTGTGACCTTATTAAAAATAGAAAAGGTTTGCAATAAAGCTGTTAAGAATATAGCTATTTTTATGTTTTTATACCCAAGAGAGCTTCTTTGTTTCCGTACATTTTATATATTCTTGATCAGTATTAATAGCATTAACAACGTCTATTGTAAATATAAAAAATAAGAAATAAGTATATGAAACGTAGAAGCAATAACCATCTGTGTTCAATGCAAATTAAGTTTGTTTTATAATTAAGCTATCCTACTGTCCCCACAATTTGAAAAAAACAACTTAAAAAGCTACTGTCGAGTTTGCTCGACTGTGAGATACCTTTCACCCATTTTTACTGAATTCAGCAAACATTAAAAATATAGCAATTTTTGAGAATATACTAAACAATATACCAAAAAAAATATACTGCAATTTACCACTGTTTAAATTATTAGCTTTACATTTTATTACATTAAAGAGTGAAAAGCCAACGATCAGATGCAGCTTATTTCATTAATATTATTAATAGTAATTACGACTGTGTGTGCGAAAAATGTAAACTCTAGCCTAAGAAAAAAAACACTACAAATTTATTTTATTCGATTTGCGGGTGCGGAAAGGGGCGTTGCCAAATTCAACAACAAACTTGAAACAGTTACTACATATTGTGTCCAAATTTGGTTGCTCTAGCTCTTATAGTCTCTGAAATCCAAATTTTTGTGTAGACAGTGGGACACACAAATGAACATGGCTATATCGTCGCGCCTGTTGACGCTGATCAAGAATTTATATACTTTGTGGTATCGGAGATGCCTCCTTCTGCCGGTTACTTACATTTTCGGTTGGCACAAACTTATAATACCCTTTGGTAGGTGAGTATAGCAATTAAGAAAGTCACACTCTAGTCTGGTCCCCTATTCTGTATATCGTAAAGGCAATCACAGCAAAGAGATATTATATTAAGATTGCAGATTACGAAAGTCATTAATCTTAAGTCAATACGACCATTTACGGGAATTTTATTTTTTAAAAAATGAGTTAGTTGAAAAATGTTATTTCAACTTTAACAATCGAAAAACAATTGATTCGTTGGTATTTAAGTATGGATTATTTCATAGCAGATAAATTAGTTTCTTAAATATTTGTTTTGTCTTTTATTTGAGAAGTTGAGGAGGTCGGCTATATTCATTTTTAGAATTTTTAACAATTTTCAGGTAAAATAGTTTAACAAACATACAGACGAATTGTATAATTGTATAAAACAAGAGATTTAGGAGTTTGTTCGATATGAAAAAATGCACTATTTATTTTGAACACTCATATTGATTAAACGTTTTAAAATATGTGTGCTGATAAGATTAGTGCTGACATTTGTGAAAGTGTATAGTTGACAAAGTACTGTACCAGTTAGTATTCAGAATAATTTGAATTAGGGTCAACAGCTGCTAACTGTAGTTCCGAATAGTTTTATTTTGTTGCTTATTTAGGCATAGGAATAATTTACGACTCTTTCCAAAGATTAGGGAAAGAGCACAACTCTACAGACAATTTAAATAATTTTAAAAGTGGTTTACAAAGTCCCTCTGCACAGAACCTAAGCATGCAACTAGGAACTCCGTCAGGGCCAGGAGAAAAAACTGGTTTACATGACTTAAGTTCACGTAAGAGTAAACTTTCAGAAAGTAAGGGACTAAAAATGCAATTCGCTTGGTTTACTTGATACGGATAAGAAATAAAAAATTGATGTGGAATAGGTCGTTTGAAAAAAATCAGCAATCAGATCGGCAATGCCACGATCATTAAAAGCTGTATTTTTATCAAAAAATAATGTTGTTGGAAGTGTTGACGTCTTTCGCTTCGAATTGACGAAGTCATAGAAGCGTTTCGGGTCACGCTGAAATGTTAGTCTGCACTTTCTCAAATAATCCTTGTAGCAAAGATTATTTAGCATGCATAAATCGGACCGAGCAACAGAGTAGCGAGAAAAATATAAGAGAGAGCCAGTTTCCTTATATTTTTTATATAGTTTTGATTTTTTATTCTTTAACTTTTTTAGTTATTTAGTAAACCACAATAACTAAACAATTGTGAAGTACCAAAGGGAACACAAGCATCAAACAGAGAGTTTAATGTAGAATAAAAAATTTCAACTGCCTTGTCCAGGTCAATACACGAAGAAAGTTGGGACCAGTCAGTACGTGAAAGAAAGTTTTTTAAAATCGGTCTTCCGAAGACAACGAACTCGCTTCTCCGGTAAAACACCTGCATCAGAAACACTTGTTGGAAAGTCAATCAACACCTCCAGAGTAGGGTGGTAGGGATCCTTCGGTGAGGAAATAGGATTTAATCTGGACGCCGTGCAGGTATTGGGATCCAAAACAAAAATCAGATCAAGCATTTTACCTAGACAATTTGGTATATAATTGGTTTGAGACAAAGCTATATCAAAAAGGCTATCAACAAAGACATGAGTTGACGAAGGATTCAATACGTTGGACTCACATGACGAAAGCCACGAAATTCCAGAAATATTAAAATCTCCAAGAACTATTAAGAAATCACGATCAGAAAACATTTCAGAAATACTATTGATTACAGAAAAATGGGATAAATACAGAGAGTTATCTGAGGCAGGAGCAGGTGATGAGCAGGTGATAAAGATACTAAAACTACAATAAATTAGTTTTACAGTTACAAATTCGATATCCAAATCACTACATAAGTCTACGTGCTCAGAAGAGATATCAGCATCGACAGCGATAAGTATACCACCACCACGATGCCGCATGCGATCACGTCTATAGACAGAAAATTTGTTAGTAAAGATTTCAGTATTCAGAATATCATGCCTTAACCAAGCTTCAGTGAAGGCAATGATATGAAAAGGAAAATTTAAGCTATCTAAATAAATATTATTAAGTTTACTACAAATGCCTCTTACATTTTGATAGCCAAGCAGGAGAGAAGTTAGTTTTTTGAGCTATCAGATGGAGTTTGAGGCTTAGAGGAATTAGTGGTAACATTTGAAAGTAAAATCAGTGGCCGATTTTTCTTTTTATTTACATACTCTTTAATAATTAAGTATTCCGGCCAGAAGTCTTTTGAGCAAACTTTACTAAAATGCTCGGCAGGAACACTTATTTTGAAAGATGCGATTTCCCGTTCATATGAGAAATTAAATTTTTCCACCTTTAATGATGCTTGAATTTTGGACCGAATAAAGGTCTTAATGTCGTCAGATGACGTATTAGAGGCAAGCCTAGAAACAAAAATTTGTTTCATAGGTGGGACACCTACTATAGTGTTCTGAGCAACTGTAGCAGAAGTCGAGATAGGAGCATCTGTACTAGCTGGTAGAACGCTAGGTACAGCAGAAGGTTGATCATGTTGAGTCTCTGCAACATTAGCAACTACTGCAGGTACCGAGACTGAAATGGGATCAGAACAAATGAAATCCATGGGAACAATGTCATTGTTGGCAATCATTGACGCTGACAAGTGTCGAGGGGTGGGAGACGTAAATGACATTAGATTATTCGGAACAGACGAGTTGTTGACCAGTTCAGGGACATCAAGTTCGTTAGAACCAATGGACAAACGAGAATTAGCTTTTTTACGCTTTGGAGACTCGGGTAAAAGTTCCATGCCCTTAAACCCAGAGTCCAATGTTGCGAAACTATCCGCAAGTTTTTTTAAACCTGCGAATAGATCACCAAAGCCTTGCTTCGTCTGACGTATGAATCCCGCAACATCCCTGCATGACTCACATGTCCATCTTAAACCAGATTTTGAGCCAATTAGGTCGACTATACGGGCGGTGAAGCCAGCACATTTTCATGTGAAACATTGTCACAGAGCCAGCAGCAAACGAAACCCATTTTTGCGTTTGCTGGTACACGGCATTTTTTATTATAGAAGACAAACATACTGCAGGTTTTAAAGTAAATAAAAATTGAATGAAACCAAAAATTTAAATAAGAATCAAATTTGTGTTAATAACAGGGTATTAGTACGCTGATATCTACTTACAGAAAAACAGCAAGCACAAAATCACAATCGCGGGCGCGACGAAAGCAGAGAAAAGAATAGCCAAAACAACAAAACACAGCACAAAGAGCGCGAGAGCGGAAAATGCACGAGATCGGAAAGAGCGCGATATGTAATGATATACCAACAATGTGCTGTAGTAGTTCAAAACAAAACACAAATTTACTGTAAGCTCTCACAAACAGAAAATTAGGCCTCACAAATTGTTGATATATTAAAACACACAATTAATTGTAAATTATTAAATGTTATTACACTGTGATTAAACACTCCGACGTATAGCACAGGTATTGTTAGTTTGCAAACAAAATTAATTGATAACAAGGCGCAAAAAGGGTAAAATAACAAATGTTAGTTTGACAGCAAAAAAAACACGTCCGAATGCGAAATCGAATACGAGCGAATGAGGTATTATAACTTTGTGCCAACCGAAAATGCATGTAACAGGCAGAAGAAAGCATATATCGAACCCATAACCAACTTATATATATTCTTGGTCAGCGTCAACAGCCGAGACGATATAGCCAAGTCTGTCTATCCGTATGAATACCTAGATGGAAGAGACTGTGAGCAAGTTTATCTTATTGTTGCACGCAAATCAAATTTGTTTTAGATTTTCGCCACGCCGCTTTCGCTCACGCAAATCGAAATAAAAAAGGAATTGCAAGCATCATTTAAGACATAGAACATTAAATTTTGGTACGCACAATACCAATCACAATCTTAATGATCTCTAAAAATTGGATTTCAATCGGATAAAAAACACAGAAGTTATTAAAAAATTGCTTTTATAAGGCGTAATCAGGTGCAGATGTACCTGTTCAGTTGCTATGTCACTCACCGATATAATAATAGTGGTGTTCAATAAACCTAATAAAATTATGCCAAGCTTAAAATTTCGAACAAGGAACAAGGAAAATAGCGGAATATTTTTTGGGCATAATTATAGTATATTTTCCAGTATATTTTTGAAAAATATAATATTTCGATGGTCGCTATTATTTATTCTTATATATTTAGTAAAATTAGATGGCGGGTATCTCCCAGTCGAGCAAACGGTAGCTTTCTTACTTGTTTAGTAATTTTTTTAAAGTAGCTTTCTTATTTGTTTTTATTGTAAATTATGAGTTACACGAGGTCTACGAAAGTTCATGATCTCTTGTCCGTGGACTTGCCAAGAAAGGATCGATGTAATGGCATGTCCAACTCAGTCCCAGGATCTGAACCATATAGAAAACTTTTTGGGGTATATCAAACGCTACGTCTGAACGTAATCCCCATCATCTAAGCCCCAAATTTGGCAAGTTATTCAAGAGACAGGAGCGATAATTCCCCTTGAACGTTGTCAGGACCTGGATGACTACATGACACTTAGGTGCCAAGCTGTGATAGCCAATAAAGGCTACACAACAAAGTATAAGGGCCTAGCAAAAATATTGATTAGTATAATAAAATTTTTTGATAAGTTAAGTAGAATTTTCAAACTTTTTTTGTTAACACTGCTATATTATATTAGTGAACAGCAAATGTTTTTTTTTTTATTATTTTTATTCTAATTTAAAAATATTGGATTAATAAAAGAAAAAAAATGTCAAATTATGTAAACATATGTACATTAAGCATGTACAAAAAATGTTGTAACATAACGGTCTTTATAATAGGGTATCTGCACTGCTATTTTCATAAACACAGCTATATATATGTATTTTCATATATACATATGTCACATTATAATATCGTTTGCAATTGCCGAAATCCATGAAGAAGTTACAGTGTGTGTGTGTGAGCACTTAGAAACTATTCTCTTTTTTGAAACTATTGCATTCGCAGTTGATATCTTGTTTTCACTCAAACTCCTTCAAACGCCCAATGAAAGTTAATAGTCAATTGATTCGTCAATATCTTCTACATTTCTGGGACTGTTCATAAATGGACACAGTACCAACCGAACCTCAATTGATGTTCGGCAACTATAAATAAACAACTCTTTTATTGTACCAAACTGCAGGCAGCTGCAAGACATTAAATAGATAAGGCGCATGTGGTCATTCAAGATTGTAAAATGACCCACGCGAAGATATCTCACACACCAAGATAAGAGTGAGAAACACCCTAATAATCATAAGATTAGGACTTGCTGGCGATAATACGTCGACAGCAGCCCTACGCTAGATCCTCTGTTAGTATATATGACCTAGGATTTGTAAGAATAAATCAGTTACAATTTTAAAACTCAACCAGAAACACTGTTTCATTGATCTTCAAGAGACACGTTGTTCCATTTGGTCCTTCGAGCTTGAGACAAGGTTTTCCCCCACCAGTGGTAAGAAACCTTGTTCCCTTGACGAAACCAACTAAAATATGTTCTGTTTGCTTCCCCCCACCAGTGGTAAGGGGCAACAGTTCAATAAAGGCTAAAAAGGCTCTAAATAGCAAAAAACCATAAATAAATAAATAAAAAAAAGTTTTTTCAAAATTTTTTTAAATAACCTGTGCGTGATAAAAGATCCTACTAAAAAAAAAAAAATTTTCAAAAATTTTTTAAAAACCCGTGCGTAATAAAATATCGTACTCGAAAAAAGAAAGTTGTTTTTAAAATTTTTAACCCGTGTATGATAAAAAAAATCGTGCTCAAAAAAAAAACTCTCGCTTGGCATCACATCCGCCGTTGTCGGTTCCCGCGAGCGTATGAATTTAAATCTGCAAGCAATCGGTGTGGCAATCAGTGTATGAACAGTGTGGTAAAAACACAGCGTTGATAGCAACGCAAGTGAACTCCAGGAACTTGGCCAACTCGATCAGCGTCTCCCCCGGTATTGGCCGATCAATACTCAGCGGCACCGTCTGGATCTTCCCCAGCGTTTCCTCGGCAACAACCTCAATGTCCATGCCGCCAGCAGGCGAGTCAAGTAGCACGAATCCAATGTGATCACAATCAAAATAACGACATAGGCCTCCTGGATAATATTCTTCCCTACAACGCCAAGCATCGCCGGAGCATCACTACAACGCAGCACAGTCAACATCTTCAAGTAGTAATTAGTGAGTAACAATCACAGTATATTACTCAAGCTTGGAGTAGTCGATCATGACTACTTCAACAAGAGAATATACGAGACGATTTTAAAATCCCTTAAAGAAATGATAGCAAAAACTGCTATCATTCCTAAAGCTCCGTTTGTAGTTAAAACAATTATATCACAAACGGAGCAAAAACAAAAGGAAAATATTCAGGCCATGGAAACATTTCTTAAAGATGTCCAAGACGAAATTGGGGCAGGTAAAATAGGTTTATTTTCATTGAGAAGCCAGAAACTTTAAAGGCTATGAAATAAAATTCAAATACCGGAAGATAGCGGCTTCTGCACAATAGTAGAAGAACGATCATTTGAAGTCCATGAAACCTTAAAAATTTTAGAAGCTACACACTCTTCACAAAAGTGTGAAAATAGCTCAACAAATAACCGTTCTAATAACACAGAGTGGGACTTATATTCAGAATTATTTTTGGAAATAATTGATTCAAGAGAAGCCTTAAGTCCCGCTCTAAAATTTAATTATTTAAAGACCTCCTTACGAGGTGATGCAAAAAACATGGTTGCTCATTTATTAACAGGTGCAGAAAACTATGCGGCCACTTGGGAATTACTCACAAAGCGTTTCGAAAATAAAAGTTAAATTTTTTCCGATCAATAAAATCGGTTTATAGATCTTCCAAATCTTAATGTTAACTCGGAAAATCTATTTAAAAAGTGTATTGATTCAATTAATGAAGCAATACACTTAATTAAGAATAAAGGGCGAATAACCGAAGAATCGGACCCGATATTTGCCCATGTAATTCTTAGAAAATTTAATAAAGAGACTTTGGCAGCATATGAGAACCACACAAAAAAAACTAAAGAGATTCAAGAGCTTACAGACGTTTTAGAATTTCTTGACCAAATACTTAGCTACCAAAATCCATGGCAAAGTGAAGACAAATCTTCTATTAAAAAACCAAATAAAGAATTCACCAAAGTTTTATGGTGTCCAATTTGCGAAACAACAGGACACAATATCCCGTTTTGCATCAAATTTAAGAAAATGAGCCCTAAAGAAAGATTTGAGGCCGTTAAAATAGCAAAAACATGTGTTAGGTGTTTAAGACACCATAATAAAGAAACTTGTAAGTCTGAAGAGACTTGCAACACCTGCAAAGGATCGCATTATACAATGCTTCATATAGATAGCAAGAAAACGGTAAATACGTGCGTATCCACAGAGTAAACTTTGCTACTTCCATCGCAACCCCATTTATAAATAGCATTGATTTTCTGATCGTGGGCTGCGGTGTAATCAAACTGAAACTCTTCGGAACAACTTTCAATAATACGAGTTACAATATGATTTACCATATTCTGCAGAGGTATATGAGCTGAAATATCTGATAAAATAATTCCACTTGGATAACATTATTTTTTGGCATTAAGTAAAACATCGTATGATGGATATAAGTTGGCATTACGACTTCTTGCGCCTGCTTGCATCAACTTGTAACTATGTTTTGTGAATTTACCATCTAAATATAAAGCCAAAGCTTCATCTGGAGTATATGGAATCACAGATTTTGTAGGAGATTCCATGCAAGACTTAAATTTTTTGGCAACGTCTTCATTTGAAAGCGAACCAACAAGGGCCGAAGCATTGCGTTTTCCGGCTTTGTACAAGCTACTTGTTGTTGCCACAACGAGCTCATCACAGGAAGCTTCGTTTATAATATTTGAAACTTTCTCCAATTTAGTTTTAGTTGAACATTCAGAGAAGGGTTTCTCAGGCCTCCCAGGAGTCGATGGCGTATCAATCAGTGATAGGGGCTCATCCAACCAGTCTTTATATTTTGCTTCAAAATTTATTATGCTGTAATGACTCTCCTTCCATTTTTTCACAAATTTTGCAATAAAATTTCAAATTTTTTTGCGTTGGGCAATCACCTGGACTTCACTATATAATTTTACATCAATAATATTGTCAAAAATATAACTTTCAACAGCTTTAATTTTATTGAGGGACAAGCGCTCTCTATGCCATATACAAACAAGTAAGAAAGCTACAGTCGAGTGTGCTCGACTGTGAGATACCCGCCACCCAATTTTACCATCAAAATATTATATTTTTCAAAAATATACTGAAAAAATACTTAAAATAATATACTAAAAAATACCAAAATAATATATCAACATTTTCTTTGTTCGAAGTTATTAGCTTGGCGGCACTTTAGTTGGCTTATTGAACACCATTATTATGTCGCGGAGTGTCATAGCAACTAGCTAGGCAGCACTAGCAGTTGCACGTGGTAACGCCTTATAAAAGTAATATCTTAATAACTTCTGTGTTTTTTATCCGATTGTAACCAAATTCGCAGAGATCATTAAGATGGTGATTAGTATTGTGCGTACCAAAATTGAACGTTCTAGGTTTAAAACGACGCCTGCAATTCGGTTTTGTTCGATTTACGGGGGCGGGAGGGGGCGTGGCCAAAATCAAAAACAAACTTGATCTGCGTGCAACAATAAGACATACTGTCGCGAAAAATTTGTTGCTCTATCTCTTATAGTCTCTGAGATCTAGGTGTTCATACGGACGGACAGACGGACAGACGGACAGACGGACGGACGGACAGACGGACAGACGGACATGGCTATATCGTCTCGGCTGTTGACGCTGATCAAGAATATATATACTTTATGGGGTCGGAGATGCTTCCTTCTGCCTGTTACATACATTTTCGGTCGGCACAAAGCCATAATACCCTTCTACCCTTTGGGTAGGCGGGTATAAAAAGCACCCGCTTTTGTACTGACATGATATCTAAAAACAATATTATTATTAAATTATGGCTGCATATGGTTACAATATGGGACATTGGACGATCACAAGACTTCATAATAATATTTAAAAATAGTTGTAGATCGAATACCGGTGGATAAAAGAAGTTCTGATCTAAGAAAGTCGTAGGTTACGCTAATTTAAGAGATTAGGGTAGAGTAAAAGTTAACAATAAATTTTAACTACAACATATAAACACAGGTCACAAACAAAAAGTTTTATTGTTAACACAAACCTTAAATTTTATTAAAAATTACTCCTGATGATTTATTTTAGCCTAACAACATTTTTAGGCAATTGTTAAGGCGCAGTACAAAAAGGCGGGAAAGCTAAGTAAAGCGCGCGCTAAAACATATGTTGACTTTGTAAGCGCACAGTTGATTAAATCGATAATATATTAAAAAAAAAAAAACTATCAAATAACTCAGTGCGATATATGTAACTGATTAAGAACAAATTTTATTGAATTTTAACGATTTGAAATTTGAATTAAACGACGCTAATCTAGCCATTTCGACCACTGTGCAGCGGTGCGATAATAGCAAAAAATAAGATTGAAATAAATATACTAAAAACAAGTAAGAAAGCTACAGTCGAGTTTGCTCGCCACCCAATTTTACCATCAAAATATAATATTTATATAATAGTATAAAAATATACTAAAAAAAATATACTAAAAATACCAAAATAATATATCAAAATTTTCGTTGTTCGAAGTTATTAGCTTGGCGGCACTTTAGTTGGTTTATTGAACACCATTATTATGTCGCGGAGTGTCATAGCAACTAGCTAGGCAGCACTAGCAGTTGCACGTGGTAACGCCTTATAAAAGTCATATCTTAATAACTTCTGTGTTTTTTATCCGATTGTAACCAAATTTGCAGAGATCATTAAGATGGTGATTAGTATTGTGCGTACCAAAATTGAACGTTCTAGGTTTAAGACGACGCTTGCAATTCGGTTTTATTCGATTTACGGGGGCGGGAGGGGGCGTGGCCAAAATCAAAAACAAACTTGATCTGCGTGCAATAATTACACACACTATTCCGAAAATTTGGTTGCTCTATCTCTTATAGTCTCTGAGATCTAGGTGTTCATACGGACAGACGGACAGACGGACAGACGGACATGGCTATATCGTCTCGGCTGTTGACGCTGATCAAGAATATATATACTTTATGGGGTCGGAGATGCTTCCTTCTGCCTGTTACATACATTTTCGGTCGGCACAAAGCCATAATACCCTTCTACCCTTTGGGTAGGCGGGTATAAAAAGTCGACCCAGGAACTCCTAACGACCGAAGCCATAATTTTGCCTAAATTAATGAAGGCTCTTCCTAACGAATTACTAGAGATAAACATATCTCAGTGGAACAAGTTAAAATTGGCCGATCCCAATTTTCACAAACCAGGTCGAGTCGATCTAATAATAGGTCCCGTTTTATACACCAAGATAATTAAAAAAGGCATTATAAAACGAGATGGTCTGCTTGGACAAAACACGGAGATAGGTTGCATAATTTCGGGTTGTTCAAAATCCAAAGGAGAAAGCGCAATAGTAGCAACTACCTTTGAAATGAAAGATTTAGAAAGATTCTGGGAAATTGAAGAAAATGAAAAAGAAGAAGACTAAGAGGCGAAAATATGCGAAGAAAATTTTAAGCAAACCACAAAAAGAGATTCCACTATTCCATTTAAAAAAGAAAAAAAACTAGGTGACTCAAAAAATCAAGCAATTGCTCGATTTAATAACTTAGAAAGAAGATTTTAGAAAAATAAAGAGCTAACAAATATATACAATTTATGAACGAGTATATAAATCTAGGCCATATGGTCGAATGGTCGAAGCTAAAGAAGAACGCATGTACTATTTACCGCATCAAGCGGTACTACGAGACTACAGTCTTACAACCAAATTAAGAGTGGTTTTTGATGCGTCTGCTAAAACTACAAATAAAAAGAGTCTAAACGAAATAATGTGGGTTGGTCCAAAGATTCAAAAAAATATCCTCGAGATTCTATTAAAATGGCGTAAATGGCAATTCGTAGGATCCGCAGACATTGAAAAGATGTATAGACAAATTAATGTTGACGAAAAAGATCAACAATATCAATACATCTTATGGCGAGACGACCCGAATAAAATGTTAAAATCCTATAAGTTAACTACAGTAACCTATGGGACAGCATCAGCGCCATATTTAGCATCTAGAACCCTGGCAGACGTTCCTGATAACTGCAAGGATAAGATTGTTAGTGAAGTCATTAAAAATTATTTTTATATGGACGATCTTATGACAGGAGCCAATTCCATAACAGAATTAAAGCATTTAGTCGTTAAACTATCAGCCGAATTGGGTAAAGTGGGATTCAACTAAAGAAAAAGGGTATAAAATAAACCCACTATTATAAAAGATATAGACATTAAAGAAGAAAATAAAGTATTAGACATAGAAGAACACGATTCAGTTAAAACCTTGGGACTTCAGTGGGAGCCGAAAAAATATGAGTTTAAGTTTAAAATTAACTATGAAGAAAGTAAAATAATTAGTAAAAGGAAAGTGCTATACATGTTAGCCAAAATTTATGATCCCCTGGGATGGTTATCTCCAATAACCGTTGTAGGCGCCTCCAGAAAACTAGATGAAGAATTTGTAAAAGCCATACAAGATATAGAACAGATAGTTCCAATTGTAGAAAAGGATAAAATAAAATGTCATTTTATCCCGCCGGCAGGACCTCACTTCGGAGGTATTTGGGAGACTGGGGTCAAGTCCATGAAGTATCATTTAAAGCGAGTAATAGGGCAAACCAATCTGACATATCAAGAAATGGCGACATTATTATGCCAGATTGAAGCAATATTGAACTCTCGTCCCCTATATTCGTCAGGCGAAGATATCGACGACAATGAGGTATTACCACCCGGACACTTCTTAATAGGAAAACCAATAACTGGGATAGTAGAATCTGAGGGTGAAAAGAAAATAGGAAACCTAGATAGGTGGAGACTAATCCAAAAAATACGATAGAATTTTTGGAAAAAATGGAAAGAAGACTACCTACATACACTTCAACAAAGAAATAAGTAAAAGGTAGAAAGAAAGAATCTCGAAATAGGACAAATAGTGTTATTAAAATACGAAAATTGTCATCCCGCAAGATGGCCACTAGGAAAAATTGAAACAGTCTATACGGGCCAAGATAGTAAAGTAAGTGTAGCTAAAGTAAAAACTCCAGAAGGAGAAATAACAAGGCCGATAAGTAAGATATGTCCATTATTAGAAATAGATAAATGATGAAAATAAAACAAAATCATCATCCAGAATTTAAGGGTTTACATTTCCATCATGTATCCGGTCGGTCATGCCTCGCTCTCGATTACAATAATAATAATCATAATCATAGTAAGCAGTCATACGGACTATTACGAATCGTAGGTTACAATCAATAGCTTTGCCAGCTCCTATTCCCATATAAACATTTAACTAATTTTAAACATATACATGTGTTCTAAATAAAGTAAACTAAAAAAATGTATTTAGTACTAATTTAAGCATTGTATTTGTAGAAAAGAAATAATGTAACACAATAAGAGAAAAATGTAATATGAAATCATATATTTTAAGATATTATTATATACAGTCCACTCGAACAACATATGAAAATATAATATGAAATGAAATACAGCCCACTCGAAGAACATATCAAAATGTAATATTAAATAAAAATAAAACATGTATTCACAACCCCAGACGTCATTTTGGCCCTGGCAGAATGTTCATAAATGAACACAGTACCAACCGAACTTCACTTGATGTTCGGCAACTATAAATAAACAACTCTTATATTGTACCAAACTGCAGGCAGCTGCAAGACATTAAATAGATAAGGCGCATGCGGTCGTTCAAGATTGTAAAATGGCCCACGCGAATCTTACACACAAAGATAAGAGTGAGAAACACCCTAATAATCATAAGATTAGGACTTGCTGGCGATAATACGTCGACAGCAGCCCTACGCCAGATCCTCTGTTAGTATATAAGACCTAGGATTTGTAAGAATAAATCAGTTACAATTTTGAAACTCAACCAGAAACACTGTTTCATTGATCTTCAAGAGACACGTTGTTTCAGGGACCTACATACAAATGTTGAGCATTCTAGCTCTTACAGTATCTGTGTAATGTAGAAGATACGCGCCATCCAGAAGAACAGACGGAAATGGCTAAATCAAATCTATTGTGAATGTTGATCAAGAGTATATGTACATACATATAATATGTATATACCTTATGAGGTTGGAGAAAAGGACCATGTACAAGCAATCTTTGCCCATTCTGTATGAGCTCAGGTAATATAAATATTTTAGCATTGTCTTGTGAAAATAAATAGAAATGCGTGTATATATTATATCTAACTTTCAACGCAAGATACCAATCTGCTAGTAAGTAGGATTTCAGAATTTCATGGCTCTAGCTCTTATTGTTGAGACCTTTCAAAAATATGATACACAGCGGTTGAGTTCAAACAAGATACTGATCTATATATGTATGTGTATATAGACTTAACATTGAACTTGTTAGTATTCTTCTTGTAGGTGATTCATTCGACATTAATATAATCCATATTTAATTCAAAACACATTGAGTATTTACAATTTGATCATGATAATTTAGATCAGCGATGGACAGCATGCGCTTGCTCTCAATGCTCTCAAATTTCGGTGAGCATCAACAAAATTGCCGCGCTCAAATTTAAGAGCAGTGACAATATAAGAGGAAGCACGCACATGCAGTCCATGCTCAAGACCCGAGCTTACACACAAAACACAAACAACTATTGTTTTTTGTCCCTGTCTCTCGTACGAGAGCATTATACGCGAGCCTAAGAGTCCGGCTCTTCAATTTCGAGGCTCGCGCTACACACAAAATAAGAACAACGTTCCCACTCCACTTTCGGTCTCGAGCGACGATCGCCGCGACGTTACTTTTTGACCTTGTCTTAATCATTACTCTGGTTGCCCTGTCTCGTTTCTGCTTGCAGACGCGTAATTTTCTCTCATACAAGCCCGTCGCTTTGTCGCGACTTTCGTGCCCTTTTCCCTGGTTTTTCACTGTTTTGGTCTCGACTCGCGCTCCTCGTGTCGTAACGGTAAATTTGATTGCATAATTTGGAAATTGTCTTATTTGCTCCAAAGGTCAATAGATAATTTAAGATTTATGTGTTTACCGACAGACGAACATAGCTTCATTGACTCAGCTGTTGATCCTGCCTAATAATGTACATAATTTATGGGGTTCCCGATATACCATTTTGCCTGTTTTGCACATTCGGACAAACCCAATAGCCCATAGATTTTTTAAAATCCAAATCTAATGTAATTGAAGTATGAAGTATGCTATAAGAGCTATCTGCTTAAGAGACATAAATGATCAAATTAAAGAAAGGTGCTTAAAGTTTAAATTATTGTCGAGGTCAGTACAACAAAATTTATAAAAATTACAAAAAAATGTGCCGTTCTTTTTATTGTCTTCTGCACGAATTGAAGTTGTATACCAGGAGTAGTATAAGATCATGATTTGATAGAGATCGACTGCAAATTGAGCACGAAATGAATATAAGCGGGACAGGGATATGTCACATCATCAAGAGAGGTACAATGAAAAATGCCCAAGGAAGATGTAGTAATTAATGATTTTTTTTGAGAATTTAAATGAAATTCTGTTCACTGGAAATTAATCAATATCAGCTATATTATTAATGCCACTCAAAAAGAGAACGTAAAATAAACTATCAAGAACAATATCCTATTACATTAACTTAGCTACTGACATAGATCAAGAATAAGTATGCATTATAAGACAAAATATGTTTTTATCATACCGTAAAAGATGTTAAATTCTTTTATAAAAAAAAATAATCCTACTTTGATTAAATTAAGTATAAATCACTTACTGAATTCGTTGCTGACCGCATGAGACATTGCTTCACTCAAAAGATTATATGAGCTTTTATGGTGATGTTGCTCAAAATACAGATTATTTTCACCATTAAGATAAGACTGTACGGGCTCCGAAGGTATAACAAAAGTAGACGTAGGCGGTGTGGAAGTTGTTGTGGAAGGATTTCCATTTATATTTTCTTCATGTTGATGTATATTCTGATGATTTAAGCTTATATCGATTTCTGCACTAGCACTTGATACTCTGCCAATGGAAGTGAATTCGGATATATAGTAAAGAAATATAAGCAGCGAGAAGTTCCAAATGGCAAGCATTTTGTACGACAGAATTCCTTTTATTTGATTTTAAATAATAATTTGTATTAACATTAAATTGTATTGTTCATCCTATGTATTAGGAACTGTTGTGTTCTGTCCGTGGTCTGCAAAATAAAATTAAAAATAACACCAAATGTTTATTTAGTAATTTAAAACAAATTCAAATTTGAATGTATCAATCCATGGATTTTAAGTGCCATGCTTAATTTACAAATTAAATTTAATTACAACAAAGTTGACCTGTGTACGTTATATGGAAACCCCACTAGTTCTTATAGTCTCAGAGATCTACGCACATGTGATTTGACTATTAATGCGGAAAAAACAAATTAAATGTCCACAGACTTTCTCTCTATTTTATATTATACGTTGAAGTACTAATGGCAGCACGATCATGTGACGCAGCGATACCAAGCTCGGGCTTGTTAATGAGCGGACCCATGCAGACGTAACCCACCATCCGTCTAACCGACTGAAGAGCGCACACCATAACATGCAGGAATAATGGGCGCGAGTATGATATGCATAACGTACAGACAAAACAATAAGAACAATAAATAACCATGAGACAAATGTTGTAATATTTAAGTTATAGCATGGGAAATAGTGTTAGTATTACAAATTACGGTAATAGTTAAATAAATTTTGCTTAAAAAAAATTCAATTGTGCCCACTGTAGGAAAAAAAACAGAGAGGACGAGCCAGGCAACGGCCGGTACATACATACATATGTATGTACATACATAGATGCAAAGCATTGCATAAACAACCACAGCCAAGCGGTTGTATTACATTTTGAATTCGTAACCTGTCTTGTATTGTGACTAGTTGTGTTTTTGACTGTTCTCAGTGTTTTTCGTTGTTTTATCCTGTTTTTACGTTTCAAATTTTGGTAAATATTTATCCAATTGGCTTGTTAACTTGTGGCCTTCATAATAATAATAAATCTGTTTTATTATTTTGTGTTTGCGTTGTGCAAATCAATTGCAATTGATTTGCTTATTGCTTTCGTTTATCTCTGTGTGCAAGTGCATTTTGTTATTGTCCGTTTTTGTTTTGGCTCATCGTTAGCTTGTGCTGTAGCTGTGTTTTTGTTTTGCTTATCGTGCTCCGTTTTAGATCTGTGCAAGTGCATTTTGTTGTTGGCCGATTTCGTTTCGGCGCATTATCGGTCTGTGCAGTGTTTGGGTTTGACTTGCGCAGTCTCTGTTTTATAGTTAACTGTAGTGCCTAATTTTTGTTTATGTTTAACCTAGCGTTGCTTTTCTCTTTGTTTTCTTACCTTGAGACCTTGAGTGCACTACAATTTTTGTTGCTAAATTTTTGTAACATGTTTGTCTGCTCGCTAAAAAATTTTAAGTGTTAGTCCGATCCTAAGGCTGAATTTGTTGACTGTTGGTTGTGAGATAATATTGCGCATGTTATGTGTGCAGGTTATACGCAACGCATCAAGGATTGCTTATCCAATAAGTCGGGTCTTAGATGGAGGTGTTTGTCTTGCCGCTAATTTAATTTTATTAAAGGTGCCGTCGGTGTCTGTTGACGTTCCCTCATCTTCAAGTGTGGCACAACCCTCTTGCCCATTATTGTTGCTTACTCCAGGCACCCCGATTAATAGTGTTCGTCCAGAGATGTAAAATCCTACATTCGAGCAATTCTGGAAACCTGGTTAATGCCTGATATTCTAAATTATTCCTTGTTCTCTTGTAAATACACCTCTTTTAGATGTGACCGTGTTTCAAGTGTCAAAGGTGGTGATTTAATTGCTGATGATTCTGACATTCCGTCTGAATTAATTTCTTCTCAATGGCATATTGACATCGAATTTGTAAGTGTAAAAATTTCTTTTAGTAATTTTTCTATTTATCACTTGTTCGTATATTTCTAAACAATCCGATATGTTCATTTATAATGAACACCTTTGGGTCATAAAATATATTTCTTCTCTGCTCCGATCGAGACTTTTTGTTTGTTTTCGGTGACTTTAATTTGCGTAACTATATTTGGTTAGACACTCCTAATGTGTTGACCCCATCTTGTTCCCATGAATTTATTAATTCAAGGTTTGAAATCTCATTAACGCAAGTTAACCTGGTGCGTAACTGTAATGGCCGTATGCTCGACCTTGTCTTTTGTTCGGACCCATCTTGTAGTTCTATTAATCAAATTGCTCCTTTAGTTACCCCTAAAGACCTCTACCATACCACTTTAGAACTTGTTTTCGATTTACATAATTTTAATGCAACTGTTTTTCGAGCTCTAGTCCGTACGTTCGCTGTTTCCGTAAAACAGATTTTCTTAAACTTAATAATCTTATTAACCTTACTGACTGGTCTCAACTGTACGTTTGTACTGACATAATCTGTGCTTCTTCTATTATTGTAATATTCTGATTTTAATTTTTGAGCAATGTGTGCCTGGCGTTAAACTTGTGGGGACTAACCGTCCACCTTGGTTCACTCTTGAGTTGACGCACTGAAAGAATTTGAAATCTCGCAATTATAAGAAATTCAAGAGTTTGGGAAATTCTTCTGCTTTCTCTCGTTATGTTATTGCCAGATCCAATTTTGTATCTCATAATTCGCGATGTTATAAAAATTATATAAATCGCGATCGTTTACCATTTGCTCATAACCCTCGACAGTTTTATAATTTTGTAAACATGAAACGTAAATCCTCTTTTCTACCCTCTTCTGTCATTTTTGGTGATATGCAAGCAAATTCAGACCAGGCCTCTGGCGATTTATTTGCAGCTTTCTTCCAATTTACTTATACTATTTCTGTATTACCTAGCTTACCTTATCAATATAGTATTCAAATGTCTAATTGCACTTTTGATCCTGTCATCACAGAAAGTCTGGTACTCAACGAACTTAATTTAATCAACCGGTGTACTCACTAGGTCCTGATGGATCATCAGGATGTGTACTTAGGTACTGCGCTGGTTCTCTTTGTAAACCTTTTCTTAAATTATTTGAATTGTCTGTTAACTCCTGCTCTTTACCTCCAATTTGGAAGGAATTGTTTATTATTCCTCTCCATAAGATAGGTTCAACGTCCGATGTCAGTAATTATAGGGGCATTTCTAAGTTTTCCGCTATTCCTAGTGTTGGAGAAAATGATTACTTGTCAGCTTCAACATTTATGTAGTTCTACTATTTCACCTTATCAACATAGTTTTGTGAACGCAAGATCTACTACCACTAACCTTCTTGAGTTTACCTCGTTAGTGATCAGAGGATTTTATAATAAAATGCAGACTGTTGTATGCAGTTGTATATACCGACTTTATTAACGCCTTTGATTCTGTAAATCGCTGTCTTTTGCTTAATAAACTATAGTTTTTATATTTCCAAATAGTCTTCTTATGTGGATTTCTAACTATCTAAGTTCGAGAACTCAAGAAGTTCACTTTAAATCTTGTTCTTCAAAACCTATTTTTGTTACTTCTGGTGTACCTCAAGGTACACTTTTTAATCGTTTTATTCATGATCTTCCTTCTATTATTTTCAACTTCAATATTTTAATGTATGCTGACGATGTGAAGTTGTGCTCTCGTACAATGACACTATCCCTCACTGCCTTTTTGAAAGCAGATCATAATCTGCTTTCAAATTGGTGTAATGAGAACAAGTTACATCTTAATTGTTTAAAATGTAATGTTATGTTAATTTATAGATCCTGACCACATATCGTATCTTATCGAACAGATTAACATCGAGAAATTGAAAAATATTAAAGAATAATGTTAAGGTATATTCTTAGATCATAAGTTGAAATGTGACCACCATATTTGCAGTCAATAAGGCAACTCAAGTTCTTGCCTTCAATAAACAATGGTCCAATGAGTTAGATGACCCTTATACGACAAAAATAGTTTATAGTTGGTTGTTGTGTCTTATCCCCACAATATTCTGTTCATAAAGACAGATTGAATCAGTGCAAAAGAAGTTTTTACTTCTTGCCCTGCGTCGCTTTAACTGGGTTTCTGATAGTGACTTGTCACCTTACTCTAGTAGACTTCTTTTAATTAATCTTTCATCTCTAACTAATCGTCGGGTTTGGTTAGGTGTTGTCTTTTTTCATAAGCTAATTGGTGGATTTATTGCTACTGTTCCCTCTAGAAGAACTCGTAATTTTACACCCTTATCACTTAATACATGTTTCAATAATTATATCTTGCATGAACTTTTTCGTGTTCTCTGTGTCAATTACAATAGAACTTCCTATGTGCTCGCCACTGAGTCCTCTTTGTTTATTATTAGGAAACTAATTTTAAACCATTTAACCAATAGTATTATTAACTAACATTAACATAGTGATCTGATTGGGTTTTTCTGGGTGTCCCCAATTCTTGCAACAAATGTTGGATCATATTATATTGAACTTTGTATTCCCCAGTTTTACGCAGTTTTACGTATTATTACATATATTTTTAAATTTTCATTATATTATCTTTATTATATTTTATAATCATAAAATTTTAATTTTAATTACTTTTTTCTTTAATTTGTAAAAGTAATCTGATCGGCTGCTTAGCTAAAATAAATAAATAAATTAAAACATGTAAGAAAGCTACTGTCGAGTTTGCTCGACTGTGAGATACCCGCCACCCAATTTTACCATCAAAATATTATATTTTTCAAAAATATACTAAACAATACCAAAATATATCAAAATTTTCTTTGCTCGAAATTATTAGCTTGGCGGTACTTTAGTTGGTTTATTGAACACCATTATTATGTCACGGAGTGTCATAGCAACTAACTAAGTGCAGCTGCACGTGGTATCGCCTTATAAAAGTAATTTCCTAATAACTTCTGTGTTTTCAGAGATCATTAAGATAGTGATTAGTGTTGTGCGTACCAAAATTGAACGTTCTAGGTTTAAAACGACGCTTGCAATTCAGTTTTTTTCAATTTGCATGGGCGGAAGGGGGCTTGGTAAAAATCAAAAACAAACTTGATCTGCGTGCAACAATAAGGCATACTGTCCCGAATTTGTTGCTCTATCTCTTATAGTCTCTGAGATCTAGGTGTTCATACGGACGGACAGACGGACATGGCTATATCGTCTCGGCTGTTGACGCTGATCAAGAATATATATACCTTATGGGGTCGAAGATGCGTCTTTCTGCCTGTTACATACATTTTCGGTCGGCACAAAGCCATAATACCCTTCTACCCTTTGGGTAGGCGGGTATAAAAATTATAAATCATAATTCATATTCATATCATATCAGTCGTGTTCTTTGTAATAGCCTGAAATAAACAATGTGATATAATCACCATCTACAAAGATATGTAATTTTGCGACTACTCAGATGACCATTAAGCAAATCAAAAAACATTACCATCAATTTTAATCCAATGACTAGTAACTCTGATAATAAAATGCTGTAATGTAAGAGAAAAAATTAAAAATGCAATTGTGAAAAAACCAGAAATAATATCAAAGTGCGTAGCACTCAAACAAGTGTAATCGGCGCAAGCTCATGGAAATAAAAGAATAAATCAACAAACGCACCACCAGCCTAAATGTCAACGTCAACCAAAACAATTGCAGCAGCCAAACGAATGCGAAGATAACAACAAGGAGAGGGCCATTCAACAATAACAATAAAAGTATATGTATACTCGAAACTGAAGGACCGAAGAGAACAACTTGAGAAGTCAACGAGAAAGAGGAAAAAAGTGATATCTACCAGCTGCACAATTGCCTACAATTTCTATGTTTTTAATGCTAGAGCAATACGTGTATATGACAACAAGAAAGAGTATAAACTATTCAACAATCCAATTGACATAATGTGAAATCAATCAAGTAAGAAAACTACTCTCGAGTTTGCTTACCCAATTTTACAGAGTGGAAGAAAAAACAAGAGCGATGATCGAAATATTATATTTTTTAAAAATATACTGGAAAACATACTAATAATAATAGCAAATCATGTACCAAAAAAATATACCGAAAATAACTTTGTTCAATATTATTAGCTTGGTATCACTTTATTAGGTTTTTTAAACACCATTATTGCATCACTTAGTGACATAGCAACTGAACACGTGCAGTTGCATCTAATTTGACATTATAAAAGCAATTCTTTAATAGCTTCTGTGTTTTTTGTCCAATTATAACCAAATCATCAAGATCATTAAGAAGGTGATTAGTATTGTGTGTACCAAAACTGAACGTTCTATATTTAAAATGACGCTTGCAATTCGGTTTATTTTCCAATTTGAAGTGGTGGACGGGGGCGTGGCCAGAATCTACAACAAAAGTTGGTTGGCACAAGGTTATAATACGGGTGGCTGCAATAACGCCCGCGGCAATAACCCCCGCGGGCATTATTTCCAAACAAAAATGTAATAACGCCCGCGAATGTTATTTCCCAAAAAAAAATGTAATAACGCCCACGAAAATTGTGAAATAAAGTCCGCGGGCGTTATTACACAAAAAAAGTGCAATAACGCCCGCAATATTTTAAAATATGCAAAATGTGTCTTATCTACAATAGTCATCTATAATCAAAAATTGTTCATTCATTTTGCTTTTTCATTTTCTTGGAAGGCATATTGAATTTCTAACGCCGTAAAAGCAGTGGCTCACGCCACTGCTAAGGCACTGTTTGCTATGTTCCGGGGCAGATCACAATATCATACTTTGGAAATTTGTCATTCATATAAATACTGTGATCTGCCCCGGAACATAGCAAACAGTGCCTTAGCAGTGGCGTGAGCCACTGCTTTTACGGCATTTAATAGCTTATAAGGCATATTGGATTTCTAACGCCGTAAAAGCAGTGGCTCACGCCACTGCTAAGGCACTGTTTGCTATGTTCCGGGGCAGATCACAGTGCTATGTTTCGGAACAGATCACTTTTTTAATAAAATATATTGCGGGCGTTAGTACTCTTTTTTTGTGAAATAACGCCCACGAAATTTGTGAAATAAAATTCGCGGGCGTTATTACATTTTTTTTGGAAATAACATTCGCGGGCGTTATTACATTTTTTTTTTGGAAATAACGCCCGCGGGCGTTATTGCCGCGGGCGTTATTGCCGCGGGCGTTATTGCAGCCACCCAAAAATCTAATATATATAAAGCTGGGCAATGCACGTAAATTGCCAGCAGCTCTTCACACACAATATAGTTGCGCATATAAATACATATATGAACACATATGTACATACGTTCGCCTCGACTCACATCAAACGTGAGCAAGTACGAATGCAGCATTGGCCTTCGCAACCAAAACCGATTGGATGCAGTTATCTGTCAAGAGACAGCAAGTTCCTACGACCCAACATGTTCAAGGACAGCAACTCAAAAAATCCCATGCGAGTAAACGCTCTCATGGGAAGAAGAGTTAAAAAATTTGTTATCACAATTTTTTACAGTACAATCGTTAATAACAGCTACTGCATGCAATACTACATTTAAATCTGAAACAATGGATGATTATTAAAATATTCGCATCACAACTATCTAATCAATCGCATAGATGAAGGAAGAAGTTCAAGACACAACTCCAAATGAAGTGTTATTGCGGAAAACGGTATTAAAATACAAGACTGCCGTGTAAGAAAAGCCGAACTAATGAGAGAACCAAGGCCTAATCCATCCATCGGCAAACTGGAAGTGACCGAAAAGGACTGACATGCAACAAGTGTGATATCGTTGGCCATTCTGCATCTGCAGGTAATAACGGAAAAACGCATGAAAGAGGTAATGAAGTAGAGCGAGTGGACTTGTGCTCAGTGGTGGGATCCCAAGGAACCATGTATCAGAATGGTGAACCGTATCAATTATTTTTCGACTTAGGGCCAAATGCTCGCTACTAAAAGAAAATCTAAGCAATAGAATGTCAGTCAAGAGATATAATAATGTGGTAAGCCTTAAAGGAATAGGAGATAATATTGTTAAGAGTAATGTACAAATCTTAGGTAGGGTACAAATAAAGTATTTCAATTTAATCTAGAGGTACTATTTCACGTTGGTAATGACAATTGCTTAATATACGAAATAATGATTGGCCGTGAAATGTTACAACAAGGTTTTGGCATAACTATAGATTCCGATAAATTGAACATCTTTAAAATTAAATATGTTAACTTATTACATAATCAACAAGCTTCGAGCACTATGTTAAGTTCGTTGCATAATAACTTTGAGCTATAGGAACACGAGAAGCAAAAGCTGATAAATATAATAGAACGATATACTGACAGTTTCATTGACGGAATACCGAAAAGGCGTGTTACAACCGGAGAATTAGAAATCCGTTTAGTAGATAATAACAAAACAGTTGAGTAGATAACAACAAACAGATGAAAAGAATGTTGTCAGAAATGAGTTGTACTAAGAAGATGTTAGAAGCTAAGGTAATTCGCCCAAGTTATTCACCATATGCCATATTTTGTTGATTAATAAAAAGGATGATAGCGACAGACTATGTGTTGATTACAAAGAATTAAATGTAAATACAGTATCAGACAAATATCCATTGCCACTTATTTCTGAACAGATCAATCAAACGTCAGGGAGAATATTTTTCTAGACTAGATATGGCCAGCGGGTTTCATCAGATTCCTATTCATGCGCGCTAAATTGAGAAAACAGCACTTGTGACGCCCGAAGGACAGTACGAATACCTTTCTATGCCATTTGGACAGAAAAATGCCTTCCCAGTTTTTCAGCGAGCAATTATATGAGCATTAGGTGATTGCTGATTGTTGCTGGATCAAAGGAGAAATGCCATGAAAGGTAGAGCACTGTGGATTCTCTTTTAATACAAATATATTTTAATTTCTTGACAACGAAATAGAATACCTGGGGATTTTAATCAAAGATAGAGAAATCAAACCAAATCTCAGAACGATTCAAGCCTTGGCTGCTTTACCGCAACCAATCGCAATTACCCAGTTGAGACAATTCATAGTACTAGAATCATACTTTAGACACTTTGTGGCACGATTTTCCGAACAAATGAAACCACTTTATCACTTGACCTCTAAGCTTAATACGTTTGACTGGAAGGATAAGCATGAGCAAATTCGTCAAAAGATCATCCAGATATTATCCAGTGATCCTGTGGAACAATGCCTATTTACGTTATCAATGGTGAAC
This sequence comes from Drosophila pruinosa, assembly GCA_018150935.1. Classification (NCBI taxonomy): domain Eukaryota; kingdom Metazoa; phylum Arthropoda; class Insecta; order Diptera; family Drosophilidae; genus Drosophila; species Drosophila pruinosa. Next base: position 523,155 of record JAECWR010000227.1, read on the forward strand.
GTAGAGTGCTTGAATACTACAGCAAATGTACGACAGCAGCGGAGTCCAAATATCACTCTTACTAGTTAGAAACTCAGGGTGTCTAAAATGCTGTAAAACATTTCCGACAATACCTGCAAGCAAAAACTGATCTAACACCTAGGGTATATTGGTGGTGGGCTTATCTACAATCGTTTAACTTCACTTTAGAATATAGAAAGGGATGTAACATGGCACATGTTGACTGTCTAACCAGAAACACAATACCAAACAAATCAAGTCTCATTAGTAATTCGACTGAGGTTCGTATTGACTAAACAGAAATAACCGAATAGTCAACAACGCCGATCAGATAATTTCCATGAATCAATAATCCATTTTGGATGGCAGAAAACTCTAGATAAAGTATATGAGAGATAGTAAGTTAAGATCAGTTGCATGCTACTTGCACGGGATCGTTAAATTCCATTGAACAACGCTTAATAGATTCCTTAACATCATCTGCATATATAAGTATGCGACAGTATGATATAACCGACGGAAGATCATTTATGATTAACGTAAACAGCAACGGGCCTAATAAATACATGAAAGATATGAAGATATCCACAAAATTAAGTTTTGTGGAAATCCAAGTAGATTGAGCTGATGTAATAAAAGAATATGATTGACAGAATCAAAAGCCTTACTGAAATCAATGTGAATGACATCCGTATGTGTTTTAGATTCGAATCCTTCAATAATAATTGATGCAAATTCTAATAAGTTAGTGGTAGCAGACCTACATTTCACAAACCTATGCTGTTCCAAACGTTAAATGTATTTTATTTTTTCAAGAGAGGAATAATTTACGACTCTTTCCAAGGATTAGGAAAAGAGCACAACTCTACAGATAATTGAAATAACTCACAACTAGGAACTCTGTCAGAGCCTGGAGAAAAAACTACTTAAGAGGACTTAGTGTCACGTAAGAGCATGACAATTAAAGGCTGTTTTTTTTAAAATAATGTTGTTGAAAGTGTTCACGTCTTTTGCTTCGAGTTGACGAAGTCATAAAAGCGTTTCGGGTCTCGCTGAAACGTTGGTCTGCACCTTCTCAAATAATCCTTGTAGCAATCATTATTTAGGAACAGAAATCGGACCAAGCAATAGAATATCGAAAGAAATCAAAGAAAGAGCCAGTTTCCATTTATTTTTAAAATAGCTTTGACTTGACCTTTCAATAATCATGCTATTACTGATCTGCTTACGGATTTTTGTCAAATTACCTATTCCACATCATCATTTTATAGAGTCCTACCTTATCCGTGTCAAGTAAATATGTATATTTGCATTTGTAGCTCCTTATTTACTGAAATTATTTTTTATGTGACCTTAAGTATTGTAAAGCAGTGTTTTTTCCAGGCTCTGATGGAGTTCCGAGGGACTTTGGAAATCTCTTCTAGAATTATTTGAATTATCTGTAGAGTTGTGCCTTGGTTTGTATATATGTATGCTACTACTAACTTAATAAAATTTTCATCTTTTGAATTAAACGATTCCAATCTTAGATGTAAAAACAAGTAAGAAAGCTACAGTCGAGTTTGCTCGACTGTGAGATACCCGCCGCCCAATTTTAACATCAAAATATTATATTTTACAAAAATATACTGAAAAAATACAAAAAAAAATATACTAAAATTATACCAAAATAATATGCCAAAATTTCTTTGTTTGAAATTATTAGCTTGGCGGCACTTTAGTTGGTTTATTGAACACTATTATTATGTCACGGAGTGTCATAGCAATTAACTAGGTGCAGCTGCACGTGGTAACCCCTTATAAACCCCTTTAAAGCAGACCTATTGGTCAGCAATCCTAGCTCTATCAGTGAGATAGAACTCGCTGCCAATCTGCTCCAAGATGTGCTTATCTCATCCTTCGAGGACAGCTCAGTCCAGAAGACCTTAAGGGTCAATCGGAAAATTCCGTGGTGGAATGAGGAACTGCCTGTCCTTAGAAGGAGGGTTAGAAGCCTTTTTAATAAGGCTAAATCTAACCGTGCTAGTTGGGACGCCTATAGGGACGCTCTTACCAACTACAACAAAAGCATTAGACGAGCTAAACGGGATACATGGCGCAGCTACTGTGGTAGCTTAGAATCGTTGCCAGAGGCAGCGAGGCTTCATAAAGTATTGGTATTAAAGGGTCGTCTAATGGAACAGGGCTTCTTAAAAGAGCAGATGGCTCTTTCACTCAAGATCGCAGGGAAACACTTGAGCTTCTACTGCAAGTCCACTTCCCGGGTTCTGTGGCGAATCCAGATCTCTCCGGTCGCGATGACGCCACTTTATCTGGATCCATCTTCGACCCCGAAAAGGTCAAATGGGCTGTAGATTCTTTTGCTCCTTTCAAAGCCCCAGGGGGTGACAAAATCTTCCCAGCCCTTATTCAAAACAGCATGGCTCATATTCTTGATCCACTAGTCGGCCTTCTTAGATCTAGTTTTACTTGGGGTACATACCCATCTCTTGGAGGAGAGTTAATGTAGTATTCATCCCCAAGCAAGGGAATCGTCCGCTTGACCAGCCTAAGTCCTATCGGCCGATCAGTCTTACCTCCTTTCTGCTTAAAACGGCGGAAAGGCTCATAGATATGCACATTCGGTGATCTCTGAAGACGTCGACACCTCTGCATCCCACGCAGTTTGCGTACATAGCCGACAGATCGACGGAGGTCGCTCTCCACAGGTTAGTGGGAAAAATTGAAAGAGCCTTCGTATCCAAGAACATTGCTCTATGCTCTTTTCTGGATATAGAAGGTGCTTTTGATAATACCGGCTACGGGTCAATCTCTACTGCTCTAGAACGTAGAGGAACTGCCCGTCCATTGATCCGGTGGATTGAAGCTATGCTCAAACACCGGATTATCACTTCCACCCTGGACTCCACGACTGCATGCATTAATGCAGTCAAAGGCTGTCCCCAGGGAGGGGTTCTATCCCCCCTACTCTGGTCCCTAGTAGTTGACGAAAAAATTCGCATTCGCATTCGCATTCGCATTCGGACGTGTTTTTTTTGCTGTCAACTAACATTTGTTATTTTACCCTTCCTGCGCCTTGTTATTAAATAATTTTGTTTGCAAACTAACAATACCTGTGCTATACGTCGGAGTGTTTAGTCACAGTGTAATAATATTTAATAATTTACAATTAATTCTGTGTTTTAATATATCAACAATTTGTGAGGCCTAATTTTCTGTTTGTGAGAGCTTACAGTAAATTTGTGTTTTGTTTTGAACTGCCACGGCACATTGTTGGTATATCATTGCATATCGCGCTCTTTCCGATCTCGGGCACTTTCCGCTCTCGCGCTCTTTGTGCTGTGTTTTGTTGTTGGCCGTTTTGGCTATTCTTTTCTCTGCTTTCGTCGCGCCCGCGATTGTGATTTTGTGCTTGCTGTTTTTTCTGTAAGTAGATATCAGCGTACTAATACCCTGTTATTAACACAAATTTTTTTTTTATTCTTATTTCAATTTTTGGTTTCATTAAATTTTTATTTGCATCAAAAACCTGCAGTATGTTTGTCTGCTATAATAAAAAATGCCGTGTACCAGCAAGCGCAAAAATGGGTTTCGTTTGCTGCTGGCTCTGTGACAATGTTTCACATGAAAAATGTGCTGGCTTCACCGGCCGTATACTCGACCTAATTGGCTCAAAATCTGGTTTAAGATGGACATGTGAGTCATGCAGGGATGTTGAAAGGGATGTTGCGGGATTCATACGTCAGACGAAGCAAGTCTTTGGTGATCTATTCGCAGGTTTCAAAAAACTTGCGGATAGTTTCGCAACTTTGGACTCTGGGTTTAAGGGCATGAAGCTTTTAACTGAGTCTCCAAAGCGTAAAAAAGCTAATACTCGTTTGTCCATTGGCCCAAACGAACTTGATGTCCCTGAACTGGTCAACAACTCGTCTGTTCCGAATAACCTAATGTCATTTACGTCTCCCACCCCTCGACACTCGTCAGCGTCAATGATTGCCAACAATGACATTGTTCCCATGGATGTCATTTGTTCTGATCCCGTTTCAGTCTCGGTACCTGCAGTAGTTGTTAATGTTGCAGAAACTCAACATGATCAACCTTCTGCTGTACCTAACGTTCTACCAGCTAGTACAGATGCTCCTATCCCGAGTTCTGCTACAGTTGCTCAGAACACTATAGTAGGTGTCCCACCTATGAAACAAATTTTTGTTTCTAGGCTTGCCCCTAATACGTCATCTGACGACATTAGGACCTTTATTCGGTCCAAAATTCAAGCATCATTAAAGGTGGAAAAATTTAACTTCTCATATGAACGGGAAATCGCATCATTCAAAATAAGTGTTCCTGCCGAGCATTTTAGTAAAGTTTGCTCAAAAGACTTCTGGCCGGAATACTTAATTATTAAAGAGTATGTAAATAAAAAGAAAAATCGGCCACCGATTTTACTTCCAAATGTTACCACTAATTCCTCTAAGCCTCAAACTCCATCTGATAGCTCAAAAAACTAACTTCTCTCCTGCTTGGCTATCAAAATGTAAGAGGCCTTTGTAGTAAACTTAATAATGTTTATTTAGATAGCTTAAATTTTCCTTTTCATGTCATTGCCTTCACTGAAACTTGGTTAAGGCATGATATTCTGAATACTGAAGTCTTTACTAACAAATTTTCTGTCTATAGACGTGATCGCATGCAGCGTCGTGGTGGTGGTGTACTTATTGCTGTCGATGCTGATATCTCTTCTGAGCATGTAGATTTAGGTAGTGATTTAGATATCGAATTTGTAGCTGTAAAACTAATTTATTGTAGTTTTAGTATTTTTATCACCTGCTCATATATACCTCCTGCCTCAGATAACTCTCTGTATTTATCCCATTTTTCTGTAATCAATAGTATTTCTGAAAAGCTTTCCGATCGTGATTTCTTAATAGTTCTTGGAGATTTTAATATTTCTGGAATTTCGTGGCTTTCGTCATGTGAGTCCAACGTATTGAATCCTTCGTCAACTCATGTCTTTGTTGATAGCCTTTTTGATATAGCTTTGTCTCAAACCAATTCTATACCAAATTGTCTAGGCAAAATGCTTGATCTGATTTTTGTTTTGGATCCCAATACCTGCACGGTGTCCAGATTAAATCCTATTTCCTCACCTGAGGATCCCTACCACCCTACTCTGGAGGTGCTGATTGACTTACCAGCAAGTGTTTCGGTTGCAGGTGTTTTACCGGAGAAGCGAGTTCGTTGTTTTCGGAAGACCGATTTTAAAAAACTTTCTTTGCTTCTTTCACGTACTGACTGGTCCCAACTTTCTTCGTGTATTGACCTGGACAAGGCAGTTGAAATTTTTTATTCTACATTAAACTCTCTGTTTGATGCTTGTGTTCCCATTGGTACTCCACAATTGTCTAATAGACCGTTATGGTTTACCAAAGAACTAACAAAGTTAAAGAATAAAAAATCAAAGCTTTATAAAAAATATAAGGAAACTGGCTCTCTCTTATATTTTTCTCGCTACACTGTTGCTCGTTCCGATTTCTCCACGCTAAATAATCTTTGCTACAAGGATTATTTGAGAAAGTGCAGACTTACGTTTCAGCGTGACCCGAAACGCTTCTATGACTTCGTTAATTCGAAGCGAAAGACGTCAACACTTCCAACAACATTATTTTATGAAAAAAAGACAGCTTTTAATGATCGTGGCATTGCCGATCTGTTTGCTGATTTTTTCAAACGACCTATTCCACATCAACTTTTTATAGAGCCCAGTCTTATCCGTATCAAGTAAATCAAGCGAATTGTATTTTTGGTCCCTTACTGTCTGAAAGTTTACTCTTACGTGAACTTAAGTCATGTAAACCAGTTTTTTCTCCTGGCCCTGACGGCGTTCCTAGTTGCATGCTTAGGTTCTGTGCAGAGGGACTTTGTAAACCACTTTTAAAATTATTTGAATTGTCTGTAGAGTTGTGCTCTTTCCTAATCTTTGGAAAGAGTCTTACATTATTCCTCTCTTGAAAAAAGGAAATAAATCCAACGTTCAAAACTATAGAGGTATCTCCAAGTTGTCTGCTATTCCCAAAGCATTTGAGAAACTAATAACTTCTCAACTGCAACACTGCTGTAAATCTATAATTTCACCCTACCAGCATGGGTTTGTGAAATGTAGGTCTACTACCACTAACTTATTAGAATTCTCATCAATTGTTATTGAAGGGTTCCAATCAAAAATGCAAACGGATGTCATTTACACTGATTTCAGTAAGGCTTTTGATTCTGTCAACCATAGTCTCTTATTATACAAGCTCAATCTTCTTGGATTTCGACGGAACTTAATTTTGTGGATATCTTCATATCTTTCATTTAGAATTCAAAGAGTATTTTACAAGGGCTCTGTTTCCAAGACTGTCCAAGTCACTTCCGGCGTACCCCAAGGAAGTCATTTAGGCCCATTACTGTTTACATTATTCATAAATGATCTACCGTCCGTTATATCATACTCTCGCATACTTATGTATGCAAATGATGTGAAGATTTGTCTGACTTTTAATGATCCCATAAATAGCCTCAGATTGCAATCTGACCTTGATTGTTTTCAATCGTGGTGTGCTATAAATTTATTAAATCTTAATTGCAATAAATGTAAACTTATGACATTTTTTAGGGGTATTCTCCATTTAAATAATTATCATCTTAATGATACTCCACTTGAGCGAATAGAGTCAGTAACTGATTTAGGTATCCTTCTTGATTCAAAATTAAAGTTTGATAAGCATATTTTGGCTGCTTCTAATAGAGCCATGTGTGTCCTTGGATTTATTAAACGTTGGTCAAAAGAATTTAACGATCCCTACATTACTAAACACTTGTACATCTCACTGGTTCGTCCTATTCTTGAGTATGGATCTAATATCTGGTTCCCCCAGTATAGGGTTCATCAAGATAGGCTTGAATCAGTGCAGAAACAATTTCTTCTTTTTGCTCTTCGTAGTCTTAGCTGGAATCCCACAATTAGATTGCCTTCTTATCGTAGTAGACTTTTATTACTAAACCTTCCTTCTCTTTCTGACCGTAGAACTATGCTAGGTGTAGTGTTTCTACATAGACTAATCATTGGCGAAATTGACTCATTGCAGTTGACAAGTCAGATTAGCTTTGCCGTTCCGGTCAGAACGACTAGAAATTTCCTTCACTTTCCCGTTGTAGTACTAACTATGCCAGTCACAATCCTTTCCGTATTTTATGTGTAAATTATAATAACTTTTCTAGTCTAGTTAATAATACTAACAGTACCTTAGAAATTAAAACATTACTCCTAGATACATTAGCTCGTATTTAAGAATAGTTCTAATTATTATTATTAGTAGTAATAGTATTATTATTATTATTTTATTCTTTTTGTTATTACAATTTGATTGTTTTGTCTGTGTTAAGTGTTCGCGACCTCCGATCCCGCAAGTTATGCGGTTGCCCCTCGGTCGGATGGGCGGGTGGTCGTGTCTACCTAGGTCCGCGCGTTAACAAGCCCGAGCTTGGTGTCGCTGGACCACTTGATCGTACTGCCGTTAGTACGTCAACGTCCAAGAAACTACAAGTCTTACTCTCCGAGCAGGGTGTTGAAGCTATCGGCTATGCTGACGACCTGGCTCTAATAGTGACTGGGAACTATACCAACACCGTGACAGAGTTGATGAAATCAGCTCTGAACACGGTAAGTAGATGGTGCGCAGATGTTGGTCTTAGCATCAATCCACAAAAAGCTATTACAGTTCCTTTTACTAGGTGCTATTCCGTTGACATTGGTCAACTTTATATCAGCGGCTCCCCTGTGGGGCTATCCAACGAAGTCAAATATCTAGGGGTGACCCTCGATAAAAGACTAAATTGGAACTCCCAACTCAGCAACACCCTCACAAAGGCGACCCATGCCATGTGGGCCTGCAATCTGGGGTCTTAAGTCCTGCACCATCCGGTGGCTTTTTGCCACGATGGTCAGACCGATCGTCACCTATGCTGCTATTGTGTGGTGGCCAAAGGTTACGCAGGTCACTGCCATCAGCAAATGCAATAAATAGTGCCTCTCACTGACAGGTGCACTTCGTACCTGTCCCACCGCAGCAATGGAATCGATACTGAATCTGACTCCGCTGCACATCCAAATTAAAGAAGTCGCCGCTATGAGCCTTCTTAGAATCAAGCTCCAATAAGGGTTTCTAGCTACCGAATCAGGACATGCTAGCCTGACCAAAGACATTCCTGTCATAGATATCTGCACTAGATCAGATACTATGACTAAGGAACTTTTCTTTAGTGCTAAATTCAGAACCCTCATCCCGGACCGGAATGGGACACTGGCAACCCCATCAGCGACCCCTACGGTATTCCCTGGTATACCGACGGGTCAAAAACTGATCAGGGGGTTGGAGCTGGGATCTTTGGACCCAACTCTAAAACCTCAATTGCTATGGGCAAATGGCCCACAGTCTTCCAATCTGAGGTTCATGCCATCGAGTTCTGCTGCCGTCTGATCCTAGAGAAGGGGATTAGAGGAGCGAACATCTACATCTTCTCTGACAGTCAAGCCGCCATCTTAGCCCTCTCCTCCAAAAGAGTAAGCTCTCGACTGGTGGCCGATTGCTGGAACTGCCTCCAGAGACTGTCTCTTACTAACAACGTCACCCTTCTATGGGTACCTGGACACTCTGGTATCCAGGGCAATGAGCTGGCGGACGAACTTGCTAGGGCCGGTTCGTCAGCTACTTTTTCTGGCCCTGAGCCCTTCTGTGGCATGGGTTGGTCAACCATTTCAGCTATTGTTAAAACCTGGGCTGTTAGGTTGACTGATCGCTACTGGTCGGTCCAACCAGGGATGCGGCAAGCCAAGGAGCTTATCAATCCCGTGGTCGACCGAAAAACCAGCTTACTTTCTAGGAGGGATCTTCACCTCCTCGTTGGCTTTCTTAGTGGCCATCATACGGTGAACTATCACCTCACCAAAATGCGTCTGTCTTCTGATGCTGAGTGCAGACTTTGCAAAGAGGACGACGAGACAACCAAACACATTCTGTGCGACTGTCCAGCCTTGGTGTGGACAAGGAGGAAACATCTGCACGTGGATACCGCAGGTCCTGAGCATATTGTGCGTTCCTCGACAAAAGATCTGCTCTGCTTCATTACGGAAGCAGAGCAACTTTTGTCTAGCTGGGGAGAGCCTATATGCACAAAAGACTTCCATTGTCGCAGTGCCTCGCACCTTCTCTGTTGGGAGACTCCCTTTTTCAAATAATAACCCCTTATAAAAGTAATTTCTTAATAACTTCTGTGTTTCTTATCCGATTGTAACCAAATTCGCAGAGATCATTAAGATAGTGGTTAGTATTGTGCGTACCAAAATTGAACATAGGATTAAAATTACGTCTGTAATTCGGTTTTATTAGATTTACGGGGGCGGAAGAGGGCGTGGCCAAAATCAAAAACAAACTTGATCTGCGTGCAATAATTACACACACTATTCTGAAAATTTGGTCGCTCTATCTCCTATAGTCTCTGAGATTTAGGTGTTCATACGGACGGACGGACAGACGGACAGATGGACATGGCTATATCGTCTCGGCTGTTGACGCTGATCAAGAATATATATATTTTATGGGGTCGGAGATGCTTCCTTCTGCCTGTTACATACATTTTCGGTCGGCACAAAGCCATAATACCCTTCTACTCTTTGGGTAGGCGGGTATAAAAATTATACACAGATTTTAGTAAGGCTTTTGATTCCGTCAATCATAATCTTTTATTAAATAAGGAAGCGTTATTTTTTTAGATTTACCCAAAACTTAATTATATGAATATTTTTATATATCTTATGCAGAAAGGGTATTTTACAGGAGCTTCATGTCAAAGTCTATGCAAGTTTACCGCTGACGTTTATCGTCCGTCGGTACTTATGAATGCAGGTGATGTTATTAACCCATGTGTGAACCTTAAATATCATTTACATAGTTTTCAAATGCAATCTTGCATTGTTTTCTATGCTGGTGCGTTATAAATTTATTATTTAAATGTATATGTAATGTAAATGTACATGTATATATTCTTAAAAATAACTTTAAATGTATGTAATTTTCTAGGAGAAGGTTACCGAAATCAACTAGTGAATCTATCCACTCAAGCAGTATATCCTTAAAATGATAGCACCGAACTATACAATTTTTCGGGAATATACTATATACTATATATACTATATATGCTATATATGCTATATATACTATATATATGCAACCAAAAATACTCCACAGTACACCATTATAATTATGTTTTTCTCTTAACTAATTAACTAATAAACCGTTTATTTAATTTGCGGAAATCATTACGGTAATTATGATTCTGTGTACAATAAATTACATTCTAGATTAAAAAGTACGGTTACTCTTTGTTTTTTCTATTTGCGATTTTCGATTTGGGAACAGATTGATAGACAATTGATTTATGGCTATATAACTACACCAAAATAACTGTTCAAGAAAATTTATACTTTTAGAGTCTGAGATGCCTCCATCTGCCTGTTGTATACACCCAATGGCGGGAATAACTGTACCAATAAATATACCGATATACCATTTTCAAAATGATTAGCTTAGTTTAACTTCATTTAACTATTAAATACTGAGCAGGTGCAGCTGCAGACAGTCATGGCTACATCGCCCTAGCTGAAGAATATATATACTTAATGGGGTTGGACATGCCTCCTTCTGCCTGTTAAATAGATCTTCGGTTGGTACAAAGTTGTAATACCCTTCTACCCTTTGGGTAGGCGGGTGTAATAAGAGGTAGATCTTACTTTAAAACAAAAACAAGTAGGAACTGCTACCGTTAAGATTTGACAAAATGGATTCCGCCATGGATTTCCGTAGTACACATGTAACTTAAAATTTACAGTGAACAACTAAGATTGTTGTAGTCGAGAGTTCGACTATGAAATACCCACCATCTATTTTACTGAATATAATAAAAATATTATATATCATTTGAAAGGTCTTAACAATCATAACAAAATGACGCTAAGCATGGTTAGTTTGGATACTGCGTTCAAAAGTTATCGACTTGTAAACATGGAGTTCACAAACGCCAAATTCGAGGAATTTTAAAGCTTTTCTTCGGAAAAAAGCAAATCCGCTAGAGAAACGTTCCGCGAGATCAATGGTGTTTTGGGAGATGGTACTCTATCAATTCGAACCGGGGCGGAATGATTTCGGCGATTCAGAGCCGGAGAAAACGACACCACCACCAACGATGGAGACAGATCATCGAGCAAAATGGCGCATATTTGAACTAAATCGGACCACTGTAACACTTTTTATGCAGCATTGAATAAAGAGCAAAAAAGCGGAAGGGAGTTATTAGACAACCTTATATAAGTTAAGAACAGAGTTTAGAACGAAGAACACCTTACGCAACATCCGTTCCCAAAAGACAAGTGCAAGCTAAGTTTGCACCTTACGCAACATCCGTTCCCACACTGGCCAAAATCAACGGCCAAGTGCACCAACTACACGTGCCATGGAGTCAGCAAATTCCAACGGCACCACCGTGGGACACTTTGGGTGCAACCAAGCACTCAAAAAATTAGATAACAAAGGCAGCGACGTCAACAGCGGCTGCAGCGACAACAGCAGCAGCGAGCGGGCAGCAGCGGTCAGGAATAAATAGGGAACGTCGAATAATTATAAGTCAGTCTTAAGAAACCCATTGAAAAGAACAAATTTAAATAAAGAATTATTTTTTTATATAAAACAAAACTAAGTTTTATAATTGGCGCCCGAGCAGGGACCGGCCATTAAAGTGAACAAACAAAGGTGAAGAAAGAGTGATTGACTAAGTGCCTCAAATAGCCACAACGCGACCGAGTCGAAATCGCAATTGAACAAAGTGAACAAAAAACCCGTCACAAAAAGTTTGCCGCGATTATACAGAGTGCCTTAAGTAGCCACCACACGACCAAGTCCGATCAATCGCAACCGTCAAAAACGCGCAAAGAAAAGTGCCTAAAGTAGCCACACACGCGCAAAAGACGAACTTTCGACTTTTCAACTTTAGTGAGCCGGTACACACCACCGCCGACCAAGTCCGTCGTATCCGTTCGCGGACAACAGTGAAAAAAAAGAGCTATCAGAGGATCCCGAGTAGCCTGTCGCCACGCCGCTAAGCCGCACCGCCACAGGAGGAAAAGGAAGACATCCAAGAAGCCAAAACTGGAGAGTCGCCGGAATGCTGTTTTTATTGTAAGCTAATTTGTTTTTATTGATAAATAATTAAGTGCAAATTTAAAGAAGAAAAGGAAAATTGATAAGAAAGATTTTAAATTAAAGAAAATAATAAAGAAAAAATTTTTAAGTACAGATTGTAAAGAAGAAAAGAAAAAGTGAAAAGGAAAAATTTTAATAAAAGAAAATATTAAAGAAAAATTTTTAAGTGCAAATTTTAAAAAGGGAAATTTAAAAAATATTTTTTTGAGGGAAAAATTTACCGAATAACTTTAAGAAAACAATATAATAAGAAAGAAAGAATTATTAATACACTGAAAATATTTATACTTAAGTCACCTTAACACATTTAAAACACATATTTTAAATATTTACATTGTCCTCTACATTTGATTCACGTCCTCTCGACTCGAATATTCTTTTTAAACTCCTAAATAAGTTGTCCGAATAAAAAACCATGCAAGAAGAAATAGCCGACGCCCTAGCGGGTCTAAGTCTTCAGGGTAACCCACGTCCAACAACAAGTCGACCAAGTCGTCCAGTCACGAGCACCCCTAGAGCTAGCCCCGAACTCAAAGAAATTATAACCGACATGATAAAAGAGGTACTAGCGGGACAGGATAACAGGGATATGCTAGAAGATATTCCATTAGTGAGACCAAGGGGAGAAGAGAATCATAGGATTCCAGAAGTAGTAAAACTCATAAGAGATTTTTCTGGGGATAGAACTACGTTTGGGTCTTGGAAGAAAAATGTGGACAGAGTTATGAGCATCTACGAAGGTCAAGAAAATACTTACAACTACTATTTGATTACACTGGCCATACGCAACAAAGTCATAGGAGAAGCAGATACAGTGTTAGAATCTTATAACACCCCCATGAATTGGAGGGCAATTGCCAAATGTCTCACAGGGCATTTCGCGGACAAGAGCGATTTGAAAACTCTAGAGTATCAACTCTTCTCTTTGTCACAGGGAAGGTTATCGGTAAACGAATTTTACCAAGCAGTGTATCATCAACTTTCATTGATACTTAATCAAATAAGTATCCAAGAGCATGCGCCAGAGAGTATACGCTCCATGACCGCAAGTTATCGCGAAAAAGCCTTAGACACCTTTATTAGGGGTCTAAATGGCGATTTGCCTCGACTTTTGGCTATTAAAGAGCCAATAGATCTGAGTCACGCGTTACATCTGTGCGAGTTGGTCAAAAACCAAGAACACAGAAATTTGTTTACTGCGAGATTCAAATACCAGGCACCCGCATTACCACCAAGACAGGTTCAGGGTAGTTTCTTTGCAAGATCAATTCCGAAACCAGTTAATAATAACAACACCAACTGGAGAAATTTCGATCCACGTTTATACCACCCACCGAACAACCAACAGCAAATGGTCTGACCCAATCAGTGGCCCACCAATTACCAAAGACCATTTAATCAACACCAGAAGTATCAATCACCCAAGACCAAACTTTGGAGGTAACCCAAATTTTGGAGCTCCACCAAGGCCATTCGCACCAAAACCTCAACCTAGGCCAGTCCCCATGGACATAGATCAGTCGGTTAGCACACGAAATATAAATTACATGAACAGACCCCAAGCTAATGATCTGGTTGGAAAACACCCAATTCAGTCAGACTACAATGGACCACCACAGAAGTTCCAGAAGCACTTTCATATTGCAACTACAACGACTGAAGAACTAAAACCCGAAGTTGTATTCGATGATGGTCAAACTAGGGAAGTAAATGAATATGCATACCAAGCTACATTAGCGGAAGAAGATGTTGAATATTTACCTAAAGCATACAATCAAGAATGCGAAAGCGATGCCGTGGATGCCTCAGATATCCATTTTTTAGGCTAAACGGTTCCTCGCTACCATACTTTCGTTGTAATGCGGGGAACGGTACATATTACAACATTCTAATCGATACCGGTTCTGATCAGAATTATATTCAACCCCAACTGATCAAAAATCCAAAACAAAATGAGCACACCTTTTATGCAGCTTCGACAGGAGGAAACACCAAAGTAACGCACCATAACCATCTTGCCTTATTTGGCAATAAAAACTATCCAATCAAATTTTTTTTGTTGTCTTCATTAAAAACTTTTCACGCTATTTTAGGGAACAACACAATGAAAGAGTTAAGAGCAATAGTAGATTCAGGAAACGACATTATGACAATAGGAAATTATCGTATAAAAATACATCAATTAAAAACAAGAGCAGTAAATAATATAAACATTAGAACAGAACATATGAACGAAAGACAAATAGAATTGATGGAAAATATCATCACCAACCACAGAGAATTATTTGCTAACCCTGACAAAAAACTCACGTACACGACAAAAGTAATCGGAAACATTAGAACTTCTTCCGACACACCTGTTTATAGCAAACATTATCCTTACCCAGCATCTTTAAAAGATGAAGTCGAGAGCCAAATACAAGAACTACTACGTGATGGTATTATCAGACCTTCACGTTCGCCTTATAACTCACCAGTATGGGTAGTACCAAAAAAACTGGATGCGTCAGGAAAAAAGAAGTATCGTATGGTCATAGACTATAGGAAACTCAATTCAGTCACAATTTCGGATAAATATCCAATACCAGAGATAGGCGAGATTCTTGCTCAACTAGGCAGACCTTAAAAGTGGCTTTCATCAGATACCCTTAGCCGAAAAAGATATCGAGAAAACAGCATTTGCTGTAAACGGAGGGAAATTCGCATTCACCAGACTGCCATTTGGCTTAAAAAATTCCCCTGCTATTTTTCAAAGAGCATTAGACGATATTTTAAGAGAACACATTACCAAAAAATGTTACGTCTACATCGACGACATAATCGTGTTTAGTCCAACCGAAACACAACATGCCAGGGATTTAGAAGAAGTATTTGACACATTGGCAAAGGCTAATATGAAGATTCAGAAAGACAAATGCGAATTCTTTAAAACTGAAGTCGATTTCCTTGGGTTCACTATATCAGACAAGGGTGTAAAAACGAACGAAGATAAAATTCGAGCCATCAAGAATTTTCCGATACCAAAAACTTTAAAAGGCCTCCGCTCTTTCTTGGGAATGTCAAGCTATTACAGAAGATTTATTCGTGATTATGCGAAAATAGCCAAACCATTGACCAGTTTACTTCGGGGAGAAAACGGTCGAGTTTCTAAAAATATTTCGAATAAAGTACTGATCAACTTCAATAGGGAAACAATAGAAGCTTTCGAGAAAATAAAAAACACTCTTGCCTCACAAGATGTAATCCTAGCCTACCCAGATTTCGAAACTGAATTCCACCTAACAACCGATGCCTCAAACGTAGCCATCGGAGCAGTTTTAGAACAAAAAGGCAGACCCATTACTTTCATATCGAGAACGCTTTCAAAAACAGAAGAAGGATATGCTACTAACGAGAAGGAGATGTTAGCCATAGTGTGGGCTTTACAAAGTCTCCGTATGTACCTTTACGGTAAATCTAAAGTAGTAATACATACAGACCATCAGCCACTTACGTTTGCATTAAGCAACAAAAATCACAACGGGAAATTAAAACGATGGAAAAGTTATTTAGAAGAATACAATTATGAGCTTCGATACAAACCAGGAACAACAAATGTAGTTGCAGATACGCTTTCCAGAAACCCCCCAATGGCACAGATAAATAGTACATCCGCAACGGTCCATAGCGACGAGAGCTCTTCCCACAATCTTATTCCTGTTATGGAAGTACCAATAAATGTTTTCAAAAACCAATTGTTCCTACTCACCGCCGATCACGACTCATACGAATTTCAACTGCCATTCCCATCTTACCATAGACACGTAGAAAAAAAACGAGAGTACAATGAGGAAGATCTAATAAAGATTTTCAAAGAAAGACTTGACCCTAATCTCGTAAACGGTCTTTACACGACAGAAAGAATTATGGGAAAAATTCAGGAATTTTACCCTGATCATTTCGCTAATTACAAAGTAAGGTACACCCAAAAGAAAGTAATAGACATAGCTTCAGAATCCGAACAGAACGACATAATTATCACAGAACACACAAGAGCGCACAGAAACCCGATAGAAAACAAAATTCAAATTCTCAGTAAATATTTTTTCCCAAAAATGATTAGGAAAATAGAGACCATCACCAAAAGTTGTGAAACTTGTAAAGTAACAAAATACGACAGGCATCCACCGAAAGTGGATATTCAAGCGACACCTATTCCATCATACCCAGGACAAATAATCCATGTTGACTTCTATACTACCCAGGGAAAATTAGTTCTCACAGCAATAGATAAATTCTCAAAGTACGCCCAAATAAGATTACTAAACTCTAAAGCTACAGAAGATCTTAAGTATCCATTACAAGAAATCATGATTGCGTTCGGAATGCCGAAACTAGTAGTAATGGATAACGAGAAATCCTTGAATTCGACATCCATAAAATTCCTTTTACAAAATAAACTGAAAGCAAAAACTTTTACAACTCCACCATACTCATCGACAAGGAACGGGCAAGTGGAAAGATTCCACTCTACCCTCACAGAAATTATGAGATGTTTAAAAAGGGACGAAGGAGACATAAATTTCAACGAATTGATATTAAGAGCAGTACAAGAATATAACCAATCCATTCACTCCACTATAAAGAAAAGGCCAATAGATGTCTTTTTTGCCCAAAAGAAAATTAGCGACCCAACAGAGCTCGAAAAAGAAAGAAAAATAATAAGCGAATCAATAGAAAAAAAGCAAACAGAAGATAGGGAATACCATAACAAAAAGAAAAGGCCACCGGAAAAATACAACACAGGAGAGACAGTTTATGCCAAAATAAACAAAAGATTAGGTTCAAAACTCACACCGAAATATAAAAAGGAGATTGTAGCCGAAGATAGGAATACCACCATAAAAACACAATCAGGCAAAATTATTCACAAAAATAATTTAAAAAAACGACACTAATTTACAGACTACTGTTACCAACATGTTTGGGTTTATCAACTATACTGGACTACTCGCATTCCCAAATGGTATCAATAAAAACAGGAGCTGCAGCTGTCCAAAACGGATCATTTAAAATCATACACATTTTTGAACTAGAAGAATATAAAAATACACTTGATAGACTAGAGGAAGACCTAAATAGTTTTAATAAGACACATTCCATGTATCCACTACTTAAATACGAGATTGAAAAAATTAAAAATGACTTGAGAAAATTACTAATAACCCGGAAAGCCAGGGCAATAAATGAATTAGGAACTATTTGGAAATGGATAGCCGGCACGCCGGACTATAACGATCACAATATTCTAATCGAGAAGACGAATGAACAACTGAAAAATAATAACAGACAGTTAATAATAAATAAAATATTCAAAGAAAAAATTAACGAAATGAATGAAAAAACGAATCAGGTTTTAAAATATGCACAAGATATCCAAAGAACAGAAAATGAAAAAATAATTACCTTTAAGTATAAAATAGAACTATTAAGAGAAGAAATAAAAATTGTAATTCAAGCAATAGACTTTGCAAAAACAAGTACAATAAACTCAATTATACTATCAGAGAACGAAACAAAGATATTGGACAATATTTTAAGTAACGAAAAAATATTATTTTTTAATATCGAAGAACTTTTAGAATTTGCCAGAATAAAAATTGCTATCAATAAAAAGAATTTACTTTATATTATAGACGTTCCACTAATAGAGAACGAAATTTGCACAAAATTAATGCTAAAAAGGCATAAAAAGAAAAAACAAAATAAATGAAATATTATATAAAGAGATAATTAAATGTAAAGAGAAATTATTCGCAATGGAAAGCCCATGCGAATCACATAATGACAAAACAATTTGTAATAGAAATAAGTTAGGAGATTTAGAAAATGACACCTGCATAACGCCGCTCATGAGAAGCCAAGTGCCAAGCTGCAGAATCATCAACAGCCAGCACATCCCAGACCACGAAGAAATAATAGACGGAACATTGCTGCTAAACGACTTCGAAGGAGAAATACAGATCGATGAGAGATCAATACAGCTGAGGGGAACCTATTTGCTACAGTTCGAAAACTCTACAATCAAAATAAACAAAGACTTGTACCAATCTAAGACGACGACTTATGCGGAAGCGTTGCCACCACTGCTCCAGATTCTAAGAGAAGGAGCAAGAACCGAAGAAATTTTGTCGTTACAGATGTTGAAGGAGGTCGACATAAATAACACCAACCGCATAGAAGAACTTAAAGAAGACAATGAGACGACCACCACCATAAACTTCACTTTGACTGGAATACTGATGCTGATAGTAATGGCAGGCATAGCTCAAGTATTGAGAGAGAAATGCACCAGAAAAACTCGAGAAATAACAACGCCAGAAAACAGCCCAAAGACAAGAGCAACGGAGGAAGTCGCAACAACCAAACACTTTTACATCGCATCCGAGGACGTCTGCGTTTAAAGGGGGAGGAGTTAAGAACAGAGTTTAGAACGAAGAACACCTTACGCAACATCCGTTCCCAAAAGACAAGTGCAAGCTAAGTTTGCACCTTACGCAACATCCGTTCCCACACTGGCCAAAATCAACGGCCAAGTGCACCAACTACACGTGCCATGGAGTCAGCAAATTCCAACGGCACCACCGTGGGACACTTTGGGTGCAACCAAGCACTCAAAAAATTAGATAACAAAGGCAGCGACGTCAACAGCGGCTGCAGCGACAACAGCAGCAGCGAGCGGGCAGCAGCGGTCAGGAATAAATAGGGAACGTCGAATAATTATAAGTCAGTCTTAAGAAACCCATTGAAAAGAACAAATTTAAATAAAGAATTATTTTTTTATATAAAACAAAACTAAGTTTTATAATTTATATCAAAATACATCACGTTAAAAATGATTTATTTGATTGCACATTATTAAGTTTATTGATTACCATTATCAATGAGTGACGTAGCAACTAAACAGGTACAGTTGTACATAATTTCACCCCATAATATTTCTTGAATAACTTCTGTGTTTGCTATACAATCCTAACTAATTTTAGAAAACTTTAAAATGTTGGTTATTATTGTGAATACAAAAATGAATTTTCTAGGTTTAAAATTACGCTTGCAATTCATTATTTTTCAATTGTCGAGGATGGCGTACGTGCAGTTATAAGACGTATGGTCCCCAAATATTTAATCTAGCTCTTGCAGTCTCTGAGATCTTGGCGTTCATGCAGACGGACAGGGGCACATCAACTCGGATGTTGATGCTGATCAAGAGTATATACACTTTATGAAGTCGGTGATGACTCCTTCTGCCTGTTACACACATTTTCAACAAAAATGTTTCGAGAATATAAATAGATTAAAAATATTAGCTTTATTGAATAACAACTAAACACTGGCGCAGCTGCCCTGATGTAGTCCATTGAAAGAATTTCTTAAATAACTTGTGTTTATTGCCCGATAGTATTTCAATTTTCAGAAATCATAAGTATGGTGATTATTATTGTTTGTATCAAGTTGAACGTTTAAAAATTCGCTTGTAGTTCGATGATTTTTTAATTTGTGAGGTGTGAAGGATAGACGGACATGGCTATATTGTCTCGGCTGTTAACGCTGATTAAGGATGCCTCCTTCTGCCTGTTATATACTTTTTGGCACTAAGTTATAATACCTTCCTACCCTTAGGGTAGGCGGGTATAAAAATATCCGAAAACACGATCAAACACAGATCTACATTCCGACAAACTTTCTGTCTACTGAGGAGGCCACCCGCTTCCCGAAAAGCAGAAGGGTATTATTATTATTAATTATCAGTCTAACCGAAAATGTATATCAATGGTGTCACCTCCCACATTAACTCACCTCTGTATGGCTGGCTAAGTGAACACCTAGATGTCAGATTAAGTTTGATGGTTAATATATTGGTCACGTCCTCAAATCAAGAAATCATAAGCTTAAATTTTTAACTTAATATTTCGTAATTACATTTCTGTTATTAAACAAGTATGAAAGCTATTGCCGAGTTTGATTGATTGTGTGATACCCGCCACCCAATTTTACCATCGAAATATTATATTTTTCAAAAATAAACTAAAAAATAAATCAAAATAATATATCAAAATTTTTTTTTGCTCGAAATTATTAGTTTGGCAGCACTTTAGTTGGCTTATTGAACACCATTATTATGTCACGGAGTGACATAGCATCTAACCTGGTGCAGCTTATAAAAGTAATTCGTTAATAACTTCTGTGTTTTTTATCCGATTGTAACCAAATTTTCAGAGATCATTAAAATGATGATTAGTAATAAGACACTCTATTCCGAAAATTTGGTTGCTCTAGGTCTTATAGTCTGTGAGATCTAGGTGTTCATACGGACAGACGGACATGGCACAAAGTTATAATACCCTTCTACCCTTTGGGTAGGCGGGTATAAAAAGAAATGAAATAATGAGGTAGAAGTTGAGTTGGACAATGTTTATGGAGGATCTGCGCCATCCTTTTCAACAATAAATTATTGGAGAGCAGAATTTAAAAGAAGTCGAGCGTATATTTTCGATGAGGATCGACCAGGCCATCCAATTGAGGTTACAACCCCAGAAAATGTGGACAATATTTTTAAAATGGTGTTGAATAATCGCCGAGAAGGTACGTGAAATTTTTGAAGCTGTAGCCATTTCATGTGAAAGAGTTGAAAATATTTTGCACAATTATTTAAATATTAAAAGCTTGCTGTGAGATGGGTGCCACGTTCACTGACTGTGCAAAAAAACATGATCGGGTGATCACACCGAAGTCGGGCTTGGCTTTATTTAGCCAAAACAAAAGTGAATTCAATAGCCGTGCTATATCTGTAGAAAAAACTTGGATTCACCATTGCACTCCAGATACCAAAGAACAATAAAAAATGTAGACTTCTACTGGAGAATCACGACCAAAGAAGGCCAAAATTTGAGAGCGAACTAAATTATGGCAACTCTTCTTTGGGGCTGCTGCGGCATAACACTCATAGACTATCTTCAGATCTATTGGATAGATTTGACGATGAATTGAAGAAAAAGCGACCTCTTCTAAACAACAATAAAGTCTCTTTCATCAAACAACGCGCCGGCACCCAAGAGCGTAAAAGTAAGGTGAAATTGCACAACTTACACTATGTATTGTTAGCGTACCCTCCAAATTCCCCAAATTTAGCCCCCTGCGACTATAAGATAAAGGTCGCTCAACAAGCCCACTTAGACAAAAATAGCCCAAAGTGACAGAATAGCGTCCTTGAAATGGGAGGAAAGGTATTTGCAAACAACAGGAAGATAGGGAACAACGGAAGAAAGAGTTCAGGCAGATCATGCAACATTTGTTTTAATCAAGTAGATGGTGGTCCATAGGGACAACCTGAGGAAGCCCGGTTGCAATATTAAAAAATATGATTGCAATTTCTTTAAGGCTTCTCTACTCATTGAAGATTTTTTCCTGAATCCATCCCAATGACGTCCACCCATCTGACAGATCATACTAGAACGGACTATATCCCGATAGTAGATGGGGATATCCTGATTTGGGATGAATATGACTTTATGTGACACTCGAATAGCTTAACTGTTTATTACGACCCGAAAACTGTTTCGAAAATAGAAAACTGTCCGACTAATCCCTCTACTTAGAAAATATGTTGTCCGCTCTCAATGTGTACTATAGACCGGCCAGGAGATTAAATTTACTGTGGGTCTGCATAAAAGGTTATGGCCAGCACTCCAGACAACAATAACCTGGATAAAAGTAGATTGACGGAAGCACAAATTGTAGAATAATGAGATCAAATAAATAGATTGACAGAAACAGTGAATGATATTCTAAGAGTCCAAGAGTGATTATGTGGACCAGATAAAATACATTTCTCAATAAAATACCCTACAATAAAATCAAAGTGCAGAAAAGTTTTTATCTATCCTGTTGCACACATCAGAATCATCATTGTCGCGGATGATAAAATTGAAACAGAATGCTAAGATGGCATCAAAGCGGTCAGCAATTGCGTACTCACCACGTTCCACCCATTCTAAAGAGTGTCCCATGACGAGTCATGTGCAGATACATGCCGGGGGCATAGTACATTATCAACCACGCCCCAGTCATCTGTCAATAGTGAAAGATGGCGCGGTGGCGTCATAATAATCAACGACTCTGCGGCTAGTGTTACCATAGACGATGAGGCACCTGGGGAAATTAAAGGTAGTTTCCATCTCATGTTCAAGAGAGAAGCGAGCCCATTGATTGGTGGGCTCCCCATTGGTCATTATGCCCAAAACTAACTCCATCGTGAGTTTGTCATGCGCATTCCTCATTTGCATTCCACTCAGAATCAGGAGAAGGAAATTCGGCAAACTCCCAAATGAACCTACAAAATCTTGCCAAGATGGAGGATGCTCTTGATTTGAGCGGAACAGCATTTAGCACAGGACTTTGTCAACCATCCCATGTTAATGCTAAGTCGGGTGCCCGAGCCGGTAACAAGACTCCCGAATAAATACAACGGCATAGCAAAGACGTAACAGTTGAAGAGACAGCAACTGCAACGGAAACAGCAAATAACAAAAACAATAGCGATGCCGACAGTAAAGCAACACCGCCGGCAGAAGCCCCTGCGTTTTCGAATACAGCAAAACCATAAGTTAGTTTTTAATTTGTAATGAAAGAATTTTGTACACTCAAAAGACTTAGTTTCTTAATTGGCGACCGATAAAAGACCTAGTCAAAAGAATAAAGATAACGGCGAACAAATACGAAGAAATTTGTGAGCAGTAGTAGCTACAGTCAAGTTTGTTCAACTATGAGATACCCGTCACCCATTTTTTCTGAGTGCAACAAACATTAAAAGTATTTTTCGAGAGTATACTAAACAATATACCACAATATACCACTGTCAAAACTATTAGCTTGGCTGCATTTTAGTAAGTTTATTGAACACCTTTATTATATTAAAGCCACATAGCCACTAAAAACGTGCATCTGCACATGATTTCACCCTTTAAAAGTATTTGTTGAATAACTGATGTGTTTGTTGTCTGATCCTAACTTAAATTATAGAAATCATTAAAATAGTAATTCCGGCTGAGGGTACCAAAAATTAATAGTCTAGCTTGAAAAAACACGATTTAAATTCGTTTTATTGAATTTCGTGGGCGGAAAGGGGTGTTTTAAAACAAGCTTGATTCAGTGGTTATATTACAATATCTCGTCACCAAATTTTGGTTGTTCTAACTCTTAAAGTCTCTGAAAACCAGATTTTCGTACAGACAAAAGGACAGGCGCTCATGGCTATATTGTCTAGCCTGTTGACATTGGTCAATAATATCTATACTTTATGGGGTCGGATAGTTAAATACATTTTCAGTTGGCATAAAGTTATAATACCATTCTTCCCTTGAGTAGGCGGGTAAGAAAATAACTAATCGTTGGACAGCGGTTTAAACTGTCCAAATAAATTTGTAAAAAAGATTCCTTTAATCCAGACTAGGTGGGAAAATAATATCGTCAACGTCATACCGCGCCAGTCCGTAGGAATACGCGTATCTCGTGTCATCCACATATAAAACTTCCCTCATGGGTCGCTGCGCGGGACAAAAGGGATTCATCCAAAGAAACAACGCGGGAGATACGACGAAATTGAGTTAAAGTTTTAATTTAAACCAATTAATGCGTAATTTAAAATGAATTGAAGTATAATAAAATGGAAATATTTATCTAAAAATCAAAATAAGTTTAGATATATTAAAATAAAAAATAATTAAAAGAATTAAAAACAAGGATATAATTAGAAATTTAGATTTGAATTGAAAATTTACGAACTCAAGTAACGTAAGGCATTAAAAATATATTAAAAATAATTCTAAACTAGTAATTAACTATAAGAGCAGATTTAATTAAGACTAACAAAAACCATTAAAGAATATACACACAGTTATGGTTAGCTAATTAACACAAAAAAAAATTAAGTTTTGTTTTGTATATTTCTAAAAAAATTAAACACTTAGATCTAAAATTTTGATCGTTGCGGCTCACTGCGATCATGCACTTTGATATTTACAATTAATTGTCCCGTTAATTTTTTCCGTTGTCTTTTAATTCTTATTTTCGTGTGGACAAAAGTGATTTTCCTGCTCACATAATTGGCACAATTATGCGTTTTATTTTTTAGAAATATTTTTTTGTTTTGTGCCATTTAGCTGACTATAGCTTTATGACACATACATATATTTTATATAAAAACCCTTAAAAAAATAACTTTGTGATCGAAAGAAAATTGTATAGTACAGTTTTGTGTTCCGATGAAACACCAAAGTAACAACCACAGATGAATGGGCAGGCTCAATCAGCACCCTTCATATAAGACAAGCAAACAATAATTAGGGCAGTCGAATGAGGAGCACCCCAGTTACCAGCTCGAAGTTTAGAGATTCTATCACTGTGATTATTTATGAGGTTCTACGTATTGCTACGTCAGCAATATTACGATTGGTCCATACCCTGAGAGCCAGACGGTAACAATACTCGCGAAATACTTACAATGGCATTGCGAAGACGTAACAATTGCATTGATAGCAAATACAACGGAAACGACAGAAGAATTGGCGGAAGCTTACGACAAAAACATCAATTTTAACTCAAAACTTCTTAGTTTCTTAATCACGTTAATTTGAAAAGAATTTAAACAATTTTGTTTCGTTTATAAACAATAACGCAAAGGACAATGGGATTGATGTCAAAATTGGATGTGGGACAAATTTGTATATATGTACATATAATATTTCGATGGTAAAATTGGGTGGCGGGTATCTCACAGTCGAGCAAACTCGACAGTAGATTTCTTGTTTTAGATTATTTTCTTGGCCTCCTGGCTTCGCTGAAGCAAGGTATGCCTCCAGGGTACCATTTCGCTGCATTTTTTTGCGTTGTTGAGCAAGTAGCATTTACATGGTGATTATTATTGTACATACCAACAAATTAATACGGAAACCTTATTACGCTTGTAATATTTTTTTTTATACCTTGATCAGCATCAAGTCAATATAACCCGTCTGTATGAACACGCAGATCTTAAGAGCTAGTATGTCCAAATTTGGTATATAGGTCCAGTTTTTAGTTCAATGGAAAATCGCTAAACACTTAAATTTATAACCATATAGCTTGAAAGGTATTTAAAATATGTCATTTTATATTGGTGTTCTTAATTCTATGGATCCATAAATTTGGAAGATATTGAGAAATCAAATCACTATTAACTTTCATTAGGCATTTGAAGGTGTATGAGTGCAAACGAAATTTCTTAACGAATTTTTCCAATCGCATGTTGGTGTACTCGTATGTGTGAGCTTGTAATGTATAATGTATAATATAATGTATAAGATTTAATCACACAATAAATAATGAACAAATGTCATATGTATTTTACATTCGATTACATATTTATTTAATTCAAATAAAAATTTGTCATTTACAATCGATTTTAGGTTTTTTTTTAGGTTTTGAAATGTAATTAAGAAAAAAATCTTAAAAGTACGAGGATCGTAGAGGTAGACAAAAGGTTTCTCTTGTTTCGATTTCCATGGACGGAAGGGGGCGATAATTCTTTCATCTAAATTCATAATAAGTCAATCTCTATCTATAAAAAATAAGGATACAGTCAAATATGTTGTATTTTTTGTACAGCCAAAACATTAGGTGATATATTATTAAGACTGTACAACAACATACTATTATATTGATCTAAATTAACAATGTTAAAAATTTAAGAAAAGCAATGTTCCAAAGTAGGATTTCGATCCACACTCCTTATCCTTCCGATCAGACTACCATCTTACTTTGGAAATATTGCCAAGTTGTATATGAGATTTCCCAAATTTGGTATCTCCATAGTCTCTGAGATATACATAGGTATTCATTCAGACTGACGGACAGACATACATGGCTAAATAGATTCGGTTGTTGTTGCTGATCAAGAATGTCCATGGGGTAACAAATGTCTGTAACGCTCATTCGCACATACGCAATGGTGTATAGATTTTAAAAAGTCCATGTCGTATAAATTGATGAATAAATTTGGAGCTATTGAACGATTTCCTCGAAATTATACACTTAGCGTATTGAAAATGAGCAACAAAATGTATTACAATGTTGTGCAAATATGTATTCTGTCTGTACATTAGTCTTCAAATTTGTTGTGTAGGCAGACAAAGTGCATATGTACATACATATAAAATTGTTTGTCCTAACTGTCTGAACTATTAGTTTTGGAATCAAGTAAATATGTTCAAAAATCAGAATTTAATTTGCTATCATCCGTTAACAAAACCTTGAAATAATCAAATATTTCACTGTTAGCTTATTTTATGAACACATATACGAGTACTCTTGAATTATTGATTCCAAAAGCTTTAGGAACTACTTAAATAAATATGTTTTGTGGCCACTTATGAAATATTCATGCTTATATAAAGTATTGAGTATATCACTCAGGACCACATCCTTATTATTGGGAATATTTAAGGCTATTTCCATCTTTTCCCGTTTCAAAATACATAATATTCCCTAATTTTTTTTAATATTGATCGCTCATCCGAAACTGCGTCGTGCCCTTTGGAACTCCCTTTTTTCAGTTTAAATTCATTGCAAAGGGAGTTTTTTAAATTCGTGAATTTATATTGTTTTCGTTAAACATGTTTTTATTCAATACGTATTTTTCAAATAGAATTGTCCACCATATTACTGACGCACCTGAGATCAAGATGTACTGCTCAGCAGCATTCCTTGACGTCAGTCATGCCTTTGACTGCTAAACAAACTAAAAAAAAAAAAATCTCCCCATGCCCATGGTTCTTAAATCCTATCTCCATAAGCGCCTGTTAAGGCGTATAGCAACGCAATATCTAATCTGAAGTGAATCCTAGCGGAAGTCTACCAGGAAAGCGTGCTTGAGCCTCTCCCGTA
Source organism: Drosophila pruinosa (assembly GCA_018150935.1). Lineage (NCBI taxonomy): Eukaryota > Metazoa > Arthropoda > Insecta > Diptera > Drosophilidae > Drosophila > Drosophila pruinosa. The sequence goes on from JAECWR010000227.1 coordinate 550,406, forward strand.
TATCCTGTATACAGCAGTTCAACCATTGGTAAGCCTGGAGGGCTCCCCCATAGCCACGTACGCAAACGACACTGCCCTTCTAGTTCTCTGCCCTATTACACCACCCCACAAGTTGCAGCTACAACAATGCTTAGAGGCATTGCTGACCAATTATTGCAAGTAGTGTACAGACTGCAACACAGTACAAGACACCATCACGCAATTTACTCAGAAGTACATCAGACGACTGGAAAATCATGAGAGCGTCCTTGCAATCAAGATTCTGGAGCACGCAACGCCGAAGATTAATTTACAATAAAAAAAGAGAAGTATAAGTTTCTTCTAACAAAATAAAAATTAGTTTAGGAAAAAAAGAAGAAAAACCCGTCTCCCAGCTAAATCATATTCTGGAAGTTCGGCTTTATTTCATATACTATATAATATTTCTTGAATATTTTCCATATTTATCGTCGGACCTTAAAGAAATTTATAACAAACGTTAGTTAGAATTCTTCATATATGTGTCGTAAAATAAAATTGTGGTTGAAATATGGCTTGAAATTGTTCTTATTGACTTACAAAGCCGGAAAGCGGTATGGTCAAATTTTAAAACAAACTTAATATCTGCGGAAAGTTTTTATAGTACATGTAGTCTAACAATTTGGTGGTTTTTGCTTTTATAGTCTTTGCGATCAAGATGTTCATACAGACAGACAGGGCTATATTGACTCGTCTGTTCAGCTGATTAAGAATATGTACCCAAATTCGGGTCGCAGACGTCTCTTTCTGCCTGTTATGCACATTTGAACAAACATTATATGATTATACAATTATATCACTGAGTGACATAGCAACTGAAGAGGTACAGCTGCACTTGATTACCCTATAAAAGTATTTCTTGAATAACTTCTATGTTTATAATCCGATCATTACAAAATTCACAGAAATCATTGAGATGGGTTTGGAAGTGCGTGTACCACAAATTATTTTAAAATACGTGTGCAATTTGAATTTTATGAATATGCGAGTGGGGAAAAAACTTGCTTCAGACGGACGGACAGACAGACGCACATGGCTATATCGTCTCGGCTGTTGACGTTGACAAAGAAAATGTATGGGTCGGAGATGGCTCCGTCTACCGGTTACATACATTTTCATTGGGCTTTAAAAATTATTATTGCAAATTTGGATACGAGGGGACATTACAAATAAAATTTTCAAAAATACTTTTATAGGGTGAAATAGGTTGCACCTGCATCTGTTCTGTTGCTGTCATCAATTGGTATTTTGTTCTATAAACTTAATAAAGTGCAAACAAGCTAATAATATTAAGAGAGAAATATTTTTGCTATATTCACATTAAGTAGTATATTTTGGTTTTTCCGTTTTTGTACACAAAGTATCTCACAGTCGCCGACCTGAGTGTAGCCCTCTTTTTTGTTTGTCTTAAATATTAAGTCGATTACGTACGTTATAAAATCCAGACTTCATACGGACGGACGGAAAGACGGGCATGTCTATATCGTCTCGGCTGTTGACGCTGACCAAGAATATATAAGTTAAGGCACAATACTCGCCCGACGGCTCGCTGCTCACCCCCCTCTCATTTTGAACAGCAACAATAAACACATCAGCAGACCTGCGATGCCCCACTTACGCCACCCCGCTCTTGCCTCCACTGTAGAACCCCCATAGGTCGCTGACCCGTCATCAGCAGACCTGCGATGCCCCACTTACGCCACCCCGCTCTTGGTTCCACTGTAGAACCGCCATAGGTCCCTGACCCGTTGGCAAGGTAGCAGCAATGCAACTCAAAAAGAAGTTGTCTTCCGCTCCAATTAAATTCCCACGTACGCTTCGACCAACGAATTGTGCAACGGCTGAGCAGCCACGGCCCAAACTGCTGATCAGCATATTTGGCGCTGGCTGAGCCACCTCAAATATCACGTATGCGCTTCGAACAACCGAATTGCGCAACGGACTCAGCCACGGCCGATACTGCTGACCAGCACATTTAGCGCCGGCTGAACCACTTCGAGAGGGACTAGCGAGAATACCTACAGTCAGTTCGACTTCGACAACGACGCCGCTTAATACCTATTCTGTCAGATAAACAACCAGCGAAAGCTAATTCTTGTATATTAAATAAATCAACTTAAGCTGAACACATGACTTCTGATTTGGGAGAACGGAAGGGTTCCACAGGCATTCGTTGAACAACGCTGGACATGTCCCACAACTCGAGGTAATATCGTTGTGGGCATCCAGCGAAGGTCTCCCAGCATGGGAAGACTTAACTGGCGCCCGAGCAGGGACCGTTCTTTTCAAAAAGAACGGCCAAAAAGATTAAGTTAAGAAATTTTTGAAAGTGCAAAAGAACTTGTGCGAATAATGTGCGATGCGAAACCTACGAATTATAACCCCATGTATGGGAAAATTAAAAGTAAATTGAAAATTGTGCGAAAAAGAAAAATTAAGGCAATAAAATGTGCAATTTAAAGCAAGAAGTGTGGGAAAGTGGTTCCTCGATAGTATAGTGGTCAGTATCCCCGCCTGTCATGCGGGAGACCGGGGTCAATTCCCCGTAGGGAAAACCAAATCACGAAGGTGCCAAAATTCGAAACGAGAGTAAATAAAAAAGAAATTCGAAAATATGTAAAGGTTAAAGGTTAGAAGTTAAGTGCGTTAAAAGGCAAATTTTTTTTTAGATGAAGTGAAAATTTAATGAAAACTCTCGTTTCTGGTCTTGGTGCACAGAAAAGAAGCAACAACCCACTGTAGCGACAGCACGCGCATCGCCGGTGCAAAAGGTTGCATTATCACAATAAATAAAACGATAACTCAGTAAAGCGAGTAAGCTTGACGGTTACTCGATCGTCAGAAACAAAAGTGAAATATAAAGTGGTGAGTGGCAGTACATTGGATAGGCCAGGAGGTGTGAATGCACTCAGAAAGGCTGCCCAATGTACTGTATGGCAACCGTACCTTAGTAGGCAGTCGCCGGGATGAATACGGCCAATCGCGCCCCGTGCCCGAATTAAAGAATAAATAGAAAAAGGAACCCACACTTCACATAGCACACGCTGAACGACCAAGGCAAAAGAAAATATGTTAAATACTAATGAAACGAATTGTACTCAAAAGAATAAGAATTGTAAACTGCACAAGAAATTGCACAAGAAAAAATCCAAGTAGGGGAAAATTACGAAACAATATTTTAAAAGAAAAGAAAAACAACTGTACTGAAAAATCTATTAATACACATTTTTATATTTTACCAGATACACAGTTTGCCGCCTGTAAGGAAATCCAATACAACACCTAAAATAGAGGATCAGGGGTAAGTGAAACGTCATTGCCTTACAGTTTTGCCTTCGCTTTAATTTCGCTGTAAATTTTTAAATAAAAAAGAAAAAATCTTGGTTCCTCTTTCGGTAGTCAATCGGTGCGGTTGCCTTTCAGTCTCTATCAGTCTCTATTGCCTCGTCGTCTCCTACCTAAAACCAAGTGTGGTTCCGGTTGAATTGAAAAATAAAGATTCAATTAAGTTTTTAAATCAATTTTCATCGTTTGCTAAATAAAACAAAAAGCTTATTACCGTGGTCCGCAGTTATTAAAATGGAGGAGATTAAGGAAACGTTAAACGTACTTCTTACCCAACTGACAGGGGTCAAGGACCAGGTGTGCGGGATTAAAGAAGATATGAAGAAAATTAATAGTAGGATGAATACTTTAGAAGCTGAGAACGAAGCCCGCAACCCGGTGGTTACCCCTCAAGTGCCTTTGACGCTCGCGCGAGTTACCACATCGGGTGTACCCCTCTCGACTCTGGACAGCAGCAACACTCATTACAACGGATTTGGCATTCAACGTCACAGAAGAGACATGTTTCGCGGAAACACGGAGAAGAACGGCAACATTCACACAAGACACACAAAACACCCACATACACACAAATCACACACATACACACACATATATATATAAGAGCTGTCTGTGAACAGCATACAAACTAATAAGCATACATGTCAATAGTCTAATTGTGAAGTTCAACGAGAGTAGATGTGTTCTCATTGAATAGTTTTAATAGCGAGGATTTATATACTTATATTAATAAAACATTGTTACCCTCCAAGCCATGGTTGGTAACTGGCGCATCCGGACTCGTCATTGGACTAGAAGAAGAGCCGAGGACGAACACCCCACGCAATGCACATCGGGATAATGTTAATAACAAAGTAAGTGTTGGATGTGATAAATGGCAAAGTGAAAGTTTAGCAATATAAAGTGCCGCCTAGCTACATACATATGTACGTATGTGAATACAAAATAAAGAAGAAAAGAGCCAACTAGGTTCACGGATGAAACAGGCGTCTATGCCCACTCGCAACGTTCAATAAAGGGCCAACTAGGCTCACGGATCAAACAGGCGCCTATGCCCATCCGCAACGAAGTGTTCAATTAGCAATTGTATTGTTCGCCGTATTCTATTTGTTCACACGCTATCCTCTATATGGCAGTGTGAGGTGCCGACTACATATTGGTCGAATAGTTCGCTTACATTACGATAGCTGATTTGAACATATGTACAAGTATATAAAACATGCATATTAGTTTTAGTTTTCATCAGCAATAACTCCAATGAATTCCAGTCGATTCTACAGTTCGAACGTCGCGACAGTTCTGGCGCCTAACCAGCTTCGACGACGTCGCTGTCGCTAATACACAGCTAGAAGCTGTATACATTCGTACGATCACAAGTACTACCCAAGTTCTGTTGCAGAGGCAATAATTCTAGCGAAAGCAAGAATTCTAGAAAAAAAATTTTTTTCGGCTGTGGTTCAACAGCTCTGGCGCCTGGCTGGTCGTCAACGACGCGTTGCGACGTTCTTCGATTAGGCCAAAGCGCTACAACAGCGTTGCAACGGTAATAATTACAACATCTTGAAATCGAATGTATTAATTTTGCTTGCAATACGCATAAAATATATACATAAAAACACATTTGATACAAAGCTCTACAGTATATTATACAAAATGAAAAAAGTTATAAGTGACATACTATATGAAATAAATAAATAAATACTGGAACAACAATAGTGACACAAACATTTATAATAGACAATTTTACATATGTACGTGAAAGATGTGAAAAGGTACACACACAGACGTATGTACATACCCTGCTGGTGAATCAAAGTGCACAAACAACTAGCAAGCGGAATAACGTAGCAGAGATACCAAATTACAAAAGCCAAAACGAAATTCTTTGCCACTTACCACAACCATACACAACAAATATTATTAAAAAAAATTAACTGTTAAGTACACTATACAAAAAACACTACACACAAAATATACAAGCAAATTAATATATAATTCAAAAGTTCATATCAAACAGCTTACAAATATTCAAACCAAAATATATATATATACAATTTTTTATTTACATACACATATATTTTTGTCTCTTATCACAACCAAACAAATAATAAAAAAAATTTTTTGTTAAGCATAGTACACTAAACACATAATACACACACAAAACGAAACAACATACATATATACGACATACTACATTGCACACAAAATAAATAAGTAAGCAAACAAACCACTCTTATATTAAAAAAAAAAAAAATACAAAAAAATAATATAAAATAATAATAATAATAATAAAAAAAAAATTAAAAAAAAAAACAGTATACAAATATTAATACGCATACACATATATTTCATTGCTTAATACACATAGTTCACATAAGAAGCAATACATGTCAGCTAACCCAGGAAGAAGCAGATCCATAACTAGAAGCTAGAGCAGCAGGAAGAGCAAGGCCGATTAGAGTTTTGCAGCCTCTAGAAATAGAAGAAAACATTATAATACGAACAAACCAGACCACCATGACGCAAAGAACCAATAGAGACGTAATGGATGAACTTCAAATACCCGATGCAATTAAACTATTACCCACGTATGATGGAGACAAAGAATTGCTAACAAAATTTGTTACAAGCGTAGAGCGAGTAATGAAGTTGGTTACCAATGTAGAAAAGACAGAGTACGGAGAATTACTATTAGGAGTAATTAGAGACAAAATAGTCGGACAAGCAGACCGGACATTAATTAGGGAGAGAGTAAATCTAAATTGGGGTAATATTAAACAAGCATTATTTGATAATTTCGGAGAGTCAAGAACTGAAGAACATCTATTAGACGACCTTCGTGAAATCCCATATAAAGGGTTATCTATAAAATTGCTATACCAAGAAATATCAGGCATACGAGCAGCGATACTAGATATTTTAGAGAAGAACTAGATGACGAAATACGCAAAATAAAAGAAAATTCATATGAAAAGACATGCATACAGAAATTTATAGCCGGACTGAAAAACCCGTTAAAATGGACGGTAAAAGCTGAGAATCCAAAAACGTTAAGACACGCAAATGAAATATTATAGCAAAGGAGCTCAGAGATGAATATTTGAGAGATAGAGCTAGAGAAGATTACGGGAGACAAAACCAAAAACGGGTACGTTTCAGCTATAAAAATAACAATAATGGACTAACTTACGATGCAAGACAGCAAAACAACAACAGTTATGCCACAAACGCTCAACAACCAAGCAATACAATTTACAATAACAACCATAACACGAACCCACAAGAACAAAGGAACAGTAACCAGGGACAACGAATCAACAACGGAAACTACAACAACAATACCATGAGAAACCAAGAAGAAGAACAGGGGACAACAGTATAATAGAGATAGTTATTCAAGACCTACTGGACGAGAGCGGAGCCAACGAGGATCCGTGGGAGCAGGACTCAGGTAGAACACAGCAAAGCACCAGTAGGAGCTATGTTGAAGTCAACAATGTAGAAGACGTCCCAAATTTTTCAATAAATGCCTTGGACAACGCCCCGATTATATCACAAAATCAAAATGTAGAGCAGCACTAATCTATATTTTAATTGAATCACTATTTGGCAGACCGTTAAAATTCTTAATAGACAGCGGATCAAATGCTTCATTTATCGACCCAAACAACAAAATTTACAGCAGCCAATGCAAGTTAAAACAGTCCTAAACACACATAATATATACAAAAAAATTACGTACAAACTATTCAAGGAATTCAAACAAAGTGGTGAATTTACCTTTTTCTTATTTAAATTCCACGCATTTTTTGACGGAATCATCGGTATAGACCTTTTAACGTTTTTAAATGCAAAAATTGATTTCGAAAATTTAATCTTAGTAACCCCCAATACAAAAATCGAGATACTTCAAAGAAAAATGAGATCAGAACCCCCAATAAAACTAGATGCAAGGACAAGAACTTTAGTAGAAATACCAGTAACAGAAAGGGAATGAGAAATATATATAAACGAAATAGTAATACAGGAGGAAATATATATTAGCGAGGGAATTTACAGAACAAATAATTACACAGCCAAAGTAGAAATAATAAACGAAACCGATCAAGACAGAATGATAAATGCTAATTACTCGATACAGGTAGATGTATACAATGCAGAGAGTTTTACAGAAATAGACACGACAAAACATACAAATATTGAAAACAATAATAGAGTTAAACTCAACATAAGAACAGAACACCTTAACAAAGAAGAAAAAGCTAAAATTTTGGAAATTTGTAAACAATATAGAACACTATTTTATAACGACGGGGACCAATTGTCAGTAACAGAAGGAACAAAGCATGATATTAGATTATCAGACGAACAACCCATATTCGTAAGACCATTTAGGTATTCTATAAAGGAAAACGCAGAGATCAAGAAGCAAATTTCCGAATTATTAGATCAAGGAAGATCAACGAAGTACTGGATTCCCTAGGAAAAGCAAAATATTTCTCTACGTTAGACTTAAAAAGCGGATATCATCAAATCGAAATGAACCCAAAAGACATACAGAAAACAGCTTTCACGGCAGTAGGAAGGCATTTCGAATTCTTGGGAATGCCATTCGGGTTAACAAATGCCCCCGCAACATTCCAGAGGTTCATTAACAACTTGTTAGGAGATATAGTAGGAAAATATTGTTTAGTGTATACGGATGACATATTAATATATTCAGCTTCGCTCCAGCAACACATTCAAGATTTAAAGGTTGTATTCAAAAAACTCAAAATGTCTAATTTAAAAATACAACAAGATAAGTCAGAGTTCTTACGAAAAGAGATAGACTTTTTGGGACATATCGTTACGCCAGAAGGCATAAAACCGAACCCCAAAAAGACAGAAGCCGTAAAGAAATTTCCATTACAAACGACAAGAACACACATAAAATCTTTTATCGGACTCCTGAGTAACTACAGAAAATTTATTAAGGACTTAGCTAAAATAACAAAACCACTGACGAAACAACTGAAAGGAAAGAAAAACGTCGAGATTTCAGAGGACTATAGAAACTCATTTGAACATGCAAAAACATTGCTTTGCAACGACCCAATCTTAATCTATCCGAATTACGAACAACCATTCCTTTTAACTACTGATGCAAGCAATTATGCACTAGGAGCAGTATTATCACAAGGACAAGTGGGAAAGGACAGACCAGTAGCGTACGCTAGTAGAACATTAAACGATACGGAAACCAACTATTCAGCGTCTGAAAAGGAAATGCTAGCAATAGTATGGGCCGTCAAACACTTTAGGCAATATTTATACGGGACAAGGTTTACGATATACACAGATCATCAGCCACTCATCTACATTAACAACAGCAAAAACAACCCAAAGTTAATAAGATGGCGATTACAGTTAGCCGAGTATGAGTACGACATGGTATATAAAAAAGGAAAGCTTAACACGAATGCTGACGCATTAAATAGAATGCAACCGGAAATATTCATGGCAGATATAGAATCGACAAGAGCAACAAATGGAGAAACAACACAAAGTGCAGAGGACACAGGCAACATACAAACCACGGAAAAAACTATGAATGATTTTAAAACTCAAGTGGTATTGAAGGTAGGAGAAGGAACAAATAGAACGGTAGAGAACCCATTTAAGTCAAAAACTCGGACAACGTTTACAGACAAAGAATTCACTGAGGACAAAATCATTAGGATTTTAAAAGAAACCTTGAAACCTGGACGAACCACAGCGGCGATGGCGAATAACGACATTTTTAAGAAAATACAAGAAACGTACAAAACTTATTTTTCTGGACAAAAATACACAATCATAAGAGCAACTATATTACTTAATGAAATTTACGAACAGAAAGACCAAGAGACGCTAATAATCCAAGACCATAGAAATAACAATCACAGGGGAATAGACGAAACGACGTTACATTTGAAAACACATCACTACTTCCCATACATGAAACAGACTATATCCAGAATAATTAACGATTGCGACATATGTCACACAATGAAATATGATCGCAACCCACAAAAATTAAAATTTCAGCAACCAGCATTACCGTTACATATTGTTCACATCGATCTGTATTTCATCAACAATAAAACCATGCTAACAATTATAGACAAATTTTCCAAATTTGCTGCCGCATATACCATTTCAAGTAGGGATTCGATTAATATCACAAATCAGATTAAAACTTTTATTTGTAATTTCGGGACACCCAGGAAAATCATCTGTGACCAAGGTGCGGAGTTTAACTCTGTGCTCTTCAAAGACAAAGCAATTTAACATTGACTTACATTTCACATCATTCCAACAATCGAGTAGCAACTCCGCAGTAGAACGGTTGCACTCAACGCTTACAGAAATCTATAGGATTATTTATAAAGTCAGGAAAGACCAGAAGTTAGAGTGCGAACATGATGAAATTATGGCAGAAACGTTAATAACATACAACAACGCCATACATTCCGCGACAAAATTAACGCCATACGAATTATTCACAGGAAAGACACACATTTTTAATAGAACGATGGAATATTCAGACGAACATGATTATTCACAAAAACTTAACGAATTTAAAACAAAATTATACACCCAAGTACAGACAGAAATGGCAGCAAAGGCCGAAGAAAGAATACAGAAGCTGAATGGAACAAGAACAGACCCAATACCGTTAACAGCAGAAGACATAGTATTTAGAAAAGAGAACCGAAGAAATAAGATAACACCAAGATTTTCAAAACACATAGTTAGAGCAGATCACGGAATAACTTTTGAATCAAAGGACAAAAAATCCATAAAGAAAAAATAAAATTAAAGATAGGAAAACAGTTTAGTAAGTTGAAACAAAACGATAATAATAATTACAAGCAAATAAACATGAACAAATAGCTATAAGTCACACACTCATTGTACTCAATTTTCATAGATTACACGAAAATAGAACACACAATACGATTATATCACATATATATATATATAAGGACTAGTATATAAGGATTACTATTCTAATGTTAATAATAATTATACTTAGTATGAACACCTTATTATAAGTACACTAGCTACACCGAAATTCGTTCCGCCATGCGTTCCATCTCTCTGGCTGTCACTTCATTCTAAGAGGGGAGGGTGTACCCCTCTCGACTCTGGACAGCAGCAACACTCATTACAACGGATTTGGCATTCAACGTCACAGAAGAGACATGTTTCGCGGAAACACGGAGAAGAACGGCAACATTCACACAAATCACACACATACACACAAACACACACATATATATATAAGAGCTGTCTGTGAACAGCATACAAACTAATAAGCATACATGTCAATAAATAGTCTAATTGTGAAGTTCAACGAGAGTAGATGTGTTCTCATTGAATAGTTTTAATAGCGAGGATTTATATACTTATATTAATAAAACATTGTTACCCTCCCACCGAATACTCGATTTTACCGGCCGGCGGGCTCCCCTCTTTTCACTTCTTCCTATCAAGGGAGCGCTAGACCCACGTCGGGTACTGGGTATGGTGGCCCTCAAAACTACAATCGCTTCCAGAGCCCTAGACCTGCCATTAAGATGGAATCGAACCCCCTTTTTCGTCCAATCAGCTACGGGTAGTGTGAAAATAACACACCGCGTGGTTGGCAAATTCTTTGAGCGACTAGGGAATAGTTCAACTCTTACCTTTTTTGTCCTCCCCGGCTTAACTTCTTTCGATGGGATCATAGGGGACGACACCCTCAAAGACTTAAAGGCTCTAGTTGACAGGAAAAACAACTGCCTCACGATATCCCCTGGGATACGGATCTCACTTCTTGCCAAAAGGTCCCTTAACGTCCACTCTTTGCTGGATTCTACACATCCAGATGAGGTGGGACAAACCTTACAAGCATTGGTCTACGAATACTCGCACCTATTCGACCCTTTGTCGCCAGGTGAGGCCGTCGATACTAGCGTAAGGGCCGAAATCAGTATGAACACTCCAAATCCGATTTACACCAAAAGTTACCCTTACCCAGCTAATTTGCGGTCTGAAGTGGATAGGCAGATTGGTGAACTCTTTGATGAAGGTATTATCCGGCCGTCCAAGAGCCCATATAATTCTCCGATCTGGATAGTGCCCAAGAAACCAAAACCCGATGGCGAGAAACAATGGCGACTAGTCATTGATTTCAAACGCTTGAACGCCGTCACTATTTCCGACACTTATCCTATTCCGGATATAAACTCTACGTTGGCTAGTCTTGGCGGAGCCAAGTATTTTACAACACTTGACCTTACCTCGGGGTTTCACCAAATCCACATGAAGCCGTCCGACACCGCGAAAACTTCCTCCGCCTCCCTTTCGGGCTGAAAAACGCCCCGTCCATTTTCCAACGAATGATCGATGATGTTCTTCGAGAACACATCGGAAAAATATGCTATGTATACATTGACGACATTATCGTCTTTAGTAACGATTACGATAGCCACTGGAGTAACCTTCGCTTGGTTTTTGAGAGCCTGAAAAAGGACCAGACTTCAAGTTAATCTAGCCAAGATCCAATTCCTGTCAACCCAAGTAGAATTCCTTGTGTATATCGTCAGTCATGATGGCATTAGAGCAGACAAGAAAAAGGTGGAAGCTATATCTAAAATGAAACCACCTACAAATGTCAAGGAGTTAAAGAGCTTACTTGGCATGACATCTTACTACAGGAAGTTTATTCGCGATTACGCCAAAATCGTCAAGCCTTTAACCAATTTGACCCGTGAAGAATCCGCTCGTGTTAAGGCCAACCAATCTAAGAAAGTCCCGGTCGAACTTGACGTCCAAGCCTTACAAGCCTTCGATGGTTTGAAAACCATCCTATCTTCGTCCGAAGTATTGGCTTTTCCAGACTTCAGCAAGCCATTCCATTTGACCACCGACGCGTCCAATTATGCTCTTGGGGCTGTATTGTCTCAAGACATTGAGAGCAAGGATCGACCTATCGCTTATATCTCGCGGAGCTTGTCGAAGACCGAGAAAAATTATGCCACTATAGAGAAAGAAATGCTTGCTATAGTCTGGGCACTAGACAACCTCAGGTCGTATTTGTACGGCGCTGCGTCAGTCAAGGTGTATACAGATCACCAACCTCTGACCTATGCGCTATGGAGTAGGAATTTCAATGCCAAACTTAAACGTTGGAAAGCAAGAATAGAAGAGTACAACTGTGTGCTCATCTACAAGCCTGGCCAGTCTAACGTAGTTGCTGACGCCTTGTCTCGAATAGTTCCCGTGAATCACTACTTCGATTGGTGTTGTTCGGACGTTGCCTCAGCCTCAGAGGGAGACTCCACCGTGCATAGTGCGGACGAGGACTCGTCTCACTTGCTTCCTCAAGTAGAAGCTCCCATTAACGTCTACCGAAACCAACTAGTTTTTGACCCCGAGCGGACAGAATATTTGTGCGAACAACCCCATAGGGGCTTTGAACGTCCCCTTATTCCCGTTGGGGTCCGCCTTCTATCTGAATTAGTCGTCACTTTAAAAAGATACCTCAAGCCTTTGGTGATCAACGGGGTTAAAATCCCCGAAATCTATCTATCATCATTTCAACGCCTGTGCTTAGAGAATTTTGCCGCGTTCAAAATTCGAATAACGCAAAGGTTGGTAACAGATCTGTCAGACCCTGAGGAGATCTGTGAAGTTATAGAAAAAGAACATCGCAGAGCTCATAGGGGCGTTAAGGAGGTGCGCTTACAGTTTCTGGAGAAATATTATTTCCCTCGGATGTCTAGCATCATCCGCAAGCAAATTTCGCCGTGCGAGTGCTGTAAGCTCTATCAATACGAGAGACACCCCAATAGGCCCCTCCTTCAACCGACACCTATCCCGAAGTACCCATGTTAATTTCTTCACATTGATATTTTCACTTTGGAGAAGAAAATCTACTTGAGTTGTATTGACAAATTCACCAAGTTTGCCAAGCTCTTCCCGCTAGATTCAAAATCTTCGATTCATCTGCGAGAAAAAGTAGTAGAGGTACTGCATTACTTTACCGTCCCAAGAGTATTGGTCTCTGACAATGAGAGAGGCCTTCTGTGCCCGACGGTGTTGAACTATTTGCGTACATTGGGTATCGGACTTTATTATACACCGACCCAGAAAAACGAGGTCAATGGTCAAATCGAGAGGTTTCACTCTACCTTCCTCGAGATTTACCGGTGTTTGAAATGTGAACACCTTGACTTTAAAACCAATGAATTGGTTCCCATAGCAGTGGACAGATATAACAACTCTGTTCACTCGGTGACTAACAATAAGCCAGCGGATCTATTTTTTGATCGCTCGGCACGTATCAATCATCAAGAATTGACTAATTTCAGGACGCAAGTTCTGGAAGATGTTAGAGGGTTAATAGGATATAGATAAGAGCTCGCGAACGCGACTCATAACAAGAACAGGTCCGACCCTATTTCATACAACCAGGGTGACAAGAGATTTGTCGCCGACAAACAGATTAAGACAAAGGTGAAACGACGTTTTAGAGCTGAGGAGGTTGACGAGGACCGTAATGTTACGGTTAAAACCAAGTCAGGGAAAATTTTTCATCGCCGGGAGGCAACGGCGAAAACGGACCGAAAAACGGAAGCTTTGGTGGTTCACTACCTGAACGAAACAGCTTAGGCAATTGGGAGAATAACAGGCGCGCCACGGAGAAAACCGCGCTCTATTGATTGGTTGGGCTCGGCATGGAAATGGGTGGCCGGGTCACCAGACGCCGCAGACTGAAACGCAATTTTGAAGGAACAGGACACGGATGCGAAAAACAATAACCAGCAGATCAGAATCAATACCCGCTTGTTCGATGCGATCCACGAAATGGTCGGGAACATCATCTCGCGGATGAATTCAATGGAAGGGGATGCGCAAACAACTACGACGATCCTGCATAAGGCCATTATTCTGGCGGGCCAGGCGAAAGAAATTGCCAGAGCATGCCAGTTGGCGAAAACTGGGGTCGTAAATACCAATGTCCTCGACCATGGTGAACTGGAGACAATACTGGACGAAGTCGACAATCTCCCGTACCAGAATACAATCGAAGCCGTGGAGTTCTCTCGTCCATCCATCCTGTTCAACGGAACGATGCTGTTATATGTGCTAGCATTCCCCAAGGTGCTCGACAGGGAGTATAGGCGAGTACACCTTTACCCAACAATCTGCGATGGGAAGCAGGCCGTTTGGGTGGCTGCCTCTCTATAGGCAACACCACTGCTTGCCAGGAGAGAGACCTATTCAAGTGGTGGCCATGCAGCATGTACTTACCTCAGAAATAACTGGGAGACGGTGAAGCTAATCGACGACGGCATCCTGTTCTTGACGAACTTCAATGGTACGGTAACAACTGCCACGAGGGACTACGACTTAACCGGTTCCTTTATCATCCGGCTCGACAACGAAACGGCATCCATTACGAAGAGAAACTATAGCAGCTGTTCCAAGAGCCATTTGATGTCCTTGCCGGCGGTACTCACCCATGTGAGGGCCACCGACTACCAGCTGTCACTGGAATACGTACATGACGTGAGCTTGAAGAACCTGCAAAAGATGTCAACCGTGTCTCTGGAGCTGCTCGCTTCATTTTTTACCGAGGCAACGTTTGCCCTGGTGCTCCTGGCACTGATATACTTCCTATGGAAAAAGTTGACAAGTACCCAGGGGATACCCAAGTTCGACGACTTAGCCTCAGATATGGAATCGCAACCCACTCCCTTACAACTAAAGCCTCACTAATCTGCGGGACGCAGATCTTTAAGGGGGGAGGAGTTAAGTCACAACACTCGCCCGACGGCTCGCTGCTCACCCCCTCTCACTTTGAACAGCAACAATAAACACATCAGCAGACCTGCGATGCCCCACTTACGCCACCCCGCTCTTGCCTCCACTGTAGAACCCCCATAGGTCGCTGACCCGTCATCAGCAGACCTGCGATGCCCCACTTACGCCACCCCGCTCTTGCTTCCACTGTAGAACCGCCATAGGTCGCCGACCCGTTGGCAAGGTAGCAGCAATGCAACTCAAAATGAAGTTGTCTTCCGCTCCAATTAAATTCCCACGTACGCTTCGACCAACGAATTGTGCAACGGCTGAGCAGCCACGGCCCAAACTGCTGATCAGCATATTTGGCGCTGGCTGAGCCACCTCAAATATCACGTATGCGCTTCGAACAACCGAATTGCGCAACGGACTCAGCCACGGCCGATACTGCTGACCAGCACATTTAGCGCCGGCTGAACCACTTCGAGAGGGACTAGCGAGAATACCTACAGTCAGTTCGACTTCGACAACGACGCCGCTTAATACCTATTCTGTCAGATAAACAACCAGCGAAAGCTAATTCTTGTATATTAAATAAATCAACTTAAGCTGAACACATGACTTCTGATTTGGGAGAACGGAAGGGTTCCACAGGCATTCGTTGAACAACGCTGGACATGTCCCACAACTCGAGGTAATATCGTTGTGGGCATCCAGCGAAGGTCTCCCAGCATGGGAAGACTTAACTTTTATACTTTATCGTTTTCACAATGAATTTTGGTTTAGGTTTGACAGAATTAGAAATTTTAGTAATCTTAAAATTTAATTTGGATAATTCCGATGACGATGCTGACATTTGACGCTTTGGAATATTTATTACAAAGAGAGAAACTATTGAAGATGTTTTTTCAAAAAACATTTTTCGCCAAATTATGGTTTCTAATCAAACAAAACGGTTTAAAAAATTTATGGAAAAGTAAATAGAAACACTTTGAGATGGAGAAAAAATACTTCAATTCGAAATGAAGATTGCAAAATATGGAAATAATCTATTAAAAGATTAGTAACAAGGAACCCCATACCATACTTTTCAAGAAGTTGGTCGATAGCTCAAATTAAATTTGAAAGCTTACGAATAACCCATGTATTTGTTGTTGGCTACGCAAAAATTATTTGGTGGACAACGGTTTGTTAGCATTCTGTAAAGTCAATTTGTTGTTACAATGGGCGAGAATTGGAGCTATCCATTACAGCATATCTTACAAAAAACGTCACATGAATGAGGAATACAATTTTTTTTAAGAGCTTATGTATCTGGTCTAATATATGATTTATGTCTTAATATTGGTGAGGGAACTTGTAATTTTGTTGGACTTAGATTAGAATTTCAAATATTGTTTTGATAACCGGTTCACTCCATTAGCCTAATAATAATTTTAAGGAAATTAAGTATTCTCGCAGTCAGAACTATTCGCCCCAACCATGTTGGGGTGTTCTACAAACAGGAAAGTTCCATGCCAAAGAAGGTTTTGGGTCTTACGATTTCCATTTGAAGATTTCAATAAATTTGATTGCTTGTATGTCAACAAATGTGTTAAATTAAAATAGAATTACATATATTGCTGACGAACTTGTGACTTAATGCACTCGCTGGTGCCCAAAGAAAAAATAATGATACAATATATTTATTTTAGAATGCTATACATACGAGGGTCGTTTGATAAGTCCGTGACTTTTTGAATAAAATATATTTTTTTCGTCAAAGAAGCGTTTTATTTCTCAACATAATCTCCTTTTAGCTCTATACATTTAGTCCAGCGTTTTTCCAATTTTTTTATTCCTTCCAAATAATAGGTTTTCTCAAGGCCCTCAAAATAGTCGTTTGTTTCTGTGATGACCTCTTCATTTGACCCGAATCTCTTACCGCCGAGCCATTTCTTCATGTTTGGAAACAAAAAATAGTCACAGGGGGCTAAATCTGGAGAATATGCTGGATGGGGTAGCAGTTCGTAGCCCAATTTATGAAATTTTGCCATGCTGACTACACACGTGTGCACCCGTGCATTGTCCTGATGGAACAGCACTTTTTTTCGCCAAATGCGGTCGTTTCTGCTTCAAATCAATATCGAATCTGTCCAAAAGCTCTGAATAATATTCGCCGGTGATCGTTTTACCCTTTTCAAGGTAATCGATGTGAATGATACCTTGTGCATCCCAAAAAACTGTGGCCATGACCTTGTTGGCCGACAGACCCACCTTGGCCTTCTTTGGTGCACGTTCACCCGGAGAAACCCACTGTCTTGATTGTTCTTTGGTCTCTGGTGTGGTGGATCCATGTTTCGTCTACGGTAACGAAACGGCGCAAAAATTCGTTTGGATTGCGGTTGAACATCGCCAAACACTCCTTTGAAATGGTCACACGGTTGCGCTTATGGTCGTGTGTGAGCAATCGCGGCACCCATCGCGCGGAAAGCTTTTTCATGTCCAAATATTCATGTAAAATGTGATGTACCCGTTCAGTTGAGATGCCTACAGCCTCAGCTACCTCACGCACTTTCATTCTCCGATCATCCAATATCATTCCATGGATTTTGTCGACGATTTCTGGCATGACGACCTCTTTTGGGCGACCTGAACGTTCGGCATCACTTGTACTGGTACGACCACAACGGAACTCAGTAAACCATTTCTTAACCATTGAAATTGATGGTGCAGAGTCCCCATAATATTTATCAAGTCTTTCCTTGGTTTCGGTGATGGATTTTTTACGCAAAAAATAATGCTTAATTAGCACACGAAATTCACTTTTTTCCATTTTCGTTAAAATTCACGAGATCGTCTGCTTTCAATGCCTATAAAACGCAAACCAAAAAACGCAGCTTTCTCAAAATTTTACAGTCAGCTGTTAATCGATAACTGCTGACAGGAGCAGTGTTGTATTTAGAGCAGGTGCGCGGCAAATACAAAAAGTCACGGACTTATCAAACGACCCTCGTATAATAAGCATATGAGCGGTGAACATCTGTCGGATATGTTATTGGAACTTTATAAAATCAATCGACGTTCAAATATTAATAATAAATAAGCCAACGCATTATATTTTCCTGTATGAATTTGGCTGTGGTAATAGCCAACTGTCTATTATATCGACATATACCTCTTATTAATTATACCTACCTACCCAAAGGGTAGAAGGGTATTATAACTTTGTGTCAATCGAAAATGTATGTAACAGGCAGAAGGAAGCATCTCCGACCACATATATATTCTTGATCAGCGTCATTAGCGGAGACGATGTAGCCATGTCCGTCTGTCAGTATAAACACCTAGATCTCAGAGACTATAAGAGATAGAGCAACAAATTTTTGGGAATACAACATTTCAAGAACATTCTGAAATCGATTACACATGATCCATTATTACTTGAATTAACTAAATATATTATAGAATATTTAAATGCACATGACATTTAATTATTATTTATCTTATGTTTACATATTCTAAAATATATTTATGTATATTATATAAAAACGAAAATATTCATTAACAAAGCAGGCTTGTACTGGCACGTACTAAGTATCGATGTAACAAAATATTTGGTAACTCACACATACACGAACATGTAATTGCCAAAATTCGTTAAGAAATCTCATTTGCCAAATGCCTATTGAAAATCAATAGTGAATTGATTTGTCAATATTTTCAATATTTATAGGCCGATCGATGTTAAACTTAGAACATCAATATAAAATCCAACATTTTAACTACATGCTTATATCTTAAAAATGTTCAAATGTAAATGCTCAACGACTATGTCTACTCAATAAAATTTAATTATTGTCCAACAGGGCAGCTTTTAAATGAAATAAGAAATATAGAGAAAAAGAAAATATCGTTAAAAGTTTTAGGTTATTTCATTGAACGGAAGAATATATCGAATATTGAAACCTTGACCTGCGTACGTCATCGAAGGGACCCGAATAACACACTTAGACGTTCTTACACACATTATAGGGTCGGAGATAGCCTCTTTCTGCCTATTACATACATTTGCACAGCAACTCCAGACCTTTGTACAAGAAAAACAATAAGACATAGAATATAAGACATACAACTGAAATTCAGCGATGGGCATGAAATTTGACCTTGAGAGCATAAAACAAAATTTAAAACAATTGCAAGATAAGGCATCGAGTGCGTTGGAAGCATTAACGAGGCCGACAACCGGCAGCAGATTGCAGTAAAAAAAATGTTTTGTTTTATTTTAATTGATATTTTCATTTATTAATTGAGTCACGTTACTGGTCAAGAAACGGAAAATTTCCGCTTCCGAATTCATTTCTATTAAATGATTAAATTAAATGGAATAATTCTAAAAAACTGGAAGCCTAAAAACGACTCATCACAAAATAACTAATTCACGTTGCTTGTGTGCATAAGTGATGTTGTTATTAAGTGCACGAAAGTCGCTTAAAAAATAAAGGACGAGACAGTGACGGGGATTGGGAAACATTGTTTTTGTTTTGAGTGTGAGCGCGATACTCGAGACCGAAGCGAAGGAGCCTTGAGCACGCTTATGATGATCTCATGCGAAAGACCGAAAAGGTGCAGTGCAAAAAGACTCGGTTTAACTGTTCCAAAGGTAAAGTTTACTATTGCTTAAATTAAAAAAAAATCGTTTTTACAAATATATCTATTAAAAAGGAGAATTCAGGTGCGATGTTGCCTCTAGGCAACATTTCTGTAAGGCGTAAGGTGTTTTATACTTATAACGGTCCCATAAAGGATTAATTAAAATGAAAACTATGAACCCATAAATATAAGGATAATTGTTCGATAGCTCCGACCTCGTCCGAATTTTTTCATCTTATTATACCTGCCTACCCAAAGGGTAGAAAGGTATTATAATTTTGTCCTAACAGGCAGAAGAAAGCTTCTCCGACCCCATAAAGTATATATATTCTTGGTCAGCGTCAACAGCTGAGACGATATAGCCATGTTCGTCTATCCGTAAGAACTTCTAGATCTCAGAGACTATAAGAGATAGAGTACCCAATTTTTCGGGATAATATGTCTTATTGTTGCACGCAGATCAAGTTTGTTTAAGATTTTGGCCACATATTTTTAAGCAATTTTTTTGTTTATTTTTTAGTATATTTTCCAGTATATTTTATATAATATTTCGATGGTCGCTCTCATTTATTCTTCCATTAAGTAAAATTGGGTGGCGGATATCTCACAGTCGAACAAACTTGACAGTAGCTTTCTTACTTGTTTTTTATTTATGAATAGAGCTCCATTTATCCAGAATTTATGTGAAAGAATTATCTTTTCACATTTTCAGATATCATTAAGATGTGCTTCCTTCTGCCTTTCCCTAAGAAAAGCTATGTACAAAAATTCTAAATAAATATTATATTCAATTATCCATAATAAAAATGATGAAAATTAACCAGCGGCTAATTAACAATTGCCGGAATTTTTGCAAACTTTGAATAAAATTTAATAAAAAAAAAAAGCATTAGGAAGATAATTATTGCACCTAAATTCATGACAATTAAGCACTTGCTATTTAAAAATTACTATATTTTTCTAGTCTCCCCAGTTTAATTCGGTCCTGAAAGGGTAACCAGCGTCGCACATCTTTAATAACATTTTTTGCACAATTTTTAATGGCCAGTGTATAAAACGAAAAGATCAACTAATTTTCCTGTTCCAACCCAATCCAACATATTCGTTTTTGTCAACCAAAGCATTATGCATCCTTTTACATTATATGCAAAGCACTCCATTTGAGAAGATACTTTTTTTAATACATAAATAGATTTAATAAAATATTATATGTACATATGTACATATACATGTAAATGCATACACTTGCCAGAAAAAGTCTGCGTACATACGCAATGCATAACTTTGATGCAAAAAAATATATAGTTGTATTAAAGATATCGACTTAATTTTTTTTTTATGTTTTTAACACATTAATAATATCCATAAATTTTAACAGCCTTAAATTTATTACTTATTTAGCTAAAATTAAAAAACCAAAAATTCATGTGTTTTTCAACCAGAAAAAGTCTGCGTACAGTTATATATTTAAGGCTGGTAAAATTTATGGTTATTATTAATGAAAAATGTGTTAAAAACATAAAAAAAAAATTAAGTCGATATCTTTAATAAAACTATATTTTTTTTGGCATCAAAGTTAAAAAAATATAGTTGTATTAAAGATATCGACTTAATTTTTTTTTATGTTTGAAATACATTTTTCATTAATAATGTCCATAAGTTTTAATGGCCTTAAATACAAAACTTATTTTTTTTTAATTAAACAACCAAAAATTCATGTGTTTTAGAAAAAGAAAAAGTCTGCGTACAACCTTAAAACTTAATTGTTTAAAAGATTGATATGCAGCTTTTGGTACCCTAAGATCACAAATAATGGTGATGAAAGCATTAGAAACTTTATGCTGTTAGTTGCTTTAGCCAATTTCACCATTCTATTAAGAAAATCGCAATGGACAGGAAGAATAAAGAAATCGGCTCCGACTTCAGGAAAGTGATCATTAAACTCCGGAATGAGGGGAAATCTCTGCGGGAAATTGGAAAAACCGTGAGCAGAAATCACTTCTCCATACATAGAGTGGTGGAAAATTTCAATTTATCCGGCTCGGTTAAATTAAAACTACGTTCTGGAAGGCCGCCTAAACTGACTGATCGTGAAAAACGGGATGTTTTAAAGACCGTGGGGCTTCATCCTAGATTAACATCTACTTAAATTGGTCAGGATGATAATTATAAGTATAAAAAGGAGCTATATGATGATACCATTCGTAAAATTTTGAAAAAAGATGACCTACATGCCCGTACTGCACGGAGGAAACACTTTATATCGCCAGTGAATAAAATTAAGCGATTAATTTTTGCCCAAAATTTCAACCAGGAGCCGGCAGCTTTCTGGAACAAGGTTATTTTCAGTGATTAGAACAAATTCTGCATTTTTGAGATAAAAGGACGAAAACTTGGGTGGCGTAAAAGCGGTAGATCCTTCGCATAGCAAAACCTTGCTCCAACACTTAAACACGATGGTGGCGGTGTAATGGTGTGGGTTTATATGATGGCCAATGGAGTTGGCAATCTCGTGTTTACTGATTCTATTATGGATCAGAAGGCTTATTTGGACATATTAAAAAAGAACTTACACCAAAGCGCGATAAAATTGGGCGTGGCTGATGACTTCTAGATTCAGCAAGACAATGATACTGTCTATAATGTGAAGCTTGATTTGCTGTTTAATACCAAAAACCAGTGGGAGTCGCCATTACAGTCGCCGGATTTGATACCCATAGAGGACCTATGGGATTTTCTGAAGCGTTGGATTCGCCTTCGAACTATTACTTCGAAAGACATGTTGAAGGGAGTAAAAATGGAGAAATTACATAAAATCTCCAAGTGATTTCCAAGAATCATGTTAAAGCTAGAACGTTCAGTTTTGGCACACAATACCAATCATCATATTAATGATCTCTGAAAATTTGGTTACAATCGGACAAAAAACACAGAAATTATTAACGAATTACTTTTATAAGGCGAAAGCAGGTGCAGCTGCAACTGTTCAGCTAGTTGTCACTCAGTGACATATTAATGGTGTTCAAAAAACACAATGAAGTGCTACCAAGCTAATCATTTAGAACAAAATTAATTTCGGTATATTTTTAGTATATTTTCCAGTATATTTTTGAAAAATATAATATTTCGATGGTCGCTTTTTATTATTCTTCCATTCAGTAAAATTGAGTGACGGGTATCTCACAGTCGAGCAAAATCGAGAGTAGCTTTCTGACTTGTTTTACCCAATAATTATTATAATTTTCATAATTTTAAACGCTGCACATGTACACTAAAAATCCATGACCTCGTACAGTCAAAGCTTGACTGTAGCCGTTTCTACTTGTTTTAAATTTGTACGCAGACTTTTTCTTGTTCTAAAACACATGCATTTTTGGTTTTCTAATTTTAACAAAATAAGTTATATATTTAAGGCTATTAAAACTTATGGTCATTATTAATAAAAAATGTGTTTAAAAAGTTATGCATTGCGTGTGTACGCTGACTTGTTCTGGCAAGTGTAGGTATTAGAGCACATGCATATTGATATGAACATGTCTATACATGTATTTACATTGTATGTATAAAATTGAATAACCACATACTAGGTATGTAAATATATAAATTTAAATACGAACATATGTACATATGTAGATATGCAGAGGTACGTGAATAGGACTGCTTAAATATTAGACGATATACTCATTCGTTTACAAAATAATTATTAATACAAATATTATTTGAACGATAGCCACTGCATGCACACATATGTATGAAGGTATATCTGTACGTACGTGTATGCAGTTTAAACACTGTGTCTTGTATTTACGTTCAAAATTATGATGGGCATTCGAAATTAATGTATGCAAATCCGATACATTAATTTTATGATAGTTACATACGAACGTATGAAATGGTAAGATAACATACTTACATGCATACGTACGTACATGTGTACTTTGCATGAAAATTTGCTGAATAACTTTACATAAACTACATTTTTTTAAATTAAAAGAATATACAAAAAGCAAACAGGTGTAAAGAAATTAATAAATATATTGTAATTGGAAGAAATTGAAAAAAAACTTTTAACGTAAATTTACATACATATGTCAATACGTATATTAATACCAAAAAAACTGTGTTGATTTCGATACCATTTTATATAACTATCATAGTAATGAACACTCTCGTAAGATAGCGTCGATTTGTTGCAAGTGATAATAAGAGAGTAGTTGGAATTATTAATATCTAAAGCCACTAACCACATAACAGATAGACTGGTCTTTTGATGAGAGCTTATTCGGGTACACTCTTTTATTGCGATGCTGCCCACGAACATGTTGGGTCGTAGGACGTTGCTCTCCACCGACAAGTAACTGTATAAAACCGGTTTTTGTTGCGACGGCCTAAGCCGCATTCGAACGTGCACACGTTTTATGTTAGTCGAAGCGCTAGTATGCATGTGGGATTATGTGTATATGCGCAAATTGATTGTGTGTGAAGAGCTGCCAGCAATTTGCGAACATTGCACAGCTTTTCACATTTTAGATTTTTTGACTTCGCCATGTCTCAATGCTTCTTATTGACTTCTCAAGTTGTTCTCTTCTGGCCTTCGGTTTCATGTATACATATGCATTTGTTGTTATTGTTGGATGACCTTCCCCTTGTTGATTTCTTCGTCTTCGCTCGGTTGCTGCTATTGTTTTGGATGACGCCGATGATTTGGCTTCTGGTGGTACGTTTGTGATGTGGTTTTTTATTTCCTTGTGCTTGCGACGATTACACCTGTTTAAGTGTTAGGCACATTGATATTATTTTAAAACAATTGCTATGGACATATTATATTTAAATTTCAGCAAATTTTATTGCGCATTACTTTTATTTCGATGCTGCCCACCAAAAAGTCCTCATCAAAAGACCAGTCTATCTGTTATATGGTTAGTGGTAAAGCCTTGTATTCCCTGTTTACTTTTCCACTGTACAATCAGTAAGTATTCAATGTAAAGAGGTATCAAAGAACCACTACCAAGTCGAATTATCAGTAATTGGATTGCGACCCCACAGAAGGCGAAGTGTTACCATTTGAGCACTAACCATATGTGGAGCTTGGCAATTGGTGTGCGTGCCGAACCTTTCACATTTTAGATGTTTTGATATCAGAATATTTCATATGCATGTAAGTGTTGGGGAATACATGTATAGGACAACATACAATAGTTTGGGTTAAGCTTGTCAATTTGCGTTCATTTCTCAGTGTTTCATATTTCAGATATCTTAATGTCTCATCTGAATAGTTGAATAGTTTATGTTCTTCCTTGTTGTCTTGTATTGCTCTGGCATTAAAACTTAGAAATTGTAGGCAAGAGTAAAGAGCAGACATACACTTGCCAGAAAAAGTCTGCGTACACACTGACCTTTTACGTTTGTCCGAATGTGCGTAACAGGCAGAAGGAGGTGTCTGCGATCCCATAAAGTATATATATTCTTAATCAGCATCAACAGCCGAGTCGATATAGCCCTGTCTGTCTGTTCGTCCGTCTGTATGAACATCGAGATCTCAGAGACTGTAAAAGCTAGAGCTACCAAATTTGGAGACAACATGTACAAACTTAGTGGACAGATCAAGTTTATCTTAGATGTTGGCCACGGTCCTCCCGCCCCCGTAAATCGAAAAATCGAATTCCGAGCATCCTGTTGAAGCTATAACACACAATACTAATCATCATCTTAATGATCTCTGAAAATTTGGTTATAATCGGTTAAAAAACACAGAAGTTATTAACGAATTACTTTTATAAGGCGAAATCGGGTGCAGCTGCACCTGTTCAGCTAGTTGTCACTCAGTGACATAATAATGTTGTTCAATAAACATGATGAAGTGCTACCAAGCTAATCATTTAGAATAAAATTAAATTCGGTATATTTTTGGTATAATTTTTAGTATATTTTTCAGTATATTTTAAAAAAATATAATATTTCGACGGTCGCTCTTTATTATTATTCCATTCAGTAAAATTGAGTGACGGGTATCTCACAGTCGAGCAAACTCGACGGTAGCTTTCTTACTTGATTTACCCAATAATTTTTAAAATTTTCATAATTTTATAACATTAGTAAACGCTGCGCATGTACACTAAAAATCCATGACCTCGTACAGTCAAAGCTTGACTGTAGCGGTTTCTACTTGTTTACTCTACATTAAACTGTGTGTTTGCTGCCCTTGGTACTCCACTATTGTCTAATCCACCGTTATGGTTTACTAAAGAACTAATAAAGTTAAAGAATAAACAGTCAAAGCTGTATAAAAAATATAAGGAAACTGGCTCTCACTTACATTTTTCTCGCTATTCTATTGCTCGGTTCGATTTTTCCACCTTAAATAATCTTTGCTACAAGGCTTATTTGAGAAAGTCCAGACTAGTGATGGCAAAAAAATTTCATTAATCCATTATTGAATCATATGAATAATTGAAACCATTCAATTATTAAATGCAATTAATCGAAGAAAATCAGCAATTTTTGATATTGTCGCATGTGAATGTAAGGCAATAGCTACCAATAATAATGAACAAATACATGAATTAAACAACATTTATCTATATTTTATTTGTTTAATAACGAATTCAGAAATAACAACTTCGACAGGCGCGAAGTAGTTAATCTATTTCTTTGTTCTGTAGCAGTAGCTCCAGCTTTAGAAAAAAGGCGCTCTGCCGGTACCGAAGTACCATAAAGGAAACAATACTGGCAAGTTATAACATATAGTTTAGGATATACCAATCGCATCTCGTCCCAGGCATCAACTACATTCCGTTTAAGTTCCATTAGAGGAGTATTCAGGAAGTAGCTGAGTTCGTCCTGAATCTGTGACGGATCATCATTTTTCTTGCGCCGTTTGTGCGCCAGTGTCTTGTGGTGGGCCCATAAATCAAATTCAACTTCCCCAGTGGAGGACCCGTCACTAACGCTTCCAACGCTGTCAGCTACTTTTGAAAGCTCAGTTAATTCTTTCCGTACGTGTCTCATAATTGAAGACAACGCTAATGGATCTTGAAAATGAATTTTTTTTAAACGAGGATCCAGTAAGGTCGATGCTGCACATAAAACGGATTGTTCTATTGTCCTAAATCTCCGATTGAACTGTCCCAATATAGCCGACTTTAACTTGTTTTCCGTGCTTGAGGTGCAAATTACTTTCATTAATTGCTGACGTCCACAGTGTGTAATGGATATGATTTGGCTTAAAGTAGCATACTCCTCTCCGCTTATCTGAGTGGTCATGGGTTTTAATGGCTTAAGCAACGCAATAATTTCAATTATTTCATCTCTATCTTTAGTTGAAATCATTTGCGGGGCATCAGAAAAATTTAATACCACTTGCCCGATGTACGATATTAATTTTATAAAGCGCTCCAGCATATAAAAAGTGGAATTCCACCTTGTTTTCGCATCAAGGATTACCTTTAAGGCTTTTCCTTCTGAAACGGCAGCAGAAAGCTGCAGCTGGTGTAAGTTTTCTTTGGATTTTACGCTGCGCTTCAACCAAACTACTATTGTACGGCATTTGTTAATTAAACTAGATGCTTCTACAATTTCTAAGGCATTTGTGCACACTAAATTCAAAGTATGAGCGAAGCATGGGATATGGCGCGATTTTCCAAAGCTCTTATATATGGCTTTAACTATATTTGCGCCGTTGTCCGTTACCACTGCTGTAACTTGGTCTTCAGCAATAGCAAACTTTTCTATCGAAGTCATTAGCACTTCGGAGATGTGGTCAGCCGTGTGGGCTTCAGTTAATTCGAAAACTCCAATCGTCACACTAATTTGTTTAGCTCCAAACAAGCCATGTAGAGTTATGCCAATCATGCTATTAAGATTTATGTCAGTCCATATATCTGTTGTCAATGATATGCCTGACACTCGGGAAACTATTTTTTTGAAATTATTTACTTCTTCCACATACATTTTTTCCATTTCAGATTTGATGGTGTTCCTAGTTGGCACTTTGTAGAGCGGATGAAGTTCCCTTATCATTTTTAAAAATCCCTTTCCTAAATACAATATATATTTAATGTTAGCGACACTGAAAAATGTAAATTTTTCACATTAATACCTTCCACGTGTGAGAACGGCAAATTATCCATCACAATCATATCAACAATTGATTTTGTGATCTTGCTATGTTTGGAGCCACCTGATGCATAGCTATTTGCGTTTGAAAATGCCGCTTGTATGCTGGGTTGATTTTGCACTGATTTTGCAATTAGGCTTCTCTTCACCGTCAGAATCTTGATTGCCGACAGTTGGTGTCTAAAATAATAAAATTTTGAATATACTGATGATATAAGCAAATGAAAACTAAAATACTTACCACCTGGAGGGACGCAAACTCTTTTGTATGCTTCAGCTAACGGCACTGCACCTCTTTTTAATCTATTTTAGTAAAATGTTTCCATACTTTGCTTGAAGTTGGAGCCATATTAAAATTATTTTTTGTTTACTTCGTCAATTCGAAGGGGAAGACGTCAACACTTCCAACATAATTTTTAGAAAATAATACAGCTTTTAATGATCATGGCATTGCCGATCTGTTTGGTAATTTTTTTCAAATGTACTATTCCATATCAACTTTCCAAGGAGCCCAGCACTATTCGTATCAAGTAAACCAATCGAATTGCATTTTTGGTCCCTTCATTTCTGAGAATTTACTCTTATGTGAATTTAAGTCTTGCAAACCATTTTTTTTCCTGGTCCTAACGGAGTTCTTAGTTGCGTGCTTAGGTTCTGTGCAGAGGAACTCTGTAAACCACTTTTAAAATTTTAAAATTATTTGAATTGTTTGTGGAGTTGTGCTCCTTCCTAAATTTTTGGAAAGAGTCTTATATTATTCCTCTCTTGAAAAAAAGAAATAAATCTAACATTAAGAACTATAAAGGTATCTCCAAGCTGTCTGCTATTCCCAAAACACTTAAGAAACTAATAAGAACTTCTCAACTGCGACACTGCTGTAAATCTATAATTTCACCCTACCAGCATGGGTTTGTAAAATGTAGGTCTTCTACGCCTAACTTATTAGAATTCTCATAAATTGTTATTAAAAGGTTCTAATCAAAAATGCAAACGGATGTCATTTACACTGATTTCAGTAAGTCTTTTGATTCTGTCAACCATAGTCTCTTATTGTATAAGCTCAACCTTCTTGGATTTCCACAGAACTTAATTTTGTGGATATCTTCATATCTTACATGTGGAATTCAAAGAGTATTTTACAAGGGCTCTGTGTCCAAGACTGTCAAAGTCACTTCCGGCGTACCCCAAGGAAGTCATTTAGGCCCATTGCTGTTTACATTATTTATAAATGATCTACTGTCCATTATATCATACTCTCGCATACTTATGTATGCAGATGATGTTAAGATTTGTCTGACTTTTAATGATCCCATATATAGCCTCAGATTGCAATTTGACCTTGATTGTTTTTAATCGTGGTGTGCTATAAATTTATTAAATCTTAATTGCAATAAATGTAAACTTATGACATTTTTTAGGGGTATTCTCCATTTAATAATCTAATATTAAATCTGCATTTTAAATTCGTGCAGAAATAATCTGTTAAGCAAGAAAACTATAGTCGTACTGGAATCATTAGCATGATTGTTGCTGTGCGAAATCGATATCTAAACTAACAAAGTTGATCTGACAACTAGTGCCAGCGACACACATTTTTAATTTGCCCTAAGTTTTAATACCTTCCTCCACTGCGAAAAGAAAAGAGAAACGGAGGATGTTCACATGAGTATTATAAAATTTTTAGCAACAACACGGTTATGTTGGCATAAAATGAATATGAATATTACAATTTTGTTTTTGTAATTTATATTATACATATATGCATATGCCTAAATAAGCAACAAAATAAAACTATATGGAACTACAGTAAGCAGCTGTTGACCCTAATTCAAATTATTCTGAATACTAACTGGTACAGTACTTTGTCAACTATACACTTTCACAAATGTCAGCACTAATCTTATCAGCACACATATTTTAAAACGTTTAATCAATATGAGTGTTCAAAATAAATAGTGCATTTTTTCATATCGAACAAACTCCTAAATCTCTTGTTTTATACAATTATACAATTCGTCTGTATGTTTGTTAAACTATTTTACCTGAAAATTGTTAAAAATTCTAAAAATGAATATAGCCGACCTCCTCAACTTCTCAAATAAAAGACAAAACAAATATTTAAGAAACTAATTTATCTGCTATGAAATAATCCATACTTAAATACCAACGAATCAATTGTTTTTCGATTGTTAAAGTTGAAATAACATTTTTCAACTAACTCATTTTTTAAAAATAAAATTACCGTAAATGGTCGTATTGACTTAAGATTAATGACTTTCGTAATCTGCAATCTTAATATAATATCTCTTTGCTGTGATTGCCTTTACGATATACAGAATAGGGGACCAGATTAGAGTGTGACTTTCTTAATTGCTATACTCACCTACCAAAGGGTATTATAAGTTTGTGCCAACCGAAAATGTAAGTAACCGGCAGAAGGAGGCATCTCCGATACCACAAAGTATATAAATTCTTGATCAGCGTCAACAGGCGCGACGATATAGCCATGTTCATTTGTGTGTCCCACTGTCTACACAAAAATTTGGATTTCAGAGACTATAAGAGCTAGAGCAACCAAATTTGGACACAATATGTAGTAACTGTTTCAAGTTTGTTGTTGAATTTGGCAACGCCCCTTTCCGCACCCGCAAATCGAATAAAATAAATTTGTAGTGTTTTTTTTCTTAGGCTAGAGTTTACATTTTTCGCACACACAGTCGTAATCACTATTAATAATATTAATGAAATAAGCTGCATCTGATCGTTGGCTTTTCACTCTTTAATGTAATAAAATGTAAAGCTAATAATTTAAACAGTGGTAAATTGCAGTATATTTTTTTGGTATATTGTTTAGTATATTCTCAAAATTGCTATATTTTTAATGTTTGCTGAATTCAGTAAAAATGGGTGAAAGGTATCTCACAGTCGAGCAAACTCGACAGTAGCTTTTTAAGTTGTTTTTTTTTTCAAATTGTGGGGACAGTAGGATAGCTTAATTATAAAACAAACTTAATTTGCATTGAACACAGATGGTTATTGCTTCTACGTTTCATATACTTATTTCTTATTTTTTATATTTACAATAGACGTTGTTAATGCTATTAATACTGATCAAGAATATATAAAATGTACGGAAACAAAGAAGCTCTCTTGGGTATAAAAACATAAAAATAGCTATATTCTTAACAGCTTTATTGCAAACCTTTTCTATTTTTAATAAGGTCACAATAAGATTGTAATACACTTTTCTTACTATATTTGAACTAAAGATTATATAATGAAAAATACGTAGGTCCCCTAAGCAGCGGCTCGTCTGATGGCACTTGTAATGCTGATGATTTCGATTGCTATAACGGAAATGTGCAGGATCGCCTTGGAATGGAAGCTATTGCTAGTTTACATCGTTAATTAGATGACGACGATAACGGAAATATAGACTTCAGCGAATCGGATGACGTAAGTAAAGCCTTGAGGCTAAAACATTTTAAGCAGACGTAGCCACAAGTTGTTAACGGCAAATCACGTACCAATACATAGAATAAAAATATAAAAATAAAAATATGTGCTTAGATGGAAGTAAAATATATATACCCTAATGGTTACAATGGTATTTTATTTTTGTGAAAATGTATGAAACATACATATGTTGTGTTACCTAAACAATGTACATTAGATCAGCATCTACTGCTTGGTAGATTTAGACTTGTTCGCTGGTCCCTGTAAGTGCTTCGACCTTAAAGACTAAAAAATATTGTCATTCAACACACAGATTAAACTTATTTCGAATTTTGGATACCACGCTTCCTACCATTGAGTGCTAAAGCAAGACATTAAAATTAAATTCTATTTTGAAAGTTTTAATACTTAATAATACTTTACTGGCAAGTATTCCCAATGCTTTGTTAGCGTTACATATTAATTTTAAAATAATTTATTCTGCTGAAGAGTTTTCCGATAGTTTTATTTTATTTGCATTATAAGCACATAAATTAAAAGATAATTTAACCTTCTTCTAAAAAAACAACTTGTCTGATTTAATTGACCATGTCTTTGGAACTAACTGAATTGAGTTGTACAAATAATTATTAAACCAATCCTTTGCCGACGTCGCCGTTGTCGCTGAAGCCACTGCTGCCGCTGTAGCTGTGCCGTTGTAGCTGTACCGTTGTCGCTGATGGTGTTCGATGTCGTTGGCATTCTCACAACTTGGCCAGTGTAGATTTTCTACTGACGCAGCGCGCGTGGCGGATGCGCTGCCGTCGTACCTGGAGTTAATGTGCCTGTTTTTTCTTGTTAGGAATTCGCTAACTGTTTGCGCGTGGCGGATGTACCATGCGCTGGAGTCGTCCTTGGGATTTGGCTATCTGTGTGTTCTTAAAATGTTCAGCCTTAACTCCTCCCCCTTTAGACGCAGACGTCCTCGGATGCGGTGTAGAAGCGTTTCTGGATTGGTCCAGCAGGTGTCTTCGACTTTGTTTCTGGTGTTTCAACTTCCTTGCTTATCTGGTGGCCCGTGTTGAATAGTTTTTGTTTCACTACCCAGCCAATTACCGTGCCGTTGATCGTCGCTGTCGTTGTGTCGTCGTCTCTTATCATTTCAAGCTTCTTGGTATTATTGATGTTCAATTCTTTCAGCATTTGTAGAGAAAGAATTTTCTCTACTTTGCTTTCTCGTGCTTGTAGCACTGGGGGTGCAGCCTCGGCTTACGTCATCATCTTGATCTCGTACACGTCGTTTGCTATGAAGATTTTGGAGTACTGGGTTTGGATTAGAAACGTTCCGTCCAAGGTTGTCTCTTCCTTGTCGATGAGCACGGTGCCTCGAATGTCGTTCAAGAGAATGGTGCCGGTCAGGATTTCTTCGTGGTCCGCTACTTACTGGCTATTGCTGATCTTGCAGTTTGACGTGCGGCTTCTCAGTAGCGGTGTAATGCATGTGTCGTTGCTTAAGTCTACTAGATACTACTACTTTATTACAAATTGACTTATCATAATTATAATTAAGGCATGTCATAATCTCGGTCAGTATCGAGTGAAGTCTTTCAACTTGCCCATTACTATTCGAAGTGTAGGGTGGTGTCGTGTAGACTTTTGCCTACAGCTGCTCTGGCAGCAAGAACTTAATAGCTGCCGAATTTAGAGCTTTTTCGTTGTACATTACGATCAGCTTGGGCATACCGAATGATATCGTCATTTCTCTTAGTGGGTATTTTATGTCTTCCGATGACTTCTATCTTATTAGTTTTATTCGAGCGTATTTTGAGAATTTATCTATGGCCGCGTAAATGTCTATGTGAATGATTTGGCCGGAACACGTTGGTATGGGAGTTGGTTGAATCTCCCCATGTGTCGGATGTCTGCTATATTTAGCTATTTTGCATGTCCCGCACGCTCTTGCCGTGTCTTCCGTCTTTTTTCGGAGGCCAGGAAGAAAAAACTTGCTAAGTATCTCGATTTTATTTTCGATGGCGTTTTGATGCGCCCTCTTGTGTTCGTAAACTACGATATTATCCCATTCGCTCTCTGAGTTCACATGCCTGACATGTTTTTGCGTGTACCTAACTTTGTAGTTACTAAAGTGCTGTGGCTAGATATTTTGGATTTTGGCCATTACGTGTTCGGATTTGAAGATCCCGTTGACGATTTTTGGGTCTAGATGTTTTTAGAATGTTCACTAGATCTCCTTCAGAGTATGATTTCTTATTTATTATGTGCCTATGAAAGGAAGGGAAAGGGATCCTTTCCCTCCTCGTCTGATATCAGTAGAAATAGTTGGCTTTAGTCGCTATGGACTGTTGCTTTTATGCTATTTATTTGGAGATTTGCTGGGATTCTGGAAAGGCTACCACATTAGAGGTACCCGGCTTATATCTTAACTCATGGTTATATTCCTCTAAGTTGCTTTTCCATCTTTTCAGTTTCCTATTATGATTTTTTGAACTGAGAGCAACTGAGAGGTTGATTTGTGTATATTATCACCTTGGCGGTACCGTAAAGGTACATTCGTAGGCTCTGAAGTACCCATACTATTGCTAGCATTTCTTTCTCATTTGTTGCATAGTTTTCTTCGGTCTTCAAGAGCGTACTGGAAATGAAAGTGATTGGTCGGGATTCTTGTTCTAGGACGGCACCTATGGCAAAGTTTGAAGCGTCAGTTGTTAGTTTAAATTTCTTTTTGAAGTCTGGGTATGCTAGTATGATGTCCTGTGAGGCTAAAATGCGTCTGATCTTGTCAAACGCACTTATCGCGTCATTGTTTAAGTCTATTTTTGTTTTGTTTGAAATGTTTTTTGGGAGGCGTCTGTTTTTACTTTTCAATAAGTTCGTCAGTGG
Organism: Drosophila pruinosa; assembly: GCA_018150935.1. Taxonomy (NCBI): domain Eukaryota; kingdom Metazoa; phylum Arthropoda; class Insecta; order Diptera; family Drosophilidae; genus Drosophila; species Drosophila pruinosa. Next base: position 584,666 of record JAECWR010000227.1, read on the forward strand.
TTTTGCTAGTTTGGCATATTCGCGTTTGTTTTTATACCCTTTTGTGAGATAGTGAATCCTAAGAATTTTAGCTCTTCTTTGAAGAACTGGCAGTTGCCCATCTGCACTTTTATATGCGCCTTTTCTAGTGTGGCAAATATCCTACCCAAGTGCATGGCATGTTCGTTTTCGGAACGACTAAAGACGATAATATCGTCAATTTACACTTAGCAGATTTTTCCTACGTGTTCCCTTAGAATATCGTCTAAGACTCTCTGCAAAATAAACGGTGAGTTCTTTAAGCCGAAAGGTAATCGGGTGAATCTTAACTCTCCGCATCTTTTTTAAACGGTATCTGGTGAAATCCGCTTTTGAGATCTAGAACGGAAAAATTTTTATTGTCGCCCAATTGTGCGATTATTCCCCCAATCTCAGGGATAGGGTACTTATCCGAAATGGTTACGAAGTTGAGTTTTCGATAATCGATGATGATCCTATACCTTTTTGCTCCGGATGCTTTGCTTTTTTTGGGGACTATCCATATAAGCGCGTATTATGGTGACCGTGAAGGTCGTATTATGCCGAGGTTGGATACGGGTAGTGTTTGCTATATACCGGTGCATCCGATGATGTCCTTAATTTCCCTTTCACTCTGGTCGTGTATGTTAGTCTTTCATCTGGGTGCGCAAATAAGTTCAAGTATTTTTGTGGGAGCGAATTTATCAGATTTTTCTGGTTGTTCGACATATGCTCCATTCTGAGTTTTATGTTATTTATTGATTGTGTCACTAGTTGTTTCATTCGGATACTATGGTTTCCGTCTAGTGTTAGTGTATTATCTTTTACGTTAATAACCGCATTTAGTCGTTTAAATATGTCGTTTCCTAGAATGCCATGAAAGGTATTCAATATGGGCAAATGTATGTTGAGTTATTGGAATTTGTCCCCCCAAAGAATTTGCAAAAAATTTCTCTTCGTTCTTTTTTGGATGTAGAACCAGATTTGATTGGATATAGTTTTGGTTTGATCCGGTGTCTATGAGAATATTGAGTTTGGTGCCATCTTCCATAATGCTTTGGAAGTATGGCAGAGATGATCCATTTAATCTAAAAAATGAACATCCGAAGCGTCAACAGGAGTCGCCTCACTTTCTGGTGCATTTGCTTCTTTGAATTGCTGGTCATACAGGCCCGTGGCTCCCTCGACATCCATTGGTAGTACTAGCTTTATTGTGGTTTAAGGGCCGTTAGATGCAGAGACGGGGAAGATTGCCTTCCTGGCTGATAGTTTTTATTCATGGGATAATGAATTCGTTAGCCGTATTTTGTTGGACAATCGTTCCCGTTTGCCAAACCTGCAGATTCCCGGTGGTGGGCGAATCTGTCGTGCATTGGGGAGCTGGACTATAGTATAGTCTAGGATTGAAAGCTCTGCAATTTTCCGCAGAGTCTGCCGTAAGCGGTCTCCTTGGTAGGGGCCTGTTAAAGGTAGGAGGCTCTACTTGCCTAGGAGCATGCTGCCTAAATTTGGGCGTGAACGCATTCCTTTGTTCCTGATTATCGACCAGTTCACATAAATAGCCAAGAGTCTGGGCAAGTCTCTATTTAATCCCCGTATAAAAGTGTGTAGGGCATTTTCTCGATAACTTTGTTTTAAGGCATCGACGTTATCTGGTTTCAATTCTTGCATGCTGTTTAATTGAGGATCAACGATAGCTGGTAATAAACTGCCTGATAAAATTCGGCAATGGCAATTTTAAGATATTTCTCTATTATATATATTAATTTTCTGCTCCTCCTCCGGGAATCAATTTGACCTTTGACCTTTGACCTTTAACCTTTAACCTTTAACCTTTAACCTTTAACCTTTAACATTTAACCTTTAACCTCTCACCTTTAACCTTTAACCTCTCACCTTTAACCTTTAACCTTTAACCTGTAACCTTTAACCTTTAACCTGTAACCTTTAAGGACAAGGAGGAGATGTAGGAGGAGAAGGAGAGGGAGGAGGAGGAGAAGGAGGAGATGGGTGAGGAGGAGATGGAGGAGGAGGAGATGGAGGAGGAAGAAATGGAGGAGGAAATGGAGGAGAAAATGGAGGAGGAGATGGAGGAGGAGGAGATGGAGGAGGAGGAGATGGAGGAGGAGGAGATGGAGGAGGAGGAGATGGAAGAGGAGGAGGAGGAGGAGGAGATGGAGGAGGAAGCTTTACACTAAACATTGAGTTTTTATGTGAGCGCAAGTGGCGTGGAGGGAGTGGGAATACGGGGGCGCGGGCCGAAGAGGTGAGCGAGCGCAGCTCCGCGTAGCGGAGCGAAGTAGACGACACCTCGAACATAAATATAAATAAATATAGGGCTATCCGCTGTTCGGTAGACCACGGGTTCGATTCCTGGGCGGTGCAACGTCAAAAATCAAATTTTTCCAACCCAATTATTAATATAATTTTTGTTCATTTAATATCTCCTTTTATGCTCTAACTTACGCATATACACTTAAAATTCATGACCTCGTACAGCCAAAGCTTGACTGTAGCCATTCCTACTTGTTATTACTAAGACCAAAAGTCTGTGGTTGATGGTCGGTGTACATAATAACTTTTACAAATTCTGCAAAGCCCATACTTTGGACAGCATTTCCTTCTCATTTTTTTTTTGCTTAGTTTTCTTCCGTTCTACTGAGTGTATGCGATATAGAAGTAAGATAAAAGCTTAAATAGCATAATTTGAATCATCAGTGGTCAAGTGAAATTCCCTCTGTGAGACGGGGTAACAGAGTGTTACTTCTTCCAAAACTAATGCTCTCTTGATTTTATTAAATACGTTTATTGCTTCTGAATCTTAAGTGGTGTTAATTTTGTTAGAAATGCTTTTAGAGAGCTGCCGTAAAGCCTCTCTAAGTAGTGAAGGTAGCGGTTTAGCTAACTTGGCATAGTCGTGAATAAATCTCTTATAGCGGCTTAATAGGATCGGTGATCTTTTCAAGAGAATGGTGCCGGTCAGGATTTCTTCGTGGTCCGCTACTTACTGGCTATTGCTGATCTTGCAGTTTGACGTGCGGCTTCTCAGTAGCGGTGTAATGCATGTGTCGTTGCTTAAGTCTACTAGATACTACTACTTTATTACAAATTGACTTATCATAATTATAATTAAGGCATGTCATAATCTCGGTCAGTATCGAGTGAAGTCTTTCAACTTGCCCATTACTATTCGAAGTGTAGGGTGGTGTCGTGTAGACTTTTGCCTACAGCTGCTCTGGCAGCAAGAACTTAATAGCTGCCGAATTTAGAGCTTTTTCGTTGTACATTACGATCAGCTTGGGCATACCGAATGCTATCGTCATTTCTCTTAGTGGGTATTTTATGTCTTCCGATGACTTCTATCTCATTAGTTTTATTCGAGCGTATTTTGAGAATTTATCTATGGCCGCGTAAATGTCTATGTGAATGATTTGGCCGGAACACGTTGGTATGAGAGATGGTTGAATCTCCCCATGTGTCGGATGTCTGCTATATTTAGCTATTTTGCATGTCCCGCACGCTCTTGCCGTGTCTTCCGTCTTTTTTCGGAGGCCAGGAAGAAAAAACTTGCTAAGTATCTCGATTTTATTTTCGATGGCGTTTTGATGCGCCCACTTGTGTTCGTAAACTACGATATTATCCCATTCGCTCTCTGAGTTTACATCCCTGACATGTTTTTGCGTGTACCTAACTTTGTAGTTACTAAAGTGCTGTGGCTAGATATTTTGGATTTTGGCCATTACGTGTTCGGATTTGAAGATCCCGTTGACGATTTTTGGGTCTAGATGTTTTTAGAATGTTCACTAGATCTCCTTCAGAGTATGATTTCTTATTTATTATGTGCCTATGAAAGGAAGGGAAAGGGATCCTTTCCCTCCTCGTCTGATATCAGTAGAAATAGTTGGCTTGTAAATACGATAATGGGGACATTTTCGACCGGTATCGAGTTGTGCGAAGAACTTTAGTCGCTATGGACTGTTGCTTTTATGCCATTTATTTGGAGATTTGCTGGGATTCTGGAAAGGCTACCACATTAGAGGTACCCGGCTTATATCTTAACTCATGGTTATATTCCTCTAAGTTGCTTTTCCATCTTTTCAGTTTCCTATTATGATTTTTTGAACTGAGAGCAACTGAGAGGTTGATTTGTGTATATTATCACCTTGGCGGTACCGTAAAGGTACATTCGTAGGCTCTGAAGTACCCATACTATTGCTAGCATTTCTTTCTCATTTGTTGCATAGTTTTCTTCGGTCTTCAAGAGCGTACTGGAAATGAAAGTGATTGGTCGGGATTCTTGTTCTAGGACGGCACCTATGGCAAAGTTTGAAGCGTCAGTTGTTAGTTTAAATTTCTTTTTGAAGTCTGGGTATGCTAGTATGATGTCCTGTGAGGCTAAAATGCGTCTGATCTTGTCAAACGCACTTATCGCGTCATTGTTTAAGTCTATCTTTGTTTTGTTTGAAATGTTTTTTGGGAGGCGTCTGTTTTTACTTTTCAATAAGTTCGTCAGTGGTTTTGCTAGTTTGGCATATTCGCAAACAAACCTCCTATAATAACTAGCCAAAGCCAGGAAAGATCGAAGTTCCTTAAGTGTTTGGGGACTGGGACTTGTTCTATTGCTTTTACTTTTTCAGCGTTTGTTTTTATACCCTTTTGTGAGATAGTAAATCCTAAGAATTTTAGCTCTTCTTTGAAGAACTGGCAGTTGTCCATCTGCACTTTCATATGCGCCTTTTCTAGTGTGGCAAATATCCTACCCAAGTGCATGGCATGTTTGTTTTCGGAACGACTAAAGACGATAATATCGTCAATTTACACTTAGCAGATTTTTCCTACGTGTTCCCTTAGAATATCGTCTAAGACTCTCTGCAAAATAAACGGTGAGTTCTTTAAGCCGAAAGGTAATCGGGTGAATCTTAACTCTCCGCATCTTTTTTAAACGGTATCTGGTGAAATCCGCTTTTGAGATCTAGAACAGAAAAATTTTTATTGTCGCCCAATTGTGCGATTATTCCCCCAATCTCAGGGATATGGTACTTATCCGAAATGGTTACGAAGTTGAGTTTTCGATAATCGATGATGATCCTATACCTTTTTGCTCCGGATGCTTTGCTTTTTTTGGGGACTATCCATACAAGCGCGTATTATGGTGACCGTGAAGGTCGTATTATGCCGAGGTTGGGTACGGGTAGTGTTTGCTATATACCGGTGCATCCGATGATGTCCTTAATTTCCCTTTCACTCTGGTCGTGTATGTTAGTCTTTCATCTGGGTGCGCAAATAAGTTCAAGTATTTTTGTGGGAGCGAATTTATCAGATTTTTCTGGTTGTTCGACATATGCTCCATTCTGAGTTTTATGTTATTTATTGATTGTGTCACTAGTTGTTTCATTCGGATACTATGGTTTCCGTCTAGTGTTAGTGTATTATCTTTTACGTTAATAACCGCATTTAGTCGTTTAAATATGTCGTTTCCTAGAATGCCATGAAAGGTATTCAATATGGGCAAATGTATGGTGAGTTATTGGAATTTGTCCCCCCAAAGAATTTGCAAAAAATTTCTCTTCGTTCTTTTTTGGATGTAGAACCAGATTTGATTGGATATAGTTTTGGTTTGATCCGGTGTCTATGAGAATATTGAGTTTGGTGCCATCTTCCATAATGCTTTGGAAGTATGGCAGAGATGATCCATTTAATCTAAAAAATGAACATCCGAAGCGTCAACAGGAGTCGCCTCACTTTCTGGTGCATTTGCTTCTTTGAATTGCTGGTCATACAGGCCCGTGGCTCCCTCGACATCCATTGGTAGTACTAGCTTTATTGTGGTTTAAGGGCCGTTAGATGCAGAGACGGGGAAGATTGCCTTCCTGGCTGATAGTTTTTATTCATGGGATAATGAATTCGTTAGCCGTATTTTGTTGGACAATCGTTCCCGTTTGCCAAACCTGCAGATTCCCGGTGGTGGGCGAATCTGTCGTGCATTGGGGAGCTGGACTATAGTATAGTCTAGGATTGAAAGCTCTGCAATTTTCCGCAGAGTCTGCCGTAAGCGGTCTCCTTGGTAGGGGCCTGTTAAAGGTAGGAGGCTCTACTTGCCTAGGAGCATGCTGCCTAAATTTGGGCGTGAACGCATTCCTTTGTTCCTGATTATCGACCAGTTCACATAAATAGCCAAGAGTCTGGGCAAGTCTCTATTTAATCCCCGTATAAAAGTGTGTAGGGCATTTTCTCGATAACTTTGTTTTAAGGCATCGACGTTATCTGGTTTCAATTCTTGCATGCTGTTTAATTGAGGATCAACGATAGCTGGTAATAAACTGCCTGATAAAATTCGGCAATGGCAATTTTAAGATATTTCTCTATTATATATATTAATTTTCTGCTCCTCCTCCGGGAATCAATTTGACCTTTGACCGTTGACCTTTGACCGTTGACCTTTGACCTTTGACCTTTGACATTTGACCTTTGACCTTTAACCTTTAACCTTTAACCTTTAACATTTAACCTTTAACCTTTAACCTCTCACCTCTCACCTTTAACCTTTAACCTTTAACCTCTCACCTTTAACCTTTAACCTTTAACCTGTAACCTTTAACCTTTAACCTGTAACCTTTAAGGACGAAGAGGAGATGGAGGAGGAGGAGGAGAGGGAGGAGGAGTAGGAGATGTAGGAGGAGAAGGAGAGGGAGGAGGAGGAGAAGGAGGAGATGGAGGAGGAGGAGATGGAGGAGGAGGAGATGGAGGAGGAAGAAATGGAGGAGGAAATGGAGGAGAAAATGGAGGAGGAGATGGAGGAGGAGGAGATGGAGGAGGAGGAGATGGAGGAGGCATTAAAATTGAATTGAAAGAAAGTTATAAAAAATATTGTGTTTGAGGAAGCTTTACACTAAACATTGAGTTTTTATGTGAGCGCAAGTGGCGTGGAGGGAGTGGGAATACGGGGGCGCGGGCCGAAGAGGTGAGCGAGCGCAGTTCCGCGTAGCGGAGCGAAGTAGACGACACCTCGAACATAAATATAAATAAATATAGGGCTATCCGCTGTTCGGTAGACCACGGGTTCGATTCCTGGGCGGTGCAACGTGAAAAATCAAATTTTTCCAACCCAATTATTAATATAATTTTTGTTCATTTAATATCTCCTTTTATGCTCTAACTTACGCATATACACTTAAAATTCATGACCTCGTACAGCCAAAGCTTGACTGTAGCCATTCCTACTTGTTATTACTAAGACCAAAAGTCTGTGGTTGATGGTCGGTGTACATAATAACTTTTACAAATTCTGCAAAGCCCATACTATGGACAGCATTTCCTTCTCATTTTTTTTTTGCTTAGTTTTCTTCCGTTCTACTGAGTGTATGCGATATAGAAGTAAGATAAAAGCTTAAATAGCATAATTTGAATCATCAGTGGTCAAGTGAAATTCCCTCTGTAAGACGGGGTAACAGAGTGTTACTTCTTCCAAAACTAATGCTCTCTTGATTTTATTAAATGCGTTTATTGCTTCTGAATCTTAAGTGGTGTTAATTTTGTTAGAAATGCTTTTAGAGAGCTGCCGTAAAGCCTCTCTAAGTAGTGAAGGTAGCGGTTTAGCTAACTTGGCATAGTCGTGAATAAATCTCTTATAGCGGCTTAATAGGATCGGTGATCTTTTGGCGTTTTTGGCTCGGAAAAAAGCCCATACCGCTTTTGCTTTCTCAACATTAGTTTTGACACCGTTTGCTGAGATAGTGATACCTAAGAAATCTATCTCGTGTTTGAAGAAGTTACATTTTTCTAGTTGAACTTTAATATTCACATCTTGTAGAGTCGTGAAGACTTTTTCTAAGCCGTTTACATTATCGGTTTCTATATTGCTGAACACGATTATATCAGCGATATACACGTAACATATCTTACTTGTGGGATCCCTTAAAATGTTTTCTAAGGCGTATTAAAACAGTGAAGGTGTTATCTATACATTTTTAGAGAATGGGATTTGATGAAAGCCAGATTCAGATTTAATACTGAAATACTGGGTTGTTGCATCCCTGGACTTAAATTATTGAGTTGATTATTATGTCCATATCCGTCTGTCCTTCTGTCCGTATAAACACCTAGATCTCAGAGACTATAAGAGCTTGAGCAATAAATATTGCGGGATAGTATGTCATCTTATTGTTGCACGCAGATCAAGTTTGTTTTAGATTTTAGCCACGCCTCCTTCCACCCCCGATAAAATCCGAATTGAAAGCGTTGTCTTAAGCCTAGAATTTCTTGGATGTTGACGTACTAACGGCAGTACGATTAACTGGCCTAGCGATAACAAGCTCGGGCTTGTTAACGCGCGGACCTAGGCAGACACGACCACCCGTCCATCCGACCGAGGGGCAACCGCATAATACGCTCGTATTCGCATTCGGACGTGTTTTTTTTGCTGTCAACTAACATTTGTTATTTTACCTTTCCTGCGCCTTGTTATCAAATAATTTTGTTTGCAAACTAACAATACCTGTGCTACACGTCGGAGTGTTTAGTCACAGTGTAATTATATCCAATAATTTACAATTAATTGTGTGTTTTAATATATCAACAATTTGTGAGGCCTAATTTTCTGTTTGTGAGAGCTTACAGTAAATTTGTGTTTTGTTTTGAACTGCTACAGCACATTGTTGGTATATCATTACATATCGCGCTCTTTCCGATCTCGGGCACTTTCCGCTCTCGCGCTCTTTGTGCTGTGTTTTGTTGTTTTGGCTATTCTTTTCTCTGCTTCCGTCGCGCCCGCGATTGTGATTGCTGTTTTTCTGTAAGTAGATATCAGCGTACTAATACCCTGTTATTAACACAAATTTTATTCTTATTTCAATTTTTGGTTTCATTTAATTTTTATTTACTCTAAAACCTGCAGTATGCTTGTCTGCTATAATAAAAAATGCCGTGTACCAGCAAGCGCAAAAATGGGTTTCGTTTGCTGCTGGCTCTGTGACAATTGTGAGGAGGCGGGGTCCCCCCTCCCTCATTTCTATTCCATTATATATATATTTTATAGTCATTAGTAGTATTAGCGGATTAGGATTAAGTCATGTTCATTAGGTTTAAGTCATCATCATTAGTATTGGGGCACGAAGCCAACATTCATTAGGTATTAAGGCACGAAGCCAACTAAAATTAAGTTACTAAGGCACGAAACCAGCTACGCAGAACCCAAAGTGTCACCGCTAAGGCGCCCACACGGCAGCTCAAAGAGAGGCAGCTCGAAGAAACAAAGCTCACAGAGCGAAAGCTCGAAGAGACAAAGCTCACAGAGCGAAAGCTCGAAGAGACAAAGCTCACAGCGCGAAAGCTCGAAGAGACGAAGCTCACAGAGCGAAAGCTCAAAGAAGCCAAGCTCAAAAGAGAGAAAACCAACGCAGAGAGAGCAAGATCAAAGACAAGATAAGATAAGAAACTGAAACCCACCACCAAAAAAAAATCAACAGCGGCGGACAGCCAAAAATATGAAACAAGGAGTCTGAGCCCGGCAGCGAAGCAGAGCGGTCAAACACCAGCGGAGCACAAAAAAAACACCAAGACGAACACCAGCGGCAGCAACAACAACAGCGAACAGCAACAGCGGAGGAACACTTTGGGTGAGCTAGCCCAAGTTTTGCAAGACTAACAGACACAGAGTGCGGTTAGGTTTTTTTTGTTAACAGTAGGAATAACCCAAATTATAAGCATGAAATAAACACAGAGAACACGAAAACAACAACCCCCCCTCTTTTCCTTTCCCAAGTGAGCGTGATGTCGAATTCAAGGCCGACAGTGATCTAGCGATAAGACCCTGTGCCGAAGACCAAGTTACGAGTCCCGGAGTGGGGGTGTGTGATCCACACCCACCAGGATAAGTTTCGGTCAGTAGGTCACGGCATTGGCAGTTCGTTTTGTGTCCATCTCGACCTGCCGAAGCCAACCGTGGGGTCATAGCCAGCAAGCCAGCGCCGAAGACCACGTCACGAGCCCTAGCGTGGGGGGTGTGTATTCCACAACCACCGGGGCAAGTTTCGGTCAGTAGGCCCATCACTGTCGGACCCACACCCATCTCCTCAGAGTCCATGCACTCTACAAATATTATTGTAAGTGGCCCTGGGCGTGACTGAGTACACCCCAGCCTAAGAAGCTTCTTTACAATTGGCGCCCGAGCAGGGACTCTTGGGTTTTAGGAGACGCCATCTTTCGTGGACTAAAGACCCACAAGTTAGAGACTCACCTCACAGAAAAGTCACATGATCCCTTTCTCCCCATACACACACACACAATGCATAGATACTTTCGTTCGTAACCTAACAACTTACACGCTGTCCCCGGGCGCATGGCAGACAAACTCTGCACGGTGGAGAACATAGGGCAAACGAGGTCCCGTCGAGATGAGGTAGCTCCATACCGCACTAAATGCCTGAGAGTGTAGTAAGCCTGAGGTTGGCCCCCTTTTCCCCGAATGGTGATCCCCCGCCAAGAATAACGGCGAGGCGAGATGTTGCTAAGCAGCGAAACCACGCGGTTGCTAAGCAGCGAAGCCACGCGGTTGCTAAGCAGCGACACCACGCGGTCGCTAAGCAGCGGGGCCGCGCTGTTGATAAGTAGCGCCGGGAGAGGAGCTGCGTCGCTGCCAGCAGAGGAGGGATGACAACGCTAGCTGCGCTGTCGCCACTAGCGGAGTTGGCTATATAAGCAGCGGGCAAGACGGATGTCGAGAGTCAGCGATCAACCGGGACAGAGCGCGGTCAAGGACCAACCGGCCCGAAGTGACATCGAAACCAGGATACGACCATCAAGCAAGGATACGACAACGAAAACCAGGATACGACTTCGAAGCAAGGATACAACCAGGATACGACATCGAAGCAAGGATACGACAAGGATACAACATCGAAGCAAGGATACGACAAGGATACAACAGCAAAGCAAGGATACAGTAAGGATACAACAACGAAGCAAGGATACCAGATCAACCAAGGATACAACAACAAAGCAAGGATACGAAATCAAAGCAAAATACCGGATCACAACAAGGATACAACAACGAAGACCAGGATACGACAACGAAGACCAGGATACGGCAACGAAAACAAGGATACGACAACGAAACAAGACACGCTTCAACATCAGCATGGGTACCAAATGGATCTCGTACCGGCGAAAAGATGAGCTGCAGTCCATAGCCACGGAGCTAGGACTAGGCACGAATGGCACCGTAGAGGAGCTGCGAGGCCGCATTGCGGCTTTCATAACAAGAGGCGAGTACTCCGAGGAGATCCAGGCACGGCTAGCAGAGCTGGAGGCCCTCCATCCAGAGGCGCCCACAGCCCGCTCACCCTCTCCTCGGACCACCAGCCCAATACGCACTCACCAACTAGCCGTACCCATTCTGGAGGCCAAACCAGTGACCATAGCTACACCTGCGGAGCAAGGTGACACGGCCGTAGACTCATTCCAAGGAGTCATCAAGGGCGATATTCCGTGTGCAGCACTGGCCGAGAAGCTACGGTTTGGGGAATATCCTTCGACGGCCAATCAGACCCATTGCATTTCATCGAGCGAATAGAAGAGCGCGCCGCATCGTACCGGGTGAACTTCAACGGAATGCCCCTAGCCGTGGCAGGCCTACTGTCGGGCCGAGCTGAAGGCTGGTTTCGAGCCTTCAATATGCAGGCAGCTGGCTGGGAGGAATTCAAAACGGAATTCTTGGAGTTTTTTCTACCGCCCCGATATTTCCAGCGCTTGGAGGGTACGATACGAAACCGATACCAACGCCCGGGAGAGGCATACAAGGACTACCTGGTGGACCTGAGGCTCATGATGCAATGAGCTCAATTCACTAAGGAGGCTGAACTGGAAAGGATTTATGAAAATCTTTTACCGGAATACCAGCTATACACCCGTAGGCAGGATTTCACGAACCTCGGAACATTGACCCAGCTCATCAGCAATTATGAGATAACCATAGGCCGTGGCACCCCTAGCTTCGTTACACCCAGACCAACAGCAACCGCATCACCAAGAGGTCCCGAGACAAGCCGGCCCATACCGAGAGAAGCCTCACAAGCCATTAATCCGAGCCGAGCGTGCCGAAACTGCGCCGAAGAGGGCCACATGGCCAAGGACTGCAAGAACCGACAGGTCCTATTCTGTTGGGAGTGCGGCCACCAGGGAACCCGAACGGTAGACTGCTGTCGTGCTCGCAACTCGGGAAACTCCCAACGCCTTCGATCTCAGTGGGAACGATCCGAGGCGACCAGCAGAACCCCACCCAGACAGTAAACCCACTAACATTCGAAGACGGGCGAATCGTGGCACTGGTGACCATTGGAGGAGTCCCATTCAAGGGTACCATGGACACCGGCGCTACCTGCAGCTTCATGACCGAGCAAGCTGCCCGCCAAATACGCACCCAGAAGACGGAGCGAAAAGTCTGCACAGGAGTCACACTGGCAGACGGAACGCAGAGGAAAATCACCCGAGCCTTCGCCACCCGGGTAACCTTGGATCAAAGGAAACAGAACTATCGTTCTTGGTCTTGCCCACCATGATGGACGAAGTAATCCTGGGTCTGGATTTCCTCTGCGGGATCCAAGCCAATCTCCAATGCGGCCACGCCTGTCTGGAATTCACGCAGAGATCATGGAGACCCCAGTCAGCAACACAGGAGCCAACTCCAGTGAGACGTACGGGGCCCTACAACCACGCCCAGGCGAAGAAACCCACAGCTAGAGCACAAGGCGACCTCCGAGCGGCGCAAGTCCAACCTGACCTGACTACCACTGGAACCCAAGATAACCATCGCACGCCACCAGTCGAACGAGCACCCAACGAAGCCACGGGACCACCGCCATTGAAGACACCACTAGAGCCATGGGTGCAGGAATTCCTAGACACCGAATTAGCCATGTTTGACGGGTTGAGAGGAGTATCCCATATCGCAGAACACACCATCGTGATGCGAGATGCTCGACCCGTAAAACAGCGCTATTTCCCAAAGAACCCGGCGATGCAGAAGATCATAAGCGACCAGGTGGACGAGCTGCTCAAAGAAGACCGCATTGAGCCGTCCAAAAGCCCGCATAGCGCCCCCATAGTGCTGGTAAAGAAGAAGACCGGAGAGACCCGAATGTGTGTAGATTACCGAGAACTCAACGCCAGATCGGTGCCAGACGCGTACCCGATACCACGCATAAACCACATCTTGGAACATCTCCGAAACGCCCGTTACATATCGACGCTGGATTTGAAAAACGGTTACTGGCAGATCCCTGTTGCGGCAGCTAGCCGCGAGTGCACGGCATTCACCGCACCTGGCAGAGGCTTATTTCAGTGGAAGGTGATGCCGTTTGGACTGTATTCGGCCCCCGCCACGTTCCAGAGAGCCCTCGACAGTGTGATCGGACCAGACATGGAACCCCACGCATTCGCTTACCTCGACGACATTATCGTCATCGGAGCCACGTTGGAGGACCACGTGAGAAACCTGCGAGAAGTTTTCAGGCGCCTCCGGAATGCGAACCTCAGGCTGAATAGAGCGAAGAGCAGCTTTTTCAAGAGAAGTCTAGTCTACTTGGGACATGTGATTAGCGAGACCGGAATCCACACGGACCCGGACAAGATAGCTGCCATCGGACAATTACAACCCCCGACGACCATCAAAGAACTACGTCGATGTCTTGGAGTCGCTTCGTGGTACCGCCGCTTCGTGCCAGGCTTCTCGACAATAGTCCTACCCCTGACTGGCCTGTTGAAAAAGGGACAGAAGTGGATCTGGTCGGATGAACAGGAAGAAGCATTCACGCAACTCAAACGGAAGCTAACCGCTGCTCCGGTCCTAGCGTGTCCGGACTTCAAGGAACGTTTTATACTCCAGACGGATGCCAGCGACTACGGCCTGGGAGCAGTCCTCACCCAGAGGATACAGGACGAGGAACGCGTTATCGCCTACGCCAGCCGCCGACTTCTGAAAGCCGAGGAGAACTACTCGGCTACAGAAAAGGAGTGCTTGGCCATAATTTGGGCGATCCGGAAACTACGCTGCTACTTGGAGGGATACCGGTTCAACGTCGTCACGGACCATCAGGCACTAAAATGGTTAAATGCGATCGACAATCCTACCGGCCGCGTAGCTCGGTGGGCCCTCGAGCTACAACAATACCAGTTCGACGTACACTATCGAAAAGGCGACGAGAATATCATAGCGGACGCCCTGTCCCGCCAACCGCTGGACGTACTTCAGCGCTTGCAGGCAACTACCACCTCGTGCCCATGGTGGGAACGGATGCGTCAGGGAGTCGAGCAACAGCCAAAGGATTTCCCGGACTATCACCTGGACAATGGACAACTCTATCGCCACCTACTCCGCCGCCCCAATATCGACAAAGACATCCCATGGAAGCTGTGCGTGCCCAGCGGAGACCGGAACCGTATCCTGGAGGAGTGTCATGCTCATGCCACAGCCGGACATTTCGGAATTCGAAAAACAGTAAGTCGGGTGACGAGGTACTATTGGCCGGGACTCTTCCGAGATGTGGTACGGTACGTCCGGCGGTGTGAGACCTGCCAGAGGTTTAAAGTGAGCCAGCAAAAGCCACCCGGAAAGATGTCCACCCGACAGGTCGATCGACCGTTTGACACTCTGTGCGCAGACTTTGTGGGACCATTACCGAAGTCTAAGAGTGGCAACACGATGCTACTGGTATTACTGGACCTGTTCACCAAATGGGTGGAGCTCGTTCCCCTGCGAAAGGCCACCTCAGCCCAATTGGAGAAGGCGTTCCGCGAGCGCATTCTCAGTCGCTTTGGTGTCCCGAGGAAATTCGTCTGTGATAATGGCACACAATTAACGAGTCGGTCATTCAAGTCCTTCTGCCAGCAGGCCGGTATGGTGCTGGAGTATACCGCACCATACACTCCGCAGCAGAACCCGACGGAACGGATGAACCGCACGGTGAAGACGATGGTGGCCCAATATATTCAGGACAACCAAAACACGTGGGATGAACTCCTGCCAGAGCTCCGCCTGGCCATAAACAGTAGCGCCTCGGACACAACCGGATATAGTCCGGCGTTTTTAGTTCAGTACAGGGAGCCACGGCTACCAGGGGCACTGTACGAGGAAGTGACCCCAGGAGTAACCAGGGAAGCAGAAGACCCAAAGACCAAGGCAGGCAAATTACGGGAAATATTCTCGGTGGTACAGGACAACACCCAGCGAGCTTCGGAAGTCCAGCGTAAACACTACGACCTGCGCCGGAGAGAGTGGAGACCCACACTCGGGGACTTGGTGCTGCGTAAACAACACCACTTGTCAAGAGGGGCCGAAGGTTTTG